>OX387313.1:19435806-19575550 GCA_947562085.1 Eudonia lacustrata | reverse complement strand
TTACAACAGGCCAGCCAAAAATTGCTTCGTCACCTCATCTACCAACATCGTTCTGAGCTAAGTACAATTAATAATAAGATCGAGAGTTTGTCCAGTGTGCTAAAGTCACAATTGTCCGTATCAGATTTTAATAATTGCATTAATACACTTAATAAACGCGAAACATCTAAATATAATGAATGCAAACATAGACAAATTGATAAATTCCAAACGTTAGTATCGAATTTAAATAAAAAGTTTGTGAAATGGAACACGACTAACAGTAGAATATCAACCATAGACAGCCACAAACGTCAAAATCAAAAAGATGATCGCACAATTGTTAATTTATCAAAACAAACACTGGACAGGCCCACCGTTGAGGTACTAAAAAAGGGGCTAAATTACGCCGTAGCCCCCTCGCAGGATACCGTATGAAAGCATCATTAGCAACGTCGAGGATTGCTTAGTTAAAAATAACGTCAGGAAGGCTGATGCTGAGGCAATACGTCAAGACATATCGTCTGTCTTGCGCCGGAGCAAGTTGCCGAAATCCAACCTTCCCCGTGATCAGTATTTCGCTTTAAAGAACCTGCGAGCTAAGCCTGAATTAACTATCCTTCGTGCTGATAAAGGTAATGCTACGGTAGTAATGGATACGTCTGATTATAACGAAAAAATAACAATACTTTTATCGGATGACAAGACGTACAAACGCGTTAAATGCGACCAAACCAACAAAATACTTAAGAAAACTAGTGATCTTGTCAAACAACACTCCGAAACGTTAAATCTAGATGCTAACTATTTAATTCCTTCCTGCCCTAAACCACCAAAACTGTATGGGTTACCGAAAATTCACAAACCCGAGGCTCCGCTACGCCCTATTGTAAGCCAGATTGATTCACCAACTTACCGACTGGCCCGGCATATAGCTAAGATTCTTTCACCACTTAGAGGTAACACAACAGCTTATGTGAAGGATTCCTACCAATTTGTCAACGATATCAAAGACCTACATCTCGCTGACAATGAAACTATGGTTAGTTTTGATGTGCAGTCCTTATTTACATGCCTACCAGTTCAGGATTGCATTGAAATTACCAAAAAACGTCTAGCGGAACAAGATATGCCTGATGAATATGCAGTACTATTAGAGCATTGTCTAACATCTGGCTACCTTTTGTGGAATGACATTTACTACCTGCAAGTAGAGGGTGTTGCCATGGGTTCCCCTGTTTCGCCCGTCGTCGCCAATATCTTTATGGAAGACTTCGAGGAGAGGGCCCTGAGCACAGCACCGGTAACCCCTAGGTTCTACAAGCGGTACGTAGATGACACTTTCACTATCCTACCAACTGATAAAGTATCTGCTTTTCTAGATCATCTTAACTCCATACATCCAAAAATACAATTTACAATGGAGTTAGAGGCAGATAGTAAGCTAGCTTTCTTGGATATTTTAATTATCAGGAATCCGGATCATAGTTTGAGTCACACTGTGTATCGTAAAGTAACCCATACAGATAGGTATCTCAATGGTGATTCTCACCACCATCCTAGACAGTTGGCTACTGTAGGGAAATCTTTGTTTCAGAGAGCACGCGGCATCTGTGACACCCAACACCTGGCTGCTGAGCTTCAGCATGTCAAGCACGTACTACAGGATAATAAACTGAAAGTACCACGGCTTTGTCACAGAAAACGCAATAAACCAACCACAGTCGAGCGCCAACCTGCTGTACTTCCATATATGAAAGGTGTCACTGACAAGATTGGACATATCTTAAAGCGAGCTTCAATCAACACTTACTTCAAGCCGCCGAAGAAGATCAACCAATTTTTACGACCTGTCAAGTGCAACATACCCCTTCAAGATGCAGGCGTGTACAAACTGGACTGCGACTGTGGGCTCTCTTACATCGGGCAAACAAAGAGAAGTATAGGAACCCGTGTTAAAGAACATATAGCCGACGTCAAGCATAGGCGCGAAAATAAGTCTGCAGTATGCGAACATTCCCTAGAGGGGCCCAACCATTACATCAGATTTGATAAACCACAAATACTCGTTAAAGAACAACGATTCATCCCTAGGATGATACGCGAGGCTATTGAAATTAAAAAACATCCTAATTTTAATAGAGAAGATGGTTGGAATCTACCACCAGCCTGGGATCCCATCATACAAAATATTAAATCCCAGCCCCGACACCATACTGCCAGACCAAAAGATACTGTAAGCTCTTTCTGCGTAAAACGGAACGCACCTGATTAAATTTAAATGAGGGTATACAAGCTACCAACTAATTATGAGATGACCAACACCTCAGTCTCCCTGTGACCACGGACCCTGCAAAGGGTTCGAAACGTCAGGATAAACATTAAATAAGTAATGTGCAAAATAAACGCGAGTAGATCCGTAAAAGTTGTTTCATTTCAATGTGTAGTGTTCGCGTAAACTTTAGAAAACAATATTAAAATGTCTATTTTTTACAATTTATTTTGTTAGTGTAATGTGTCCCTAATCGTATCGAAGCATTTTTGAAGCACCATTGTTACCAAAAAATAAAGTTACAGGCTATTCAAAAGTGATAGAAAGTTTGGAAAAATAATTTTTCGATTTGAAATGTCAATTTAAAAAATAAAGAAAATAGCTGCAGATGTTCAAACACATTTAACATGCTAGGTTAATGCCCTTTCTTTTGAGATATCACTTACGCAGATATCATACCATTTCTTGAAATTATGGTGCTTAAACCAGTTAAGAGTGATAATATCGATTTTTAAGAAGATTAAAAAAACATCATTTTTGGTGATCTAACTTTCTAGCCTTTTCGGTAGCATAGCGGTCAGTGCAGCCGCCCAGATTGCGGAAGACCCAGGTTCGATTCCTGGCTGGGTCGGGTAGGCGTTTAATTTTTTCACTGTATTTTGTAAATTTTATAATGATCTAACTTTAATTTTCATGTTCAAAATGTCGTCCACCATTACGAATACATGCTCGAGCACGTTTTCTGATTTCAGTCATGCTGATTTTTAGCATTATTTCTTGTTTCATCCGTTCAAACAGAATGGATTCTCTCCAATAAGTCCTCCTTCGTAGAAATTTCCGTCGTGTAGACAAGTTCCTTTGTCCGTCCCCATACAAAATAATCTACCGGGGTTAAGTCAGGCGATCTTGAGGGCCAAGGAATTGGATCATCTTTGCCGATCCAGCTCTCTGGAAAACAATTATTGAGGTGTTCTCGTACTGTTAAGGTCCAATGCGTTTCATAAAGGAGGGTTGGTCAACCCTCCTTCATGAAGCGGAAATACCAATACTGGATACTGACAGGAGAATCATGTTCCAACAAGATGGATGCCCAGCGCATTGGACTTAACTGTACGAGAATACCTCAATAATTGTGTTCCAGAGAGCTGGATCGGCAGAGATGGGCCAATTCCTTGGCCCGCAAGATCGCCTGACTTAACCCCGGTAGATTTTTTTGTATGGGGACGGGCAAAGGAAATTTTCTACACGACGGAAATTTCTGGAAAGGAGGACTTATTGGAGAGAATCCATTCTGTGTTTGAACGGACGAAACAAGAAGTAATGCTAAAAATCAGCATGACTGAAGTCAGAAAACGTGCTCGAGCATATATTCGTAATGGTGGATGACATTTTGAACATGAAAATTAAAGTTAAATCACCAAAAATGAAGTTTTTTTAATTATCTTAAAAATCGATATTATCACTCTTAACTGGTTTAAGCACCATAATTTCAAGAAATGGTATGATATCTGCGTAAGTGATATCTCAAAAGAAAGGGCATTAACCTAGCATGTTAAATGTGTTTGAACATCTGCAGCTATTTTCTTTATTTTTTAAATTGACATTTAAAGTCGAAAAATTATTTTTCCAAACTTTCTATCACTTTTGAATGGCCTGTAACTTTATTTTTGGTGACAATGGTGCTTCAAAAATGCTTCGATACGATTAGGGACACATTACACTAACAAAATAAATTGTAAAAAATAGACATTTTAACTTAAACTGAATGTTGTTAGCAATTAATTAGCAAATTTTGGATTTTTGGCACTAAAATCGCAGGTCAACAAAAAATAATAATAATAACAGACTTGGTCTAAGACAAGTGTGGCTCAAAATGTTCTAGATGGACCATAGGGTAATCGCTATCCTCCGTGGTTTTCCAGAGCCCTAATTAGAACTTTAAAAGAGCAGAACAAATACCACCGCCGCTTCAAAAGATATCATAACCCACGTGATTACGATACATACTCTTATCTGAGGAGTCGCGCTAAGCTGTCATTGAGTCAGTGTTTCAAGGCTTTTATTTCCAAAATTGAAGCTAACCTTACAGGCAACATTAAAGCTTTTTGGAGGTATACTAAAACTAAACGCATAATTAACGATATCCCAAGATCAATAACTTATGAATCGCGTACAGCAACTTCCGGAATAGATGTTGTGAATCTTTTTTCCGAATATTTTTTCTCTGTATACAGTTCAATTGATTCTAATTCCAATGATTATGTTCCATCGTTTCCTTGCTCAAACTACAGCTTGTGCTCATTATCGATCTCTTCGCATGATGTTCTTAAGTTACTTTCTAAACTGGATATAAAGAGGGGATCAGGACCTGATGATGTTCCCCCAGTTTTTGTTCGAATGTGTGCCTCTGCGCTAGTTACGCCATTAACGATTATTTTTAATAAATCTTTAAATGAAGGAGTTTTCCCTAATTTATGGAAGATTGCCAGAATAATGCCTATTCACAAGACCGGTGATAAAAACAATGTGTCCAATTACAGACCTATTAGTATTTTGAACTGTTTTGCTAAGCTCTTTGAAAGCTTAATTTATGACCATCTTTACAGCCATTTTAAACATATGATCAGTAGGTGCCAGCACGGGTTTGTAAGTGGTAAATCTACAGACTCTAATCTCTTGACATACACAAGTTATCTATGCAGAACATTCAATAAAAAATCACAGGTAGATTCAGTTTACACCGACTTCGCAAAGGCATTTGACCGCGTTAATCATACTATACTTCTTGCAAAACTGCAGCATATTGGTATCCACGGAAACCTTCTTCGTTGGCTCCATTCTTATCTATTAAATCGTACTCAGCTAGTTGCTCTATATGGTTACGAATCGACCCCATTTATACCACCGTCTGGTGTGCCGCAGGGTTCGAACCTGGGACCTCTGTTATTTATAATTTTTATAAATGACCTCCTTGATATGATGACTTGTGAATGTTTTGCCTATGCTGATGATATAAAGCTTTTTATCGAAGTGTCTTGTATCGAGAAATGCGCGCTTCTTCAGCATAATTTGGATGTACTCAGTGATTGGTGTAAAACTAATTGTATGTCCTTGAATATCAGTAAATGTCATTACATCACATTCACAAGAAAGAAAACGTGTATCACTTTTCCATATTCTATCGACGGGACGGCCTTAACCCAGGTAACATTGGTAAAGAATTTGATGATCCCACATTAACTTTTAAATTTCAATATGAGACTGTCGTACGTAAGGCTAAACGAATGCTTGGTTTTATCATGCGTACAACCAAACCTTTTAGAGAACAGAAATCTTTAATAATTCTTTTTAATTCTTTAGTTCGTACCCAATTAGAATACTGTTCATCTGTGTGGTCACCAATTTATAAAATAGATACCAACAGAATTGAGTCTGTACAAATGCAGTTCTTGAGACAAATGTGTTGTAAGTTCGGCTTGAGGCGTAAGCTTCCAGATTAACTCGATCGACTTCAGCATTTTAAATTTTATAGTTTAGAGAATAGACGTAAAATCCGAGATCTCTGTTTATTACATAAAATCGCAAATGGTTCTTTGAGTGATGAGTTGCTCCAATATTTGTATATATATAAGCACCCCTAAACGTATGTTTCGCAACCCTCGTTTGTTCAACGTCCCACTGTCCAACAATAATGTTTCTCAAAACAACCCACTTTATCGTATGTGCGAAGCCTATAACAGTGTGTGCACTTGAGTTCGATATTTTTCATCAGAGTGCTAATTGCTTTAGGAATAACTTGTTTAAAATTACTATTAACTAAAACACTGTATTTAATGCTGTATGTTGATAACGGACTTTATTTTTTATTTTAATGCCGTGTACAATATTTAGGTTAACAAATTTAGAAAGAACTCAAAATGTAAATGTATGACCAATTGAATGTTACAGTTTGTTATCTGTTTTTGTACCTATCAAATAAATAAATAAATAAATAAATAAATACTAACATCCCCTTAAGGCTTTGCACCGACCTTCCAAACACCCTGTATATAATGAAAACGCAACAACAAAAAAAAATATTTAAAAAGGGAACACTCTGTATATAAACCACAGGTGCTTGAACGTATTAGTAGCACACAAAGTAACGCTAAATGAGTTGAAAACTGAAAGTAAATAAAAACTTAATATATTGACTATCTAGATAAAACAGGCTGTATATAGCCCACAGGTGGGCAAACGTATGTATATCGCCGAAAGAGCTGATAACCGAGATATAAAAAATAAAAATAAAAATTGTAGTTACTTAGATGCAACACGCTGTATATTGCCCAGAAGTGGGAAACGTATGTGTAAGTAGGTATATAGAAAGCGCAAGCAAGATTTGTGCCGATAAGCGGAAAAAAAAAACTAACACAAAAAATATTAATAAAAGGCTGGAGGAAATGTCTTCTATAGATAAGCTCGTCTTTGTACACGTCTAGCCAATTTTAGTTAATTTAGTAAGTTTTCTTTTTATGTGTATAAACAAATCGCACGCCGTAAGTTAGCCGATAAACGAAAAGGAAAAATAAACAAACAAATAATAGCAATTGAGCTGATATGTAGTAGGTATTAATCCTATTATAAATTGGTAAAATTTTTAAATAGATGCGTAGTATGTGTAGGTAACTACGAGTATAAAAACTTAAAACCTAAAAAACAAATGGAATCGACAATGACGAAACTATGTCTAATACGTATTCTTTTAATGTAGACGCAATTTGTTTATAGTAAGAAACTAATTGAAGAACCAAAATCTTTTTTTTGTAGGTGCTTAGTATGCACACTGATATGATTACGAGCTCGCAAGCCAGTCAGCGAGCTAGATGTGAGTAGATTATGTACCTTGATAGTTACACGAAAAATAATGTATGTCACATAAAATCAACAATTAGCAAGTTGTATCGATTGGTTGCGTAAATCAAACTTCCAACGCAAATCGAATCTGTGAATTTTGTATCAATGAGTGGGACGGTAGAAAAATAATAAAGTTCGCTTGGGCGGGCGTCGTACAGACTATCGTAGTATCGCAGAAATAAGTATGTTATAACAGGAGCTGATACAGTATGTACGTAGGTACTAATAAAATGGAATGCTACTACGAGTATAATAATTAATCATGTGCTGAGAAATTATGGGGAGTAGACTGTATGATGAGAATGTAGGTAGGTAATAAAAAAATCTGCGAATGAAATTATTGAAATAAAGGGCTGAGAGTGTAGCCCACAGGTGGGCAAAAACCAAAATGTATCAGATCGAGTAACCGGGATGCAAACGGGTCGAACGACCAATATTTCGTAATTAAGGGCGGAGCAGTGGACTAATTAAGAGCTGATTAAGTCACTGATCTTCACCGGCTCGAAGTGACCAAAATGTGTCGGCTGCCGGGAAGGCAGTGCCGATACAGCGACGGGAGCTGAGGGGGACGTGGATATGGAAACTATGGAGGACTTACCGGAGATGTGTCTCTGGTGCTGGATGGATCGGGCGGTGACGTGGTGTCTCGCGGGCGGTCCCTGTTTGAGCTGATGTGCTGATTTCCCTATGCCGATTTGATTGGTTCGCGACGTACGTGTCGCTTCCGGTGGTGCGCGCGCGCGGTTGTGCAGACGACGTCACGGGCGACCATTCAATTCGCTACGTCATAGACGACTGGGGTGTAGTGCTGATGTGTGCGCGTCATATGCCATTTCTATTAGAATGAACGCGCGGGCGCTGCGCTTCGTTCATTCGTTGATCGTCACGTCTTGGCGTGAACAATTCCATATGAGGCCTTACCTGGCTTTGTAAAGCTGTAAGCAATGGGTCGGCGTGAAATACTGTCCCGCTCTTTGTGACAATACCAACACATACCTTTTTTTCTTGCCCCTCAACAGAATTTTTGTTGACTTGATTTATGCGTATGACTGATGCGTGCGTTCGCGTATTAAAGGTTGTTGACACCTTACTCGCCTCCAAGCTTTTAAATCGCATTTCTAAAAACTTCATCATTTTTGAAAATTCTTGTAACTTGTTCGGCTCTTCCATATTGTCTTCGTATCTCATATTGGTTTCATGGTCCCATTTGCGACTTACAATACGAGATAAAATTGGGCCCCATGAGGAACAGTCGATTCCTTGATTTTTTTAATTAACATTTTCGCATTTGGAAATTGAATTTTTTGCAGATCCAGTATTCTGTCAATAAATCTCTGTGTTATCGCTCGCTCATCCGTATAGCGATTTATTAATAATGTAAGCGCTGCCTTATAATTCACCTCGTTTATCGTCAAATGCTTTATCAGCTTTTCCGCGTCGCCTCGAACGTGAGTTTTGAGGTATTGCATTTTTTCTGTTGTGGAAATAGTACAGTCGTCGTCAATTGTCTTTTTAAATAAGTCGTAAAATGAATTCCACGACTCGGAACTTCCTGTGAAATTCGGTATGATAATTCTGGGTACCTAACTTGGTTGAGGAAACCCTGTTCTGTTGCTTACTTTCGTCAATTATTTCTTGTAGTTTTTCTATTACATCATCTGCCATTCTTTGCGCACGTCCAGACCAGTCCTGTGTTATATAATCGTCAGTGACTGTACTTTCGTCCATTAGTAACTGTATATTATTTCCGTCTATTTCTTAAAATATTTTTTCAATATTTGTCAATAATGATTGTAAATGCCATCCTGGTTTATTTTCAGAAATGGCGGTCAATGCCGTTGATACTTTTATCTCCAGCTGATTAAGTCGATATTTTTGTATAGATAATTTAGGTATAGTTAATGTAGGTGTAGTTATAACTGACCAGTGCCGGATTTAAGCATAGGCAACATAGGCAGTTGCCTATGGGCTGCCACCACAAGGGGGCCGCCACCACGGTTCTCTGCCTTATCGCCGAAAATAGTTTGCCAGATTTTCATTTGCCAACCAACGTTTCGCAGAATTTTATTTCGCCGAATAATCATTTGCCAACTTATTATATGATTATGTTTTATTTTCCAACCTCACAGTTACCAACTGTACGTTTGGTCTGCTTTTCATAATGCCAACTTTTAAGTAACAGAATGTTTTAGTTTGTGTAATATTAATTTAGTTGTTTTTAACAATTTTTGTTTGGAGCTAGATTTCTGTTGTCTTATAAAAAAAAATAACCTCGAAATTCAAGACAATCGCTATACTGCGATTTCTAACCTATCACGTGACCTACATGAGTAGGGCAGCTAGTATTTCTGTTGAAGACAAGCTCCATACCTACTCAGAGGAAAAAATATTACTGTGCATTGCTGCCAATTTAAAGGTTTAATGTTATTTTTGAAATTCTTAAATAAAAAATGTATGTTTTTATCATTAAGTATATCAATGTATGAAAAGGGAACTGTTAAACTGACAAAACGTTATTTGTCTAATAGTTGTGGCCTAGTGAAATATTTGACAAATGATCCATACGTATGATATATACGTATTTTGAATAATCTAGCTTTGTGATTGTGTCTACTACTGATAGATGGTTGCTTTGTAAACATGTTTGTGCTGACATCTTTACTGTACATCTCAAAACTCATAAGAAAAAAATAATTAAACGCGTCACTCACTTTAAATGAAGTTTTTTAAAATTAGTTTTTTTAATGCCGGTTCGCTGGGAACATCCCACGATGACTTTATTGCTGCAGTTTTAGATGTTTCGCCGGATATTATCGCCATTGCGGAAACGTGGCTTAGAAAAGGTCAGGACGAGAAGGCGCCAGTCATACCAGGTTACAGTTTGCGACATATTCCTCGTCCTACCACTATGAGGCGAGGACGTGGGGGTGGAGTAGGTTTCTACATTAGACGTGGTATTTCAGCACGAACACTGCAACATCCGGCAGCGGACATTGAGCAGATGTGGGTGCGTGTGTCTGTAAATGGCACCAGACTTGCCATATGCTCAGCCTACCGACCACCGTGGTTAGACCTAGACACGTTCCTTGACGGTCTTTCTGACAGTATAGTATCCTTCTCAGACCACGACCAAATTGTGCTCCTGGGTGACTTTAATATAAATCTGTTTGATTCCAATGACATAAAAACTAAAAAATTCACACCCTATTCTCACATGCGTCAATTTGGCGCAATATGTTACAGAGCCCACACACTTTACAGAACAAAGTAGTAGCCTTATAGATGTCGTCTGCACGGATTCCCGTGTGAGAGATATTAAGGTTACACACATCCCTGATCTAAATCGTCACGCTATGATCAACGTAATTTTAAAAGAGAAAAGACGACTCATAAAGTGATTAGCTTTCGTCCCTTGAAAGACATTGACACTGCCACATTTCAAAGAGATCTTACCATGCTTAGATGGGATCTTATCTATTCGGCCAGCACAGTTGATGATAAGGTCGATATTTTCAATAAGTTTACAAACATCTTATTTGATTTGCATGCTCCTGAAAAAACAATCACTGTAAAGGATGAACACACGCCTTGGATAACAAGTAACATTAAAAGAATGATGAAACTACGTAACGCAGCTCTTTGCAAGTATCGTAATAATGGGTCAGATATCAATAAGTCTCATTATAAAGATCTAAAGTTATTTGTTTCACTAGCTTTAGCTAGTGAGAAGCGAGCCTTCTATGATTTATACATAAATAAAAATCTTAAGAACCCCAAAATTTTATGGAACAATTTAAAGCAATCCATTATACCTAACAAGAAAAAAGTTGAAGACTTGCCAAACATTTTTGGCGATCCTGATGATATTAATAAACATTTTCTTAATATACCAGGTAATGATTATGCAAATCCATCATTGATGAATTATTTTGAAAACAATCGAGCCAATGAAAATGAGTTTGAATTGCGGTTTATTTCGGTGGATGAAGTGGGCAAATTAATATTGAATTTGAAGTCGAATGCAAAGGGCTTGGATGAAATCAGTTTGGATATGATTCTCTGTACGCTGCCACACACGTTGCCATTTATAGCTAACATAATTAACCACTCTATTTCAAGTCATAAGTTCCCTGATGATTGGAGGACAGCCAGAGTCAAACCGCTCCCAAAGATACCAAACCCTCAACAGCTAAAAGACCTAAGGCCCATTAGCATTTTACCGTGCTTATCAAAACTTCTTGAGAAAGCAATATACAATCAAGTTGTCTCGTATGTTGAGCGGAATAGGATTCTTCCTGACAATCAGTCTGGATTTAGGAAAAGACATGGGACAACAACTGCGCTACTAGATGTCGTAGATGATGTTTTAGTGGCACGTGATGAGGGTAAAGCTTCTATTCTTGTTCTTCTTGACTTTACGCGTGCCTTTGATTGTATTAACATACCTTTGTTGCTGAGCAAGCTAACCTACTACGGTTTTGACAAGGCTACCGTTGCTTGGTTTGCCAGCTACTTAGAAAATCGAACTCAGCGAGTCGAGCTTAGAAGGAGCAACGGTACCAGCCACATGTCTGAGCTTAATAGCGTTCGTAGAGGCGTACCACAGGGTTCAATCTTGGGTCCCCTACTTTTCACCATATATAGCAGCGACGTGTTAAAAACTACATCATTGCAAGTACCACATGTATGCGGACGGCTTGCAGGTTTATGTGTCATTTGACCCGTGTAACACATCAGATATTGTTGCAAAGCTGACTGAAGATTTAAATGGCATTAACTCGTGGGCTGAACAGAACACTTTAGTCCTGAATCCAAATGCTTCTTTTTATTTTTGTAACCCTTCTCTGTGTAACAGTGTGCAAAATAAATTATTTGATTTGATTTGATTTGATTTGATTTGACCTTCATTAAGTAGTAGTGCTTTAAAATACTTAATGAAAACATTAACAAACGCACTAGCCGCCTCTACAATTTTTGAAAGTTCCCCTCGATTTCTCTGAGGTGCCATCATCAGATCCTGGTTTCCTTGTCATGGTACCACCCTTGGGATATCTCTTTTCGGGGATATAGTTTGGGGTAAAGTATCCTGTGAAAGAAAATCCGAATTTAATTTTTCTGTATCCTACTGATGAACAGGAAGTATACAAATTGTTGATGTCACTTAATAACAAAAAATCGGTGGGATACGACGATATCAATACTGCGTCTTTAAAAGCATGTGCGGCACACATTTATAAGCCGTTATGCTACATGATAAATTTATCTTTTGCAACGGGAGAGTTTCCAAGTAAACTGAAACTTTCTGTTATCAAACCACTATTTAAGAAAGGTGATGCTAAAGATGTCAATAACTTCAGACCGGTTACGCTTATATGGGTATAAGCGATATATATTCTCTCAAAAATTTTCGAAAAAGCCATGTTAAAACGAATTAACGATTTCTTCGAGAAACATGGTATTCTAGATCAGCAACAATTTGGCTTTCGAAAAGGCAGATCAACACAATTAGCTTGTTTTGACTTAGTGAAAGCTATAACAGAGAGCCTTAATGACAAAACTCCGATTGTAGCAATATTATTAGATATGAGCAAGGCTTTCGATTTTGTGGAGCACACCACTTTGTTAGATAAGCTGAATAGATATGGTATAAGGGGGGTAGCACACGATTGGATCAGCAGTTATCTCAAAGATAGAAAACAATGTGTAGAAGTGTCGAAAATACCGAAAGACAAAAAGATACCAACAAAAACTAACTCTAGATCGGACTATAAGAAAACTGCTGTGGTGTACCCCAGGGAAGCATACTGGGACCACTTTTGTTCTTAAGTTACATCAATGATATTACCGCTGTAACATCCGAAAAAACCATTGTATTCGCGGATGATACTACCCTTATTATTAGAGATAAAGATAAAGATAAATTAAGAGATAAATTAACTAAATGTGTACATGACATAAATGATTGGCTGAATTCTAATAATTTAATTATAAATATACAGAAAACGAAAATGATATATTTCAGAACATACAAACAAAATTACATCAAATTGGACATAACTTACAACAATGAACATATATTATGTGCAGTAGAAACAACTGACTTTTTAGGCATTACAATTGACCAACACTGTAATTGGAAGGCGCATATTGACAAAGTGTGTTCTAAATTAAATAGGTTTGTATATGCACTCAGGCGCTTAAGACAAACAGTGTCTATGGAAGCAGCTATTAGTGCATACTATGGATATGTCTCGTCAGTACTAAGCTACGGATTACTACTTTGGGGTAACTCAGTCGACATTTTACTAGCTTTCAGGCTACAAAAAAAATGCATAAGGGCTATATGTAATGCTTGAAGTACTGAAAGTTGCAAGCCTCTATTCCAAGATTTAAAAGTACTCCCACTCGCCTGCATGTATATTAAGGTAATATGTATATTTGTAAGGCAGAACGCAGGTTACTTCCCTAAACACTCTGATTTGCTAATGCGACACACGAGACATAAGGATAGATTATTTCTCCCAAAATGTAGGCTCGAGATGTTTAGACGAAATGCATATGTTCAAGCGATAATAATATTTAATAAGCTGCATGATGAGTTAAAACAATTGCCGTTTAATATGTTTAAAAATAAATTAACAGCTTGGCTATTAGAGCTTGATTATTATTATTATACTCTTTATTCATTTTTTTCCTTAAAACTAGATTTTTACAATATTTTAATATAAAAGCAATAAAACATTATAAAAACCTAATCCTAGAGTACCGCCAGCAGCGAGGCAGGGCCCAAACTACCGGTGGTCAGGGCTGCAGAGTGAGGAACCTCCTGACAATACGTGCCGTGTCAAGGATTACTGCCTTTTGCATCTGACCCTTGACCCAACCTTTCAGCGAGAGCCTCTCAAGGTGTTGATCGAGGCTCTTGGCTAAAAGACCGTTTGCCGAAACAACTATCGGTACAATAATGGTTAAATCCACATCCCACATGGCGGTAACCTCGTGAGCCAAGTCAAGGTACTTACTGAGCTTGTCCTTCTCGGCTTTCACGAGGTTCTCATCATGAGGTATGGTGATATCAACCAGTATTGCCCGGCGCTGGGATCGGTCGACCACCACGATATCAGGCTTATTGGCGACAATAGTCCTGTCCGTAATGATAGAGCGATCCCAGTAGAGCGTATCCGGATCATAGCACTCAAAGCGCGCGACCACCACCCTCGCCTGCCTCGTCTAGCTCTCTGTTTGGTGCGTCATCGGCCGGTGATTTTGCCACTGCAGCTGACATAGACGGATCGAGCGACGAGCGCGGGCGACACCGCCCCCGCTGCCACGACCACCTGCGCGACGGGGACGACCACCGCTGCCGGCACGCTTGGGGCCTGCGGGACACACTGCCCCGCCTACGGCTCCCGCTGCCGGTGGTGTAGTGCGCCGCATGCGATGGACTCAGCCTATAAATGAGAACTGCATGCGCGCCTACTACAGGGCAACAGAGGGAGGAACAAACCTTACGGCGTATCGTGTTCGGCTGCTGTCTTTGTTTCAGGTTTCTTTTTGTTATTATTATTATTATTATTACTGTATTTATTAATGTTTATATAATTTTTAACGCAAATTTTGTTTAAAAAAAAAAAAAATTGTTAAAAATTATATAAACATTTATAAATAGCATAATTTTTTCAACATTTGTGTTTTTTTTACTGTATTTATTTCTATAAAAATGTTGTTAATGACTTTTAGTATGATATTTTTGACATTTAGTTGTATTTTTTTTTCTACTTATAATTAATTAATTAACCATATTGACATGTTTAACTTCGACATTTTAATTTAACATTTGCATGCTGTTTTATAATGGCAAAACATGTGCGCATTGTAAATTTTTTCATCTCAGCCAAAAGACGTCCACTGCTGGACAAAGGCCTCCCCCAAGGATCTCCACAACGACCGGTTTTGTGCTGCTTGCATCCAGCGGCTTCCCGCGACCTTCACCAGATCGTCGGTCCACCTTGTTGGAGGCCTGCCCACACTGCGCTTTCCGGTACGCGGTCGCCACTCCAGGACTATCCCGCCCCAGCGGCCATCAGTCCTGCGAGCAATGTGCCCTGCCCACTGCCACTTGAGCTTAGCAACTCTTCGGGCTATGTCGGTTACCTTTGTTCTTGTGCGGATCTCCTCATTTCTGATTCGATCACGCAGAGAAACCCTGAGCATAGCCCTCTCCATTGCTCTTTGAGTGACCTTGAGCCTTTTTATGAGGCCCATAGTGAGCGACCACGTCTCAGTCCCGTATGTCATCACTGGCAACACACACTGGTCAAAGACTTTTGTCTTGAGACACTGCGGTATATCGGACGAGAAGATATTTCGTAGCTTACCGAACGCTGCCCAGCCTAATTGGATTCGACGATTGACCTCTTTGCTGAAGTTGGACCTACCTAGCTGGACCGTTTGTCCCAGGTACATATAATCGTCCACAACTTCAAGGGCAGAGTCCCCAACCTTCAGAGGAGTGGGTACGACACGTGAGTTCGACATAACTTTCGTCTTCTCCATGTTCATTTTAAGACCCACTTGTTGAGAGACTCTGTTGAGGTCACCGAGCATTGTGCCGAGGTCTTCCAGGGTCTCAGCCATGACCACTATATCGTCAGCAAATCGAAGGTGGGTGATGTATACGCCGTTAACGTTGATGCCGAGTCCTTTCCAGTCCAGGAGCTTGAAAACATCTTCCAGTGCAGCAGTGAACAGTTTCGGAGATATCACATCTCCCTGTCTCACTCCTCGCTGCAACTGGATAGGTTTCGAATTCTGGTCCTGAAGACGTACTGACATTGTGGCGCTTTCATACAAACACTTCAACACTTCGATGTACCGGTAGTCAATTTGGCACCGCTGGAGAGACTGTAGCACGGCCCATGTCTCAATCGAATCGAAGGCTTTTTCATAGTCCACAAACGCTAAGCATAGAGGCTGGTTATACTCCTCGGTCTTCTGTATAACCTGCCGCAGCGTATGTATGTGGTCTATGGTGCTGAAGCCTTTTCGGAAACCGGCTTGTTCGATAGGCTGGAAGTCATCAAACCTGCGTGCGAGACGATTCGTTATAACTCTCGAAAACAGCTTGTAGACGTGGCTTAGAAGTGAGATGGGCATGTAGTTCTTCAGCAGGGTTTTGTCGCCCTTTTTGAAGAACAGTACCACCATACCTTCGTGCCACGTCTCTGGCGTTCTGCCCTCTAGTACGACGGAATTAAATAGCTTCTGAAGAGCTACGAGTACCGGTCTTCCGCCTGCTTTCAGAAGCTCGGCCGTAATTCCGTCAGCACCTGGTGCCCTGCCGTTTTTGAGCTGTTTGAGAGCCATACTAATCTCGTATAGGCTGATCTCCGGGATGTCTTCAGTATAGTGCCGGGTACACTTAGCTCCTCTAGGGTCTTTAGCTAAGCTTTGTACAGGTGGCCGTGTGGATGTGTAAAGCTGTCCATAGAACTTCTCGACCTCTCCCATAACATCGGACCTGGTCGTGACAGTTCTGCCGTCATCGGTTTTCAGCGTCGTCAGTTGGCACTGCTCAATACCCAGATCTCTTGCGAACACTTTTGAGCCTTTGTTCCGCTCAATGGCCTCTTTAATACGGTTAGTATTAAATCGGCGCGTGTCGCGAGTCATAGACTTTGAGATCTGCCTATTTAGCCGCCGAAACTGAGACGCATCACCTAAGGAAAGCAGAACTATTGCACGCCGCTCTTCCATCAGTTTTAGGGTATGGTCTGAGAACTTTTTGGTTCCTTTTGCACGGTGGGTTTTAAAGACCTTGGACTCAACCGTTTGGACAGTTTCCACAAACCTGTTGCTGTATTCGTCCACATTTTCGCAATCATTTAAGCACTCGAAGCGATTCTGCAATTCGAGCTGAAAGCTTTCGGGGTTTTGGATTTGGATGGGTGCAGGACGGAGCGTAGACCTTATCAATCGACGTCTTTCCAGCTTAACGTTGATATTCAACGTGCCTCTTACCAACCGGTGACCGCTGCCAGTTTTAAACGCATTGATCACAGTGACATCATTGAATATTTGCTTCCTCGTCGACATAATAAAGTCAATCTCGCTTTTTGTTGCACCATCGGGACTCATCCAGGTCCACTTGCGGTGTTCAGCCTTCCTGAAAAAGGAATTCATCATAAAGAGTCCCTCCCTTTCCAGAAAGTCCGCCAGCAGTTGGCCCCGTGAGTTCCGATTACCAACCCCAAATCGTCCCACTCTCATCTCATCGCCGCTTCGTTTGCCCAGTTTTGCGTTAAAATCTCCCATGACAACGGTGTAATGAGTTTTGGAGACTTGTATGGCTCTAGAGATGTCCTCATACGTAGCCTCCACCTCATCGTCAGGGTGTGTCGTAGTAGGAGCATAAACCTGTATGACCTTCAACGAATACCGTTTGGTTATTCTGAGTATAAGGTACGCTACCCTAGGCGACACACTCCCGGTCTCGACAACGTTGTTCACGAGGGACTTGTGGACGATGAACCCGACACCTCCTTGGGACAGTTGTTCGCCCTCCCGGAAATAGAGCAAGTTACCAGACTTGAAGATTATCGAGTCCTCCCCCTCTCTTCGGACTTCAGATAATCCAATTATGTCCCACCGTATCTTGCTCAATTCTTCCTCTAGTTCCAAAATCTTTTCGTCAGTCCGCAATGTGCGCGTGTTATATGTTGCCAGGGCCAGAGTTCGTCGTTGGCGGTAGCCAGATCTCTGCCGGAGATTCTTAGCACCCCCTGCCCCGTCGCTTCCTTGGCCGCTACCGTAGCTAGGGCGAGCGGGGCCGCCGGGGACTAGGGGCCGGTGTTTCGTGGTGTGCATCATGAGGGGATTTGCCATAATCGCCACGCTTGGCAGGCGGGTTGGCGATCGCAGTAGTTGAGAGTTAACCTCAGAGAGATGCTGCTGCCCATCCTCTGGAATGGTCCCTTAGATTAGTCCCGTAAATTTTTTACCACCCGTAAATTACCATGTTTTTTGGCAAATAAATGATTATCTTATCTTATCTTATCTTTCCAACAAAAAAGAATCATCAAAATCGGTTTATAAACGACAAAGTTATCCGCGAACACACATAAAAATATATATAAGAGTCGAATTGAGTAACCTCCTCCTTTTTTGAAGTCGGTTAAAAATGACGAAAATCATAGCTAACGAAAAACAATCAAATAAGAAATTAATATTTTAACCCCCCAACAAAATTTCTGTTGTCTAATAAAAAAAAAAGCTCGAAATTCAAGACTTTCTAACCTATCACGTGACCTACAGGAGTAGGGCAGCTAGTATTTCTGTTTATTTTACAAGTCCAAACTCCCACACTAAAACAACGCAAACTTTTGTGTCGGCTTCATAAAAAATCATCGGAAAATCTGTCTTGAACGATTTGAGGGCCTCCACCACATGCTCTGCCTATGGGCGCCGAAGTCTAAATCCGGCGCTGTAACTGACACCCTTGTCTTGTTTGTCGTCAGTCGAACATGTCTGTATCTGTATATCGGCAATTTTTAACTGGTCTTCACATTTTCTCAAGTAGTCCATTGCGGCGTCGTACGTTTTTCTTATTTGTGTTTCGAAATAATTCAATGTCATGTATCTATGACTCGATAATATTTCTTGTTCTTGTAATAGTCTGTGATTTTGTAACGCCCGTTGATAAACACTGTCAATATTTGCTTTTCGGTCTTCAATATATTTTTGAGTCTTCCTGGTCGTTGAATCCTTTTTGATGTTATCCCTTATTCTTTTTATTTCTGTATAGTCCGCCTCTTGACTTTTTATAAGTTTATTGATGTTTGAGATCTCCATTCTTCTTGTCTTCGTCCTTTTGGTAACCCTACGTCCCCAGATTCCCTATGACCCTACTTTCCCTACTTCGATAGCAAATATGTCAGTACTAAATGCCCCTGCGTCCTCTTTTACGGTATTTTGCGACTTCTAAATTACAGGTGGGAGGCCAGCAACCGATTCGCTACCGTATGAGTAACTTTCCAACAGGAACACTAAGCACTTAAAGTACCCCAGATCACTATGCAACTGATGCTTGTTGAGTACACCAGTACGCAATTCTCTAGAGTGTCAGTCCAGTGTTGATCCAGTGTGAAGTTAGAACAATTGTTGATCCACCTATTTTACGTGTATACTCGGCTCCCCGTAGCGCAAACTGATATACTTTGATCCGTCCTTGATGCACGTGTGACGTCGGTGGAGTTGCACTTACAGGTTTTCAACATACTCGTCAGCGATTTGACCAACATTTGTTGATCCAGCAACGTTCGAAAAAATCATACTGAATATGATTTCTTAGATCCAGAATATATTTAACTTATATGCGACATTTACTTAGACTAAGTTGATCCGGAGCCAAAATGGACGAATAGGTACTTGAACACAAAGCGGCAACGTCGCGTTCTGCGTGTGACAGAGAGAGAACTCAGTAGAATATAAAGTGAATTTGTGTTATTTTACATTACAAGCTTTTATTTAGTTTCACCTGCCCCGTTGTTTGTTTGTCTGTAATTAAATCTAGCAAGTTAAATTTGATCCACTTTCCGGTTAACGATTGAGCTAAAATTTTGCATGCATGTCGAAATCGGACGACAATGCAAAATTATTATGACATGGAGTTGATCTGATGATGGAACCGGAAGGTGGCCATAGGAACTCGGTAGTGAAACGACACAACCCCATCGAGATTGGGCTCGTATGATTTTTCTTGATAAGTACTTTGGTGCTAGATGGTAACCAGGGTCTGATGATGGAACCGGAAGGTGGCCATAGGAGCTCGGTAGTTAAACGACACAACCCCATCGAGTTTGGGCTCGTATGATTCGTCTTGATGAGTACTTTGTTGCTAGATGGTAACCAGGGTCTGATGATGGAACCGGAAGGTGGCCATAGGAACTCGGTAGTTAAATGACACAAACCCATCGAGTTTGGACTCGTTTGATCCGTCTTGACGAGTACTTTGGTACTAGATGGTAACCAGGGTCTGATGATGGAGCTGGAAGATGGCCATAGGAACTCGGTAATTAAACGACACAACCGCAACCAGTTTGGGCTCGTATGATTCGTCTTGACGAGTACTTTGATGTTAGATGGTAACCAGGGTCTGATGATAAAACTGGAAGATGGCCATAGGAACTCGGTAATTAAACGACACAACCCCATCGAGTTTGGGCCCGTATGATTAATCTTGACGAGTACTTTGGTGCTAGATGGTAACCAGGGTCTGATGATGGAGCTGGAAGATGGCCATAGGAACTCGGTAATTAAACGACACAACCCCATCGAGTTTGGGCTCGTATGATTCGTCTTGACAAGTACTTTGTTGCTAGATGGTAACCAGGGTCTGATGATGGAGTTGGAAGATGGTTATAGGAACTCAGGAAAATGAGTTCATTCGTTTGTTCGTTCCGTTTGTTATGAATGTGGATTCTGTCTTTGATTAGTTAGATTAGATGGGTGACCCAATGAAGCTGATCTGATGATGGAACCGAAAAGTGGCCATAGAAACTAATTAAACGACACATCCCCATCGACTTTGGGCTCGTATGATTCGTCTTGACGAGTACTTTGTTGCTAGATGGTAACCAGGGTCTGATGATAAAGCTGGAAGATGGCCATAGGAACTCGGTAATTAAACGACACAACCCTATCGAGTTTGGGCCCGTATGATTAATCTTGACGAGTACTTTGGTGCTGGATGGTAACCAGTGTCTGATGATGGAGCTGGAAGATGGCCATAGGAATTTGGTAATTAAACGACACAACCCCATCGAGTTTGGGCTCGTATGATTCGTCTTGACGAATACTTTGGTGCTAGATGGTAACCAAAGTCTGATGATGGAGCTGGAAGATGGCCATAGAAACTCGGTAATTAAACGACACAACCCCATCGAGTTTGGGCTCGTATGATTCGTCTTGACGAGTACTTTGGTGCTAGATGGTAACCAAGGTCTGATGATGGAGCTGGAAGATGGCCATAGGAACTCGGTAATTAAATGACACAACCCCATCGAGTTTGGGCTCGTATGATTCGTCTTGACGAGTACTTTGGTGCTAGATGGTAACCAGAGTCTGATGATGGAGCTGGAAGATGGCCATAGGAAACTCGGGAAAATAAGTTTGTACGTTCCTACGTTCAGTTTGTTATAAATGTGGATTCTGTCTTTGATTAGATGGATTAGATGGATGACCCAATGCCAAGGTGAGCACGAACATTTCAATTTTAAAAGCTTGAAGCACTGATTTTTTTTATTTTATTTACTCATGTCGCTATCCTTTAAAACAGGTTTCATCATCATCATCTCAGCCAAAATACGTCCACTGCTGGACAAAGGCCTCCCCCAAGGATATGAGGGGTATTTGCCGTAATCGCCACGCTTGGCAGGCGGGTTGGCGATCGCAGTAGGTTGAGGGTAACCTCAGAGAGATGCTGCTGCCCATCCTCTGGAATGAGTCCCTTAGTCGGCTTTTACGACACCCACGGGAAGAGATGGGGTGGTACAATTCTTTAACCCCGGCACCACACAGGGAAAAAAACAGGTTTACATAAAACAAATTAAACAAATTTCATGAATTGTTTTCTAAAGTTTACGTGAACACTACACATTGAAATAAAACAACTTATACGGATCTACTCGCATTTATTTTAGGGTTCGACACGTCAGGATAAACATTAACTAAAAGTAATGTGTAAAATAATCGCGAGTAGATCCGTAAAAATTGTTTCATTTCAAATTTCATGAAGATCGGTTTAGCGGTTTAGTCGTGAAGAGGTTACAAACAAACAGAAAGACATAGTTACTTGTGCTTTTATAATATAAGTAGAGATGAAACGGATATCCGGCAACTATCCGGTATCCGGCCTATCCGGCCCAAATTTACTATCCGGCCGGATACCGGATAGTAACTCAATATCCGGCCCGATACCGGATAGGCATTATTTTTCTAAAAAATCGTTTAAAACGTACATAAAATAAGACAACAGCTTGCAATAATGATGATTCCCTTCACCACCTCGAGAAATCTGGAGTCGGCGCAACAAACAAACAGCAAACTTATTATTTTCACTAGAAATGTCAAAATATTGCCAAATAGGCGATCTTTTTACTGACGACATGTTTCTGTCCCTTAATTATTTTATTAACCTTCCTCGGTTCTTCGGGTCATGTTGACCCGAAACTGAAATTTAACTGGCAATAAAAGTCGTAATTATTAATATAATTTATTACGACTTCATGACAATTATTAATTATGCTTTCACTATATATTAGTATTGTAAAATTATGTTTTAGTCTCTTATCTTAAGAAAATTAAGTTTTTTCCGTCTTAGGTTTCTCGGGTCAATAAATTGTTTATTTACATTTGTGCGCGGTTAGATTACATTAGGTTAGATTATATATAGTCGTTTAATGTGTCCTTATTTTTATTTAATAATGTGTCTTAGAAATAATTAGAATTTTTATTTAATTTAAAACAATTACTTCATATTTTTGAAATCGGGTCAACATGACCCGAAGGCCTTAAGTGTACACAGTATTTGAAGGACCGAGGAAGGTTAAGTACCTACGTATTTTTACAAAATCCAAAGTCAATCAAATAACGCACGTACGGCCACACAAGCATCAAGTAAACGATTAATTGATTGATTTTCGCCTGTCATTCACTCACGAATGCGCACGATCACTCCCGACGAGTCCCTATGACACCCGAAACCGCCCGAAATGTTGCAATCGCGTTGCAGCTGCACGGCGCTAAACATGTCACAACTTGCCTCAGAGCATTTACTTACTTACTTACCGGATATCCGGCCATCCGGCCTCACAGCTCGCCGAAATAGGTATCCGGTATCCGGCCAAACAACTATCCGTTTCATCTCTAAATATAAGTATGGAATATGAAAGTATGGATTGCCTAATACAAGCTTTTATTAATTAACTAGTTTCGTTCGTATGTCTGTATGTCTTTCTGGTTCAAATCATGTACATTAATTTTGACCTACTTTCCGGTGCCTGATTGAGATAAAATTTGGCATGCCTAGGTATCTTGTGTAAGGTGACTGGTAGCGACTGAATCGGAGAACCGAGGATCGGGTTCAGTGGCGCGCCTTGTTGGGAGGCCTATGTCCAGCAGTGGATTAGTTTGGGCTGATGATGATGATGAGGTATCTTGGGAGACAATGCAATAATATGGTACCATGGAGCTGGTCTGATGATGGGAGCCGGAAGTTGGCCATAGGAACTCTTCAACTAAGCAATATCCTCGTCGTGTTTGGGCTCATTAGATTTGTTTTGACAAACTATAGCTCAAGAAACATTTGAAGTCCACTGTTGGACATCCGCCGGTTTGGCGGTCCAAACTGTGTAGTGAACACAAGCCATAACCAGCATTCTGTGAAATTTGAACTCGAGACAGTTAATAGTTGTTCATGAGAAGACTATCCTGGCTGCAGCATCAGGTCAAGAACACCTTTTTAAAGCATTGTCATCAGATGTACATACATTTACCAAATTTCAACTCTATACGCTTAACAATTGAGGAGTTCCCTTGTGAGAGACGATCCTGGCTGCAGCATCAGGTCAAGGTCACCATATTATTGCATTGTTATCGGGTGTACATATGTGCACCAAATTTCAACTCTATACGCTTAACCATTGAGGAATTCCCTTGTGAGAGACGATCCTGGCTGCAGCAACAGGTCAAGGTCACCACATTATTGCATTGTCATCGGGTGTATACATGTGTACCAAATTTCAACTCTATACACTTAACCATTGAGAAGTTCCCTTGTGAAAGACGATCCTGGCTGCAGCATCAAGTCAGGGTCACCACATTATTGCATTGTCATCGGGTGTACATATGTGTACCAAATTTCAACTCTATACGCTCAATCATTGAGGAGTTCTCTTGTGAAAGACGATCCTGGCTGCAGCATCAGGTCAAGGTCACCATATTATTGCATTGTTATCGGGTGTACATATGTGCACCAAATTTCAACTCTATACGCTTAACCATTGAGGAATTCCCTTGTGAGAGACGATCCTGGCTGCAGCAACAGATCAAGGTCACCACATTATTGCATTGTCATCGGGTGTACACATGTGTACCAAATTTCAACTCTATACGCTCAATCATTGAGGAGTTCTCTTGTGAAAGACGATCCTGGCTGCAGCATCAGGTCAAGGTCACAACATTATTGCATTGTCATCGAGTGTACATATGTGTACCAAATTTTAACTCTTTACGCTTAACCATTGAGGAGTTCCCTTGTGAGAGACGATCCTGGCTGCAGCATCAGGTCCAGGTCACCTTATTAATGCATTGTCATCAGATGTACATACATTTACCAAATTACAACTCTATATGCTTAACAATTGAAGAATTCCCTTGTGAGAGACAATCCTGGCTGCAGCGTCAGGTCAAGGTCACCATATTCTTGCATTGTCATTGAGTGTACATATGTGCACCAAATTTCAACTCTATACGCTTAACCGTTGAGGAGTTCCCTTGTGAGAGACGATCCTGGCTGCAGCATCAGGTCAAGGTCACCACATTATTGCATTGTCATCGGGTGTACATATGTGTACCAAAATTTCAACTCTATACGCTCAATCATTGAGGAGTTCTCTTGTGAAAGACGATCCTGGCTGCAGCATCAGGTCAAGGTCACAACATTATTGCATTGTCATCGAGTGTACATATGTGTACCAAATTTTAACTCTTTACGCTTAACCATTGAGGAGTTCCCTTGTGATAGATGATCCTGGCTGCAGCATCAGGTCCAGGTCACCTTATTAATGCATTGTCATCAGATGCACATACATTTACCAAATTACAACTCTATCCGCTTAACAGTTGAGGAGTTCCCTTGTGAGAGACAATCCTGGCTGCAGCATCAGGTCAAGGTCACCATATTGTTGCATTGTCATCGGGTGTACATATGTGACCCAAATTTCAACTCTATACGCTTAACCGTTGAGGAGTTCCCTTGTGAGAGACGATCCTGGCTGCAGCATCAGGTCAAGGTCACCACATTATTGCATTGTCATCGGGTGTACATATGTGTACCAAAATTTCAACTCTATACGCTTAACCATTGAGGAGTTCCCTTGTGAGAGACGATCCTGACTGCAGTATCAGGTCAAGGTCACCACATTATTGCATTGTCATCGGGTGTACATAAATGTCCAAATTTCAACTCTATAAGCTTAACCATTGAGGAGTTCCCTCGTGAGAGACGATCCTGGCTGCAGCATCAGGTCCAGGTCACCATATTATTGCATTGTCATCAAGATTACTTAAGTATACAAAATGTCAGCCTATTCCGATAACGTAAACTAGTTCACAATTGACTTACAACGCAGCACATTGTATGAAGCTTTTATTCTGTATTTTTTTTTTTTTTTTTTTTTGGAGAGAGACTGCTGGTTGCCGAGGGGCATTTCCAGCTTCACCGGGCTTGTTTTAGGGGCGGCGAGGTACGTAAAGGGTACCTCAAGCCGTGTTGAAACGAAACACCTTCAGAGGATTTCTAGAGGGGTACGGCATCGCACACTTAAAAGTGCGCGTCCCCGTGCCCTTCCAGAGTCTCCGAAGGGTTCGGATCGGATCGGCTGTATTTTGTGGCCAAAGATACGAAACGGCAACGTCGCGGCTGCTTTCAGCCAATCCGATCGTTTGCTGTGCTCTGATTGGCTCATTTAAATCGGATCAACATTTTCCGTAACTATCGCAAGGTGGATTTGTATATCGGATCATCACCTTTCACAATATATATATATATATTGGAAAGGGAAGAACGGTTAATACCATAGTGCCCTAACAGCCCTAACGCCCTAACAGCCCTAGCCCTACCCATAAAGTTAATAAATACACATATAAATAAATAAGGATGCTTGTACCAGTCGACCTAAGGTAACAAGCGGAAAGTGGAAGGAATAAGGTAAAAGGATGGATTTTCTCACTGCCAGTCAATCAGGCTCACAGGACTGATCAGATATCTGACGGCTAAAGGTGTGCCGCAGTGAGAGGGTTCGTAGGCGATGGTAGGTAAACATGTGATTTATTTTAATTTTACATGCTATTTTATAACAATTGATTTACATAATATGTGTGTATTAATTTATTAACAAAGATGCGTGGGTGATAATGGTTTGATGCTGTATTTATTTGCTGACAATGCGGTAGTTCTTCTTCACAGTCAATCTTCTATTACGTGATGTGCTGAGACTGCGTATATATTTCCGTAAGTCAATTACGTGATTGCAGAGAGTGCACGTTCGCCGTTAATGCATGTTTACGGCACGTAAACAGACGTATAAATAAAGTTGACGTCCGACTCGTGCACGGACAGGCTATCCCTGTGTGTGAATATATTAGTGTGCGTCTAGTTTATGCTAGTGTTTAATAATTTTGTAGTTTGCGTGCGTAGCGACGTCATTGAAAAATACATCAGTGTGAACTGTATTTGTGTGCGTTTACCTCCCCGGCAGAAAATGACAGACCTCTTTTCATAGAAATTAGTGCGCACGGCCTCTCCGGTACGTACATGTTGACAGAATTTTTTTTAGTAGTGTTAAATAGTTTTATTTTATTTTATAATTCACGATGCTATAATATTTAGTTAGAAGGTAAATTTTACTAGAAAAAAACAACCAGTCTCAGGAAACTCGAGTGGGAACCGAACCCACGACCCTTGGATTACCGGTCCAATGTTCTGACCACTGAGCTACCGAGACCCGAGATTTTTCTAGTACTTTATGGTTTACGCTGCACGCCAGCGGTATTACGTCACTGTGAAGTTACCCTCACAGTAGAAAGAACACTTTTACAAGTATTATTTTTATATTTTAACTACATTATAGCATTCTGAATGCAAAAATTAAATTAACAAAATTATTAATAAGGAATAACGTCTTTATCGATTGTTTAATACTTCTACTACAACTACTACGGATGCATATTCGTTCAATGGTATTTCTAAAAAAAATTTTTTAATCATAACTAAATTAAACTAAAATGCTTTGTCTATTAAAGATCTAATAGTGGGTCGCCCGCAAAACTTCGCGTTTATCAACAGATTTTTTAGGAATTTCGAAACCTATTGACAGCTTTCTTTATTTTTCTGCACATCTACGGCTGGAGCTCCTCATAATGAGACCATAACCGATTTTTTATGTGCAGCTACCGTTCCATAATCACTGGGACAAAAATCGGCTTACGCTATTAATAAAATATTATACAACATATATTACAAAACATTATTAAACTTGACAATTATAGTGGTATTGCTAGGCTTACTTTTGGATATGATGACAGGCACGACAAATACATTGCTATTCTTAGAAACTTGAACTACTCTCGCAAGTTTATAGAGTATCGCTTAACTTCAAACTCGGATAAATCCATTTCTGAGAATTTTTAAGATTTTGGTATCAAAAAAAATGTTTTGAAACAATTTTGTCAGTAATGTATAAATCCACATAGTCCTTAAGAAATAAACGTCAAAATCATAATATTTTACCAAAGTCAGATAGATCCATGGTACAGTTTTTTCTCGGACCAAATATTGGTTCGAGGATTTTTTCAAATGTAGATAGTCCATGAGAGCCAATCAGCGAACTGCATATTATGTTCAACATGGCCGAGAGTCGACGTAAAGTCTGCGACATTAGCACCGTACGCTCCCATGTACGCTTCTGTGTTTTATTGTTTCTTTTTGTCATTTAGATAGTTCCTATGGATAATTCTATTAAAATTGTGTCACCAGGTAAAGCCCGCAAGCGGCCGACCTAATTTTTCGCCGCAGGAAAGAGGAAAGAGCGAAAATTTGGTAAGTTTGAAATACCTATACCAATGATATTACATATCATTGACCATACCTATGCGTCATTTGGAATCCTGAGTTGGCACTAAGGTTGTGCTAACCATTATCGATTATTACTATTGTTTTACTGTGACAGAATAATTTGGATGTTTAAAGTATGTAAGGATTAATGTTTTTACATTTATCAATGAACTGCCCGATCACATTTGTGTAGGTATACAGGAACAAAATGTAAGTGCCTGGTGAAGTGGTCGTTTGGATATGTTTTGCACTTTTGCTTACTTTTTAATATACTTACGCGTTATATAATTAATTACAAATATAATCGTGTGAAATGTCCGAGAATATTTATTTACCTATTTAAATGATAATTAACTAACATTTCCATATATTTTTTCAAGTCACTTATGGGCAAAATTAAATAATCTCACTGAGTTTCATTTTCTAAGCAGTGTCTCTTTCTCGCACCACTTTCAGCTTCGTATTGAATTAGGGCTGTCTCCTATAAATAACCTTATTTTACTTTTGTTCGCATTATTTTGTGGTTAATCTTGCCTGGTCGCATTTTTTGTTTTTTTTGAAATCATGAAAATATAAAACTAAAGTTATGATTTATATTTAGATATTTAACCGATCAACCTCCAAAAAGCCGACGTGTGGACATAACACCAAATCTTATCAATGAAGCAAACTTAATTCCAATGATGTCTTATTCTTTAATAGAGTATTTTATGCAACAAATGATAAAATTAAACAGGATAATTTTATTCTAAAGCATGTCGTATCTACAGACATAAGAAGAAGGCGCCCAAATACTGGAAACAAACCAGGAAGGTTAATTACATTAAATACTTCATTCGCAAGTAAAATGACAATGCTTTGATCCCTTTTTGCAAGAAAGCCTTTTTAGGTGTTTTGAATTTTAAAAAAGGGCAAAGTAGATGGTGTGGCTAAGCGTCATTACGTAACTGGTTCAATGGCTGTCGAAAATCGTGGTGGAGAAAAAAAATCGCACTCATATCGTTCACGTAAAGAAGCTGTTGAAAAGTGAACATTGAAACTTCTAGCTTAGCCTCTAGCTCTGCTTCACTACTGCCGGGACAAAGTTCGGCAACGGCAATATTTACATCCAGAGCTTAATATAAAAAAGTTATGAAATGAAAGAAAAAATAAAAGTAGAGAAAAATGATAGCGAAAAAGTAAGACTTATGACAGAATTGCGGATACATAAGCTTCGTGCAAAGGCATTTTTAAACTCCTTCAAAAAGAAGGAGAAAACAATATACTGATGTCTTTTGACTGTCAGAAAAACTTCTGACCTGATTTCGATTTACGGCTCCGGTAAACTTTTTGGATATTAGGTAGTGGGCTAATACGTGTCCACGGGGCAACTAGCTTGAGACACTAGTCTTAAAAGAACCAGATGAAGGATGCGTACCGGCGCGGCGTGTTCTGATCTGGCGTTATGACCTGACGTAGATGGTCCCTTGTGCTTGCGTAAGGATGTCTTGACTTTATAACCGTAAGGTTGGTGGGGGGTGTCAGCATAAACTTTAAAGTAGTGTTTAGCAGAGTGTGTGTCAGAAAAACTTACCGTTGCCCAGAATACCGGATCAATCCGTATAATACTTACGACAGTTATATTTATACAATTTCACCATCGTAAGAGGGTCTGGACCTGGACGAAAGAAACTGCACATAAAGGGTCAAACGAAATTGGTTTTGCCGTTAAGATTAGTCTTATGGCCGATGGTTGCGGAGGCCAAAACAAGAATTCCGTTTTGTTGAGTGCTCTGATGAGCTGGCTTTATTTAAACTCGCAGAACGTCAAAAGTATTGAAGTAATTTTTCCCGTGACTGGACATTCTTTTTTGTCACCGGACCGCATATTCGCGTTAACTGAAAAACAAATCAGGAAAATGGAAACGATGTTAACACTCGAAGACTACATGGATATCCTTAAAGAACACGCAACGGTACTTATTGCATTTAGGAACGGACATACCGATATTTGACTTTAAGACACAAAGCAGAAATGTATTGAAGTCGAACCAAAGCTTTCATTTTCAAATAACAAAATGTAAGAGATTTATCATAACTTTACACCGAGAACAATTAAAATACGTGTTGAAATTTCTTACCATTCTGATACAGGTATTCATATATGAAATTGACATATTTATTTATTTGTTATCTGTAAATTTGTACCTACTTGACAAGAATTTAATTTAATTTTAGGTGTTGCTAAAACAATCAATAAACGATAATTGATGTTCGCAAATTGCTGGAAACGCACTTTGGCCAAGGCTGGGCCTCGTTGACGCAATTAAAGTATTACAAAAAAGGGCTTACCAGTGGGAATGTGATAGGGCGACCAATGCACGATGAAGAGATTAAAGAAGATGACTCAGAAGAAATATTGAATTTTGTTTAAAATAATTAAAAGAGTAATCTACGCGGCGGACCAAGACGTAGGAGGATAATAAGAAGAATGAGAAGAATAATTCCATGTATTTTTTAGCCTATTTTGTGTCCCACTGCTGAGCAAAGGCCTTCCCTTTGCGGCTCTACTCTTCTCTATCATCGGCCACCTCATACCACTTCGGCAAAAAAGTGGTCAAGTCGTTCCCCCATCTTCGCTTTGGCCTGCCTCGTGTCCGGTGTCCATCACATAGAACCCAGTCAGTGGCAATCTTCGGCCACCTCTCTGGGCCCATGCGGCTAATGTGCCCGTTCCATGTAATGCAACGGCATTCGGTCGACGACTTGACGGTAATTATATTTTTCAAACAATATTTTGTTAAATCATGACTCTCCAGAATTACGCTTCTGCATTTACAATTACAATTCTGCTTTAGTATATACTCGTATATCAGTGCGGGGGCTAGGATAAAATTAAATTATTATAATTATTATTATTTGTAAGTGTGTTTTATTTTCTCAGCTAGAAGCCAGTTTTCTCTATAATTACGGGTACAAACCAAATAATTACAGGGTGTGGTGTGTTGTTTGTATATGGTGTGGGGTAAATTCAAAATCTTCCAGTTGCATGAATTTCCTCACAATTCGGCAGGTATTAAGGGTAGCAGCTTTCTGTAATATATTTACTGTATTCTCTTTCAGATGTATTATTTTCAAGTTTTTTTTATATTATTTGGTACTACGCCGGTAGTACAGATGACAATAGGGATGATATACACTTTTTCTTGTTTCCAGATTCGAATAATTTCTTCTCTTAGGTCTGCGTATTTACTTATCTTTTCTGTTATTGTCTTTTGGATATTATGGGTGTTGTGGACTGCGATATCTATTAGGTAAGTGGTTTTGTTTGTTTTGTCTTGCAGTGTTATGTCCGGTCTATTGAAGTATATGGTTATATCAGTGATTATAAAACCTTTTGTTTCGAAGAACACACTGCCAATTTTGAGCCACAAAGGGGTGTCTTCCGTGCATAACTTTTTTCTTCCAGTCTTTTATGTTCTTATTCTGAGGATCTATATTTCTTGAATCTTCTATACAACTTGTTGATTTGCATGCACGCCATATTCATAGCAGCGGTCGTAATGCTTATACTTATTACAAATAAATTATAAAAAAAATATGAAAAAATAATAATCATATTTTCAAAATCTGTAAATACGAATCGCACGTCTGCGTAGCACTAAAAAATAAACGCTCGTTCGCGTACACCCGCTCACCCGACCACGCGTAGGTAGCAACAAGCTCGAGCTTCGCGGCGCGCCCGCAGCTTTGTCGGCGCGGCGAGCGCCGGCGGCCGGCGGGCGGCGGGCGCACGCCGCACGCATCAAAGCCAGTGTGCCGCGCAACCCCGAACGAGTGACACATTTCTTAGCCCTAGCGAATTTGGAGCGAAACGTGTTCTTAGGTGTGTTTGTGTGTGTAAAAAAAGGAAAATGACGGAAAACGTAGAACTTGTGGAGATGGTGCGATTATACGCAATTAGTGGGAACAGTCTACGTCGAGCCGTGGTCATGTTTGTGGAAATGTTTCCAAACAGACCAACTCCATCGCGCGAGGTAATGCTTGCTGCCACGCAACGACTGAGGGATCATGGCCAGTTCAACGTTCCTCGACATGCGCAGGGTCGCGGCAGTGTGGGCCTCTCAGTCGATTTGCAAGAGCAAATACTCGAATACTTCGAGAGGGAACCACGTGCCAGTACTCGTGATGCTGGCCGCCACTTCAATGTCCACCACACAACAGTCTGGCGGCTTCTTAAGTCGGAGCAACAGCACCCGTTCCACTTCAGAAGAGTTCAAGAATTGAACGAGCAAGATCATGCCGCCCGGGTTACTTTTTGTCACTGGGTACTAGAACACCGAGAAGCCAGCATTCTATGGACGGACGAGTGTATATTTACGCGCATCGGTGTTTACAACGTCCACAATGAACATTGGTGGGCTCACCGCGAACAGAACCCGCATAAGACCAAAAAAGATTCGTTCCAGCATAGGTTTAGCATCAATGTGTGGGCTGGCATTGTTGGTGGACATTTACTCGGGCCCTATTTCATCGAGGGTTATCTCAACAGCAACTCGTATTTGCAACTTTTGCAGCACGTAGTTGACGTAATGCTTGACGACGTGCCACTAGCTCTTCACCGGAATCTCTTTTACCACCAGGACGGGGCGCCTCCGCATTATGGACGCCAAGTGTGCGATTATTTGGACGAAGTGTTCGGAACCCAGTGGATTGGTCGAGGTGGGCCAGTGCCCTGGCCTCCGAGGTCGACAGACTTGACTCCGTGTGACTTTTATTTGTGGGGAGACATAAAAAGAATGGTTTATAAAGACGAAATCACGAGTGTTGTGCAGTTAAAACAAAATATTTTAATGGCTTTTGAGAGTGTAAGGTCAAATCGTAGTGTGCTGCAAAAGTTACCTAAAAACTTAAGGCGCCGTGCTCATTTGTGCATAGAACGTGAAGGTGCCCACTTTGAGCAGTACCTGCGAGTATCTTAAACATGATCAGTAAGTACCTAATAATAGTTTATTGCAACAAAGTATACTTATGCGTAAGAGTAAGCCACTTTACCACAGAATACATAATAGTACCTACAAGTTTACGTAAGTTCATCGACTTAATGTCCGCCCGCTGCGCTCTTATGTACCTACTACGGTCTGCACCCCTATTCTCGTCAGTCGACGGTCGCTATTCTAATTTACACTGAGATCATTTTATTAATCAATCGGTTCCTTATTACTTTCTCCGTGTTAAAAGTATTTTTTAGTCATTAAGTGTACCAATTACGATCAGCTGTAAAATTATGGCGGGAATGCAAATCTACAACCTGTATAAGACAGTTTTTTCAGGTTGAGTAGGGTATATCCATTATCGTTTTGGACTATAGCTTGATGCATGTTGCTCGTTTGGGATTTGGTGCGCAAGAATGTAGTTAAGCTGTAAATCTGTTTCTTCCACAAATGACGAATGTCTATTAGACCTCTACCTCCATCTCCTCCTGTCTTCTGATTGTGAGTCTTTCTATTGCAGATTTGGGGTGATGATTGTTATGTTTGGTGAGTGCAGTGCGTGTGGATCGTTCAATTTGTGTTATGTTGGTGTTAGTCCATTTTATAACTCCAAACGAGTTGGTTAAAATAGGAATAGCGTAGGTAGTTATAGCTTTAATTAAGTGTTATATAATATATATGTCTATTACATTAAACTAAAGTGGCAACATTGCCACTTTAGTTTAATGTAATAAACATAGATATTCATAGATAAAATTTTCAAAATGATAATATTAATAATAATAATGTGCGTATAAAATGCAGTAATAATGTAAATTTATTTATCATGCTCACTTACTACCACATCACTAAATTAGAAACAGACATGACAATATACAGAAAAAGACTGCATGAACAATTTTCCCTTAAATACCCAGAGGTAAAGGTGTCAGAACAAAGAATTTCAGACCAAAAGAGAGCAATAGAAAGAAATAAGCTTTTACCTCAAGATGTGCTAATTAGTTTAAAAGAAGAAATCCGAATACAACTACAAGAAGAACAGAGAAATAGAAATAGCGAACACATTACAGAAGCGCTAAACCATCCACAATCACAACAATTAACATCATCACCAATACTGCCATCTAGTCTTACTTACTTAAATAGTCAACATACACACACCTCACATACATCTACACATCCATCCAAACAGAAACAACAACTCAACTAATAGAAAATGAAGTTGAAACCTTAGTCATTATGCCTCCTTCAAAGGAAGCAGATATTGTAATACAAGAAATTGTAGATAAATTCCGTAATAATATAACCCTATACTCAGGCATGGATCCCATGGCCCTACCTAAATTACCAAGGCTTAAATAATTATAGTCCTAAACTTTTCCAACTTGTCCATCTATTAAATGAAAATATACTAAAAAGTTATATATTTACCAATACAAAACTAACAGATGTACATACATTAATTTACTGCACTGCACTAACTATTGCAGAAGAATTAAACTACAAGGTCACACAAATAGCAGGAAGCACTCGCAGGAAGGTTGAAAACTATTCATTTATTTTTTTAAATAGGATGTTTGTCACAAATTAAAAACAATTTTATAGAACTTTAATGAAACCACAGACCGCCACTCAGGAAAATATTGTAGAATAGATATGAGCGCCGATGGGTAAAAGGCCGGCGGCGGCGCGCCGACTTTTTTGGGTCGGCGGCGGCGGCGCCGTCGGCGGCGCCGTCGGGCGGCGTGACCTTCAAATGTTTTTTTTAAAATTTATGACAGGAAATAATAAAAATACATAATTTATCGATCAGAAATACTTGTTTTTATTAGTATTTTAAAAACGCACATAAGAAAACAAAATTAAAACTAGAAAAATCACAGTTATCATAAAATCTTAACACCAAATTACCAATTAACACTTAAACTGTAGCCAAAAAAATATATATAATGGAACTTAGGTAGGTAATAACAAAATATATAAATATTTGATAAAAAGATATAAAACACATATATTTTTTACCTTAAAAACATTAAAAATAGAAGTAGTCTTTAAAAGTATCGTTGAAACCATTTAATAATTAATAAATTAAATAATAATTAAATAATTAATAATTTCTTAATAATAATAAATCAAAATAGTTTTAATAGTTGATGCATCACTAGCCTCATCAGATCATTGCCTGATTCGGAGCACAGTGCTTCTTAAGGAATTAAAATCGCAACGTGCGGTCAGCCGTCGGGTCTGACATTATAGGTCAGCGGACTGGGATGGGATGCGAAGTTTATTTGCGTCGTGCCCATAGTGGCGAGTTTGCTTCTCGCTGGATGATCCTCATGTCGTCGCCGATTCTGTCGTTGATGTGATACTGCAGGGAATAGAACTCTTCATTCCAAACTCTATGGTTCCCATTGGCGGCAGATCCCAACCATGGTTTGGTCGATGTTGCAACATAGCGTCTCGCCAGAAGCGCGAGCATTACCAAGCCTGGGCTCATGCGGTGTCATCAAAGGTCCAAACACTAGTGTGCTCAAAAAGAAGTACAACTTTGCTGCCAGTTCCTTTAAGAAGGACATTGCCAAGGCGAAGTCATCGTTCATAGATAGAATTGGCGAGAGGCTAGTGCGTCTTCCTTCGGGTATGCGTGCATTTTGGTCTCTTGCCAAGGCTGTCTTGGGGAATTTCTGTCGACCGTCACTTCCACCACTGCACAAGACCGATTTTTGCCGTGCCCATACTGCAAAAGAGAAAGCCGATCTCTTGGGTACTCTTTTCGCATCAAACTCGACCTTGGACGATGGGGAAAACTCGCCACCAACCATACTGCAATGCGCTAGCTCTATGCCAAACATTCGGTTCCTGCAAAGGTCAGTTCGTAAGGCTCTTTTTTCCCTTGACATCCATAAGTCGAGTGGGCCTGATGCACTCCCTCCCATTGTGCTTCGGACGTGTGCTCCTGAGTTGGTGCCGGTTCTAACGCGCCTCTTCCAGTTCTCTTACACTACTGGTGTTGCCCCGAGTTCTTGGAAGACAGCCCTTGACACCCGATTCCCGAAATAGGCGATCGCTCGGATTCGTCCAATCACAAGCCTATAGCCATCACCTCTTTGCTCTCCAAAGTAATGGAGTCCATTACAAACTGCCAGCTCTTGAGGTACCTAGAAGAGAATCAGCTACTAAGCGATCGCTAGTACGGTTTTTGCCGCGGTCGTTCGGCTGGTGATCTTTTAGTGTACCTCACTCACCGATGGGCGGAGGGAGTCGAGAGGAAAGGGGAGGCGCTGGCAGTTAGCTTGGACATAGCGAAAGCCTTCGACAGGGTATGGCACAGGGCTCTTCTCTCTAAACTTCCATCATACGGGCTCCCTGAGAAATTGTGTGCGTGGGTCGCCAGCTTTCTTTCTGGGCGTAGCATCAAAGTCGTAGTTGACGGATCATGCTCTGACCTGAAGCCCGTGAATGCTGAAGTCCCGCAGGGGTGTGTGCTGTCGCCTACTCTGTTACTTCTATATATCAATGACATGTTGCATAACAACAGCATTCATTGCTATGCAGACGACGGTACTGGGGATACGCTTTACACCGGATGTACTAATATTTCTCTGGAAAGCGTCATCAAGAACCGGAATAAACTTGTGACTGACACTGAGAACATGTTAAGTCATGTATCGAAATGGGGCCGACTTAATCTAGTCCATTTTAACTCTTCCAAAACACAAGTTTGCGTGTTTAAACCGCTAAAAAAACATCTCTTCGTCGTATCTCTAAACTTTGAAGGAGCTCCCCTACCCTGATACCAAACCGACTATTAGCTATTATTATAAGCCTTAGCGTCGATATTTCGAGTGACATTCAGTTTCGCGGTCATTTGAAAGGTAAATTTTTAAGGTACGTTTGCCTCTTTCTAATATTTAAAAAAAAAACCTACTTTTCTAGTGTTAGTTTTAATAAGTGATGCAAAAATCAGTAAGTATTAAATTAAGTAATGTCCAGTTTTTGTTCTCTTTATGACGACGACGCTCCTGGAAGATCTTCACACAAAATCAGTTTATAAAAACTCGATAAATATATTTTAAATGAAAAATATATCGATCAGATGCTTAACACGGTATTTTTCTGGCGTGCGTGGCCATTTTGACGCAAACGTGTAACGCGTCCTATAACAACGAGCTCGTTCGCTGTTTCACACTGATTTATAGTCGGCGCGCCGTTGCCTTTTCGCGGCGGCGGCGGCGCGGGAGAATTGGCGGCGGCGGCGGCGCGCCGGCGCGGCGCTCATATCTATTGTAGAAACACCGACAGAAGAACAGTTAGAAGAATATTGGTCAGGTATAAGGGAAGAACAGGTACCTCATAATAACCTAGCTGATTGGATAGCAGAAGAAGAACTAAGATGCAATTATATCGAAAGTATTGAATACACTGAAATATTAGAAGAAGATTATTAATAAAGATGTTACATCTAGGTTACACAATTGGAAATCTCCGGACATAGATAAAATTCATAACTTCTGGTATAAAAAACTTACTTTCATTCCTAGTTCATTGGCTGAAAATATTTAAGTAATCATATCAGGACAACAAATTATTCCAGAATTCATATTAATATGCTTCTCAAAAATAGTCACTCCATACAACCATCTCAATATCGACCATGCTTACCAACTGTATATAAAATAATTACATCTGTTATAACACGAAAAACTAATTTACATGTAGAAAACAACAAAATACTAGCTGAAGGACAGAAAGGCTGTATGCGGGGGCATATGGGTTGCAGGGAGCAATTCATCATAGACTCAACTTTTATGAAACGTGCCACATTTAAACACAGAAACTTACACTGCACCTACATAGATTATAAAAAGCTTTTGGCAGTGTTCCGCATTCCTGGTTGATACAAATATTAGAAATTTACAAAATACATCCTACAATAATAAACTTCCTGAAAAATATTATGCCTCACTGGAAAACTACACTGCATTTAAATAGTTCAAATAACAACATAACAACTAGACAAATTGCTATTAGAAAAGGAATCTACCAGGGCGACTCACTGAGTCCCCTATAGTTTTGCCTCGCCCTGAACCCCTTTCTTACAGACTACACAGTGACCGAGCCGGATATCGCTTTAAACATGACAACGTCTATATGGATGACATTAAATTATATGCTAAAAATGAAAAAGAAATGAAAGCACTTCTTGAAACTACTACAGAATTTAGTAAAGGTATTAATATGCATTTTGGATTAGACAAATGTAAAACTGTTCATGTAATTAAAGGCGAAATCCGACCCGGTGACTATTTAATTAATAACACTGACACTATAACAGCTATGGGACCAACCGACTTATACAAGTATTTAGGATTCCAACAACTAAAAGGATTAGATCACACAACAATAAAAGAAGCACTGACTGCCGAGTACAAAAGGAGGGTCAATGCTGTTTGCAGATCCCATCTTTTAAGATAACACTTAATGAAAGCTATAAATACCTACGCTATTCCTATTTTAACCAACTCATTTGGAGTTCTTTTTAAAATGGACTAACACCAACATAACACAAATTGAACGATCCACACGCACTGCACTCACCAAACATAACAATCATCACCCCAAATCTGCAATAGAAAGACTCACAATCAGAAGACAGGATGGAGGTAGAGGTCTAATAGACATACGTCATTTGTGGAAGAAACAGATTTACAGCTTAACTACATTCTTGCGCACCAAATCCCAAACGAGCAACATGCATCAAGCTATAGTCCAAATCGATAATGGATATACCCTACTCAACCTGAACAAACTGTCTCATATAGAAGATTCAAGAAATATAGATCCTCAGAATAAGAACATAAAAGACTGGAAGAAAAAAGTAATGCACGGAAGACACCCTCATGACCTACATCAACCTCACATAGACACAAACGCTTCGAACATGTGGCTCAAAACCGGCAGTTTGTTCCCCGAAACGAAAGGTTTTATAATAGCAATAAAAGATCAAGTAATTAGTACTAAAAACAGATCATACACACAGACATAACCAACTAGCAAATATCATACACCAAAAATTAGCACACAAACACAAACTCATACAAGACACAAATACTCACCCTAAACTGTCATAGAAAACACCTCTTACAAACTATATTACGATCGCGCTATACTCACTGATATAACCATACACTATAGTACAAATTCATAAATACAAGCCATTGAGTTTCAATTACAAGTGTAAGAAAACGAATAAGTTAAGAAAATCCCAAATAGGTACTTATTGTACACTGAAGGAAGACTGAAGGTAATTAGAAATTATATTGTCGATAACTGTAAGAATCAGTCACGCACGACACTATTACATTTTTTGCATAAAATATGGCGTGAGTCCGTCAACCACATTACCTACATTACAGACGAAAATGCTTCCACGGTGATTGGGTAGGTATCCGTACCAAAAAATATCTAGGCACTTGCCTAGATATTGTTTGGTACAGATACCCAAACGGCCTTGAATATAGCATAGGAACTTACCTATGCTATATTCTTAGGCCGCATCACAGCCGCATCATCACACATCACTTACCTTCCATCAGGTGAGATCGCGGTAAAATACTTGCACCTTATAGAATTAAGAAAAAAACTGCATTCTAGTTATTCTTTTTTGGCATTTTATGGTAGCTGAAGGCAATACAGATTTTTGTTCGTTAATCTATTTATACTACGTGAAAGCTAATTGTATTAGATACCTCATGAAATACTTTAAATTTATCAAATTAAAACATCGCGTTGAATTCTGTTTTATATTAAATATACCTACGTTTAAGTAAAATTAGAAGCTCGATGGCGTAATGGTTAACGCACCCGGTCTGCGAGTGCTGAGGTTAAGCAACTTTTGCAAAGGAGGTCATCAGATGGGTGACCAAAAATTTATTATCTCGAGCTCCTACGTGGTTCGGAAGGCACGTAAAGCCGTTGGTCCCGGCTGCATTAGCAGTCGTTAACAACCACCAATCCGCACTGGGCCCGCGCGGTGGTTTATGGCCCGTTCTCCCTATCCATCCATAGGGAAGGCTCGTGCCCCAGCAGTGGGGACATATGAGCTGGTGATGATGATGATGATGATGATAAGTAAAATTATAATTAACAATAATGACTAACAAGAATTATAACATTTTATTACTCATTATTACGCCAAAATATTTTCCTGTTGTGGCAATACACTCCTTTATTGAATAAGGAAATATTACATAAGTTATATAAATGTTAAATGTAGCGCAGTTTACGATCAATACTAGCTTTGTCATTATGTGTCTTAATTTGGTGCTTCTGCTTATATTCCCTTTTTACGGTAAGTTTTTTTTACTGCATCATGATTAATAACTGTACAAGTGCTAAGCTGCCTTTCGGTCCATCTAGTCCACTCTATCAAAATGTCCACCGTATCATAGTATACTTACGTATCATTCATCTTTTCTCGAACCTATAATTGAAGTTGATTTTATTAACCTTTTCACCGCCCAACTATCCTGCACGCGATGTCCCGCTGTACGCCAACGTATAAAAGTATTTTAATAAAGTATGTACAAAGAAGAACTTCTATAGAAGTGCTGGCGTTGGTGGACGGCACGAAAATCTCGAACTTCTATAGAAGTGGTTGGCGGTAAAAAGGTTAAACACTAGTGACCTGCTCGCGACTTCGTCCGCTTGTGTGAACAAACACCCGTCTCCCGTGATGGTTTAACCTTAGAACTCTTTTGTTTTTATTATACATACTAGCTGTTGCCCGCGACTTCGTCCGCGTGAGCTAAAGGCTGTAGTCTGTACAGTTTAATTTTTATGTAGTTATCTATTTAAGCTTATTAGGGTATAATAAAATTATATGCATCGGAAATTTAGAAAATTGACATTACATACGTACATCTACTCACTCTTAATATCCTTTCAGCTGGGAATGCTGAGATAGACAAAAACAATCGATCTCCATTTAGTTTGGTTCTGGCATACTTCCTGTGTCTTCTTTACGTCCATCATTATTTTTCATACATTATCTCTTATTCTTTCGACTATCATCTCTGCCATGTACATACATATATTCAGTTTGAAGCACAGAATCGTCCCGTTCATACAGATTCTCACTCAGTTTCCCGGTTCTATTATCCCTCCACATATATTCAGTATACAACACCGTTTCTAGGTTTGTATGACGTAGCAAATACGCGCAGTATTTGCTACGTCATACAAACCTGAAATGGGTTTACTGACGCTCAATTATATGTAATAAAATTGGTATTTTACAGCTCAGGTACTCGTCCGGAGTCGTCCTAGGCACTGGTGTATCTTAGCTAAGATGTGTCTACTGTTATACTGTCCAACCACGGACTTCAAAAATTTTTTTGCCTTGTCCACCGAAGCTGAATATCGAGTAGCAGGTAGCGGTCCAGGATTATTGGTTGTCGGCCAGAAGGCACAAAAAACTATTTACCAACTATGTTCTTATTCGTAGATACAAAATATCAATAAATTGAGAACTGTAATCACTACATAGTATAAAACAAAGTCGCTTCCCGCTGTCCCTATGTATGTATGTATGCTTAGATCTTTAAAACTACGCAACGGATTTTGATGCGGTTTCTTTTAATAGATAGAGTGATTCGAGAGGAAGGTTTATATGTATAAATACATGCATAATATGCGCAGACTGCTTCACATTTGTGAAAAATATGTGACAGCTCAGGGACTCAGATACAATGCGAAAAAGAGTGAAATAATGATATTTAAGGCCGGAAGAAAATCCTATTCCATTGTACCACCATTGTATCTGTGCGGCACCCCTCTGAATAAAGTGGATCGGTTTAAGTATCTGGGTCACTGGGTTTCTGATGACCTGTCTGACAATCTGGACATAGATCGTGAGCGCCGAGCGCTGTCCGTGCGCTGTAACATGCTGGCCCGCAGGTTTGCGCAGTGTACTGATCAGGTCAAGATCACCCACTTTAAGGCCTATTGCCAAACCTTTTATACCTCCAGCCTGTGGGTGAAGTACACGCAGCGTGCGTACAGCGTCTTGAGAGTACAGTACAACAACGCGTTTAGGGTGCTGTTTGGGCTGCCTCGCTATTGCAGCGCTTCAGCAATGTTTGCTGAGTGGCAGGTTGATGGTTTTCACGCCATCATTAGGAAGCGTTGCGCCTCTCGCATGGGGCGACTGCGGGGCAGCCCGAACCATATCCTGAACGCGTTGTCTGACCGCTGGGACTCACCGATGCTGAAACATTGGGTGCGACTACACACCGTCCTCTAACGGTGGGTGGGTCGTATCCAGTGCGCCAAGCTCATTTCAATGTGCATTTTTTTTTTCATGTAACTATCATTAGTGTATAAGGTCTATTGTAATTACTAACAATCTATAGAATTATTCTGAAATAAATACTTATTATTATTATAGTAGAGAAACACTGATAATTTTAGGTTTCACATTTTTTTTGCACTTAAATTGCAAACGCTGGTTGAACCCTACGAGATAGATCAAAATAATGTACTACAGTATTGTACACCTTAAAAAGGTCTACAAAAAAGTTCGCAATGGTATATGTCTATCTCTTAGGGATAAGCCACAATAATCATTTAATATCCTTTACATTTTACGAGAAATAATGGCTTATTTACGTAACGATTTTAAGCAATACAGCATTAATCTTTATCCAATTAAGTACCTTAAATACATTGTGCATTTAATATAGATCAATATGGCCCTTTACAGCATGTAAATTAAATGAATGTTTTCGAAGATATTACAGATTTCAAATGCAGGGACATAGCGTTTGCGTGTATCAAGCATTGCACCCGTGCGAAGCCGGGGCGGGTCGCTAGTGAATTATATTATTGTCTATTAGGTAATACAGTATAGTATTTTATGTTACATACTTGCGATAAATTTGAACTTCTTTGTGGCATCTTGTTAGGTAGGTAGCTTTTTAGAGGTAGATCACAGGACACAGAAAGAAGTTACCTCTAATAAAATAAAAAAACTGAAGTCCGTGCCTCTAATACAGTTGTACCCTGCAAATTTAAACATTTTTGCAACTCTGCAGAGAGGTAGCCATCGTCTTATGCGATAGAAGAATGGAAAAACCATTTTTCTGTAATCTAGAAGTATGTACAAAATTCATTCTTTATAGGTTTTATGATATTAAAAATGTTATGATACTTCCTTACTTATATTGTATCATTGAACACAGATTTATCCTATAAACATGTTAAGAAACCAAAGTAAGAAACCGCTTACATGTAAAATAAGTAAGTAAGTATAAGTGAAATAAGTGTTTAACTTACCTACATCAAATGTTTCATAAAACATTTACACATTAAATAAATCTTATTTGAAAATTAATAAGAACTGAATAAGTACTGAAATATTTAACGTACCTGCATAAATTGTTTTAAAAAACTTTTACACAATGAATAATTATTATAATTTGAAAATTATTAACAAAATAAAAATAGGTACTAATTGCATTGCAAAATATCAAAATTCTGTTCGTTTCAAAATTTGAGCGCCAATTTTTTTTTTTTTTAAATTTTCCTGTTCTCGCGTTTTTTCACCAAATAGATTTAAAAAAATAACATTAAGTATTTTGGGCAACGACCCAAAGGTTTATACAGCCAAGCTAAGTAATTCAAGATATCTTCTATGTGCAATATTTAAAAAAATAGAGACATGATTTTGGGCAATGATACAAAGTTTTATACAGTCAAATTTAATGAGTAGGTAACATTTCTATGCATAACTAAAAAAAGAGACATTATTTTGGGCAACGACACAGAGGTTTATACCGCCATATATAGGTAATGTTTTAACTTTTAACATTTCTGTTTATTAGAAAACTGCAATAAGGCTAAGCGTATGCTGAGACGCAGGTGACGCAGCACAGCGCAGCGCAGAGCAGCGCAGATTTTGTAGTACATGGTTGTGTCGAGAGCTGCGTACGCTGCGGCGCAGGCACGTGCGACGCAGACATGTGCCTGCGCCTCGTTGTAGTGCCGGCACAGATTTCTGCGCGACGCGTGCGTGTCGACACATGTTTTTTTACCATTTTATTGTAATTTTGTAATAATGACAGAACAATTAACAGAACTCTCTCGATAGTACAAATTATCCATTAGTAGAACGTTTTTTTCAGATAATCACTTACAGTTTTCCAAGCAACAACTCATATTATCAGACTCTGACATTGACATCTGACAACTCACTGTCACTTACCTGCGTCGCAGCATGCGTTCGCGGCCAATGTCTGCCCCAACTGCCCTGCCCCGCAAAATCTGCACTGCGCTGTGCTGCGTCACCTGCGTCTCAGCATACGCTTAGCCTAAGCGCCGCGCGCAGGCGCGACTAAGTAGCCATATTATTATTGGTTATTTTGGAAAATGAAACAAAAGGTGTACCTATGTACAGCCAAGTTTAATGATGTGCGTGATTTCGAGCTTGTTTTTATTTTCCGTCGCTTTACTACTGCGGTGCTAATGTTCGCTTAGGTGCCTCACAGATTTATAAAGGGTAGGTAACCTTAGAGAGTAACAAAACTTTTCTAAAATAATAACTCAACGAACGTATCTAACAGTTGGTCACGTAAATACGTATATCAAAATTTGTTTAACATTTTTCGATTTGTATGTTATTCTCCGAAATTTTCTAAGCATTTTGGTGATAACCGCATCAAAATCGGTATTCTCATGGCAACAACTATCAATGACAGGCTCAAAAGGGCAAAGAACCCAGAGCCGTAAAACACGATATCAATAGAGAGCCAGAGCCTCAAATGCCAGAGCCGTAAAGCTCATTAAAAAAAAATCCCCTATGTTACATAATAAACAACAGTTGCCAAGCAACCAAGGTTAAATCCCGGTTTAGACCAAATCAAAATTTAACAATTTTCGAGTATTTATGTATTTAATTCTCCAGAATTTTCTTAGCATTTCGGTAAAACCGGATCAAAATCCGTTCAGTAGTTCTCGAGTTTATCGTGTTCAAACAAACAAATAAACAAACAAACAAACAAACAATTTCTTTTTAAACTATTCTAACGTGTTCCGTAAGTGATTTTAAAATATTTTTTTTTATATTTTGCAATTACAGATTTTTTTATCCCTACGTTCTTATTATACATTTGCATATTCATTTAAATCGGTCAGTATGGGAAAGTCTGAAACTATAAGACATACGAAGATCTGTTCTTAGGAACCATGTCATCGATTTTAATAAGAAGAAAAACTGCATTCATACATTTTTAAAAAACCTGTACTCAGCACGGGAATCGAACCCGGTTGTTTTGAAAAAAATTAAATTACACTATTTCTATTTAGATATCGATTGTGTAGGTCTTAAGCAGTAAATTTCGTTTATAATATTAGTAGGATTATAATGTGTATATTTAGCTGATTCCTAATAAATCTAATAATACTTATAGGTGTGTTTATAGCCAGTAACTATTTTTCACCTCATGATATCAATTAAGGATGGTCGTTTTTCTCTAATTTAAAGTCACTAATAATAACTTATTTTAGACACCAAAAATTACATGGGGTCAACCGGGGTAATAAGCGTCATAGTTTTACTCTCAACATTTTTATCGTCAAATTGTGAGTCACGTAACCAACTATGCCCAATATCCATCTGAAACACAAACTGTGACTGAAGTGTGTACCGACTACGTTTTTCTGTCTTCAAAATTCATAAGTCATTTTCTTCAATTCTCGTAATCAAAAGAGATATTCCAATATTTTTTAAAAAGAGGAAATTTAGACGCCTTTGCTCCATCTGGGGCTATGCGTCTTTATTCAATATTAATTCGGCTGGTACTTTTCTAGCACTGGCATTGAGTGTATTGCACTTTAAAGGAAATATTTTATACGTATCCGTCGGCAAATTAAAAATAAAACAAACAAGGAGGAAGTTAGAAATAATTTTAAAGAAAGAGCGGAAAAGCGTCTAACGCATTTGCCCCTTGTGAAATCCAGATGTTCTAAACATTTTGCACGTTTAATTATAAAGTAATTAATTAAATATGTTATTGGTGGTTATAATATAAACCTACTACCTTGATATATTTATATCTACTAATAAACATTTTAAATACAAATTTAAAAAAAGAATTTGTTTAAACAAGTTTAATGAACATCACATTCTTTAAATGTAGGTACAGTACAAAAAATAAGAATATAAAAATAGATAACATTCGAGTGCAGATAGTTATCTGTAACAATATGAGCTCATTTAGATGGTGCCGCAGCCTCGTCGACATCGCGCCGCTCGCTTATACTTATGCTAAATGCGAATATTTTGCGAATATCAACGTACTTTATTATTTTTATTACAAGCTTTTATTTGAATTATTACTTTCCCCGTAGAGACACTTTTAATAAAACTGCGCTTTTATTCCTGTAAGATACACACTCGGCTTGGACACTTAAATAGAAATGCGTTTTAGATAAAAAGGAAAAATAAATAAATCATAATTAACCAAAATTAAAGCTTTTATTCCCCAGAGATACACTTTCGGCTTGAACACCTAAATAAAAATGTTATTTAGATGAAAAAAAAACGAAATAATAATGTTTTTAGTGCACTACATTTAATATTTCCAACATAAAGTACCAAGCTACCATAACTATGCAGGAGATTGCTTATTAATGTAAAAGAATAATATAGTCTTGTAAATACATATTATACATATAGCAAAGATTATAATAATATTCTTTTATAATAATAAGCAATCTCCTGCATAGTTATGGTAGCCTGGTACTTTATGTTGGAAATATTAAATCTAGTGCAAAATATATGTAAAAGATTGTTTTTGCCTGTGGTATTCTAAATCGATGCCTGTGGTATATAAATTCAAATTATTTATCTTCAGCAATTATTTTATACACAACAGTACCTAAAAGTGTATCTAAGAGGACACATTGATATGGTTTAAAAAAAGTGTATCTCTGGGGAATAATTCTTTTATTTAACTTGCAATGTATGTATGTTTGTTCGGGTGGAATTTTGCAACTAAATTTAGAAGCAGATATTTTCAATCGGGAGGTAGTTATATCGGGAGGTAGTCATATCGGGAGGTGGTCATATCGAGAAGTGGTCATATCAGGTAGTGGTCATATCGGGATGTGGTCATATTGGGATGTGGTCATATTGGGATGTGGTCATATTGGGATGTGGTCATATTGGGATGTGGTCATATCAGGATGTGGTCATATCAGGATGCGGGCATATCAGAAAGTGGTCATCAACAACCGAAACGGACTTGGCCCCCGCCAAGTCCGTTTCGGTTGTTGATGCTGTTTCGGCGTGCCAAGGGAAATTAATTTTCCCGTAACACTACTAAGGTCACTGTAGTGTCACAAGAAATTCTTTTTTACCCGTGGCACTACAGGTAGTGTCATGGGAAAGTAAAATTTACCATGACACTACTGGTAGTGCCATGCAGTAGTGCCTAAGGTAATAAATGCTTTTTTATAGGACCGATAATCGGACCAATTTTTTCGCCGAGGTTTTACTCGTAGTACCGATTTTGTAACCGACTTTTGTATGACGTATGCGTTGCAACATAAAATTCCATACATTTCATTTTTATTGACAAAAAATTCGGTCACCGATTGTCGGACGTGGGCGAGGGCTCTCAAACACAATTCAAATCACATGTACCTACCTACTTTTATATAGATTTTTTCTCAATTTTATAGTAGCGGTAGTCACTGGAGAAAATGGGACGTCACCTAACTGTAGAGTAAGTAGTAAGAAGCGTAAGTTAATGCTATTTTTGCACTCTTCTAAATAAAACTGTTTTCTTAACTGTTTAGATAGATATTAAATAAATACCTTGATGGGATTTTACATGCTGTAATGATATGGTGAAACTATGTTTATTTTTAGACTGTAACAAGTCCTACACACCAAAAGCGAGTCGGAAGCAGTGCAGGTTAAAAACGGGCCCGCGGACTTATTACTTACCGAATAAGGCAATTACTAATTGTACATTTGCAACACTACTGCTACATTTGCGTTTACTAAAATGGTATTACGGGCACAAATCGCTCCTCAATGTATGTAGGTAAACTATTACATACATTTTAAGGCGACGCATTGGAAATTTAGGTGGCGGGGATCTTGATTTCTGCCAACAATTACAAAACATATGAAAGTGATATTTGATTTGACTTCATTTTGCAGACAGACAAACAGTTTTTGAACAGAGAAAAAAAAATCAAAGTAACCTCTTTTAAAACATAGATTTGCATTTTACAGGCTAACCGTCTGGTTAACCGATTTAAGCATCTAAATTTTATTAGTAGATTAGTCTTAACACACACTTCAATATTGTAGTTCATTTTTTTTAAATAATTTGTAGTTTTAATTTGACGGAAAAAAAACAGTTTTTCTTATGGTACGGGGCGCAAACGCTCCTTATGAGATTTATTGTTTAGCGGTGCGTCGCCTTAATCGCAAATGCACTAAGCGAGCGATCATTGAGCGATTTGTATCCTCCTACCAATTTAGCAACCGCAATAAGGATAGAGGTTAAATTTAGAAAATAAGCCCCCCGCTTTGAAACCACCGTTTGCCTGCAGTGTACTGTAAGGTGGATGTAAAATAAAAATAACAGTTGCACTTAACTTTGTGTATTATAAAATGTTTATATAATTTTAACGCAAATTTTGTTGCGAATAAATTACAAAAACACAAATGTTGAAAAAATTTCCACGAGCATGATTTGCTCACTTCTTAACTGATCTTTAGTATTTGTAAAAATATTATGATTAGATGTTAATGACGGTAGTATTTGACATTGAATGGGCGCCTTTGGCTTTCAAAGTAAAAAGTAAATAGTGTTGAATAATTTCAACGGGCTAGTAAGAACCACGATAGCTCAATTGGGAGAGCACCTGACCCGGTATGTCAGAAGGGTGCCGGTTCAAATCCTGCTCGTGGAAATTTTTTCAACATTTGCGTTTTTGTGTATTATAATAAAAACATTACAGTGTATTCAATCGATCTCCGAGCACCTCGGCTCTTAGCCGGGCTCCAGCTCCTGTCTACGACTGTGTCAAACCGTTGCAAACCTTTTTTATTTTACATGTTCGATGATTCAAATCTCAGAATAATAACAAAAGCTATAGAAACCGGACTTAAATAGCAACACTCATTCATCAGTTCGTACTATTTTAACTAATGAACCTAAGTGATGTATTGGAAAGAGATCGATTTTCCCTTTTCTTTCGTTATTTCGAAGGTGTCACCAGATTTGTGACGTCATATTTGAGGTAATGTAGTGAGTGACTTTATAAAGGACTCAAAGATTTTTTTTGATCACTGATTATCTGATGACCGTTTGACGTAACAATACAAAAAATAAAAACTAAGTGTCAACCATTTGTCGCACTCCAACCTCCTTTTCTAGCTATAAGATTGAACGGAACTAAACATAGTTGCACGATTTTTATTTTAGCCATCCTTCTATAGCTTTAGTTATTGTTCTGAGATTCAAATATTCATCCAGACTAAAGAGGCTTACATACAAATACAGTAAACTAACTTTTACTATGAGCTGCATATAACCTCCTTACAGTACCGTGCTGCTTCTCAAGGTTCTGCCCCGCGCTGCTCGATGCTATTGACCTGCTTATGGTGTGTAGGAAGGAGCCTTTAAGTATAGCATCAGTGTAAAACAATATTGTCTATTGGTCAGTGTAGCCGCCCAGATTGCGGAAGGCCAAGGTTCGATTCCTGGCTGGGTCAGATAGGCATTTAATTTATTCACTGTATTTTTATAAATATCTAATTCGCCTAAGTGTAGCAATTAGCACTTAAAAATAAAAAATAATATTTACAATATAAATGTACAAATGTTTCAGGAGACAGCTTATTTCAAGAGGAAGCAATGCGTCACCGACTATGTGAAACATGAAATAGGAAATGACACAGTATCGAATGCAAATTGGTAAGTTTTTTTTTTTGTTTTAAATCTTACGGGTAATCGCTTGGGTTTCATCACCTGATGCTAAGTGAAGACCTAAGACCGAAAGTGGAAGCGCACTACACCCGGAATCCTCAACTACTGAGGCACTGGCTATATCTTATCTGTAGCTGTCGGAACACAATAATGCTACCTATATTAACAGGCCCATAGGTATAAATGTATACATTACAAATTAACATATTTATACCAATAAATATGCGACGACAATAAATATACGACGACCTCCTTGGTCGAGTGGTTTGTACACCGGTTTTCATGGTGTCGCCATCTCTGAGGTCCCGGGTTCGATCCCCGGTCGGGTCAATTTAGAAATTATTGTTTTTCTAAATTGTCTCGGGTCTGGGTGTTTTCTATGTATAATAAGTATGCATTTGAGTATTGTAAGTATGTTTATCCGTTGTCTAGTAACCATATAACGAGTTTCATAACGAAGCTTCTCTTGGGCTAGATAATTGGTGTGAGTGTAGGAAAATTTATTTTTTAAATTTTTTATTATAATAAATAAATAAATCTTTATTGAATAAACATATTTTACAATATAATAACTAAATACTAAACAAATTAATATAGAACAAATAACACAATGTGCCTGGACTAGGATATTCCTGTTTTCCAGGCATAAATAACCATATAGGTAAACAGTTAAGAATAAACATAGTTACTTACCTATATAAAATTATTATTAATAACTTACCTTTTCTTTGACCATGGAAAACTTGTCGGCCGAGTACCACGCGCCCGAGGAGGCACGGATAGTTATGGGCTTCTCCCCTCCAGCTCCCGCCTCCCTGCCCAGACCCGAGGGTCTCGACAGGGTTTCGGGAGGAGGAGGGGCTTACCCACTAAAAACCACTGTATCCCCTTCACGTGCCGCTAGGATGACTGGGATCAACTGCCCATATTTTTCCATATCTTTTTACATTTCCTTTTCTTTAATTTCAGGACATGTGTTACGGGCGACGATGTTAAAAACATATTTCTTTCAAATGACACTAATTCGTCAGTATCTTCAACACTACAATGTGCCAGTAAAGTTGTTGCCGATGCCGTTGCTAAGTCAATTGAAACTTCTATGCGAACGCGTTATGAATTGTTAAAAAATGCATTTGCTGAAAACAAAGTAAAAAGTAAGTGTTAGTAATTTTAAGATTGTCGCTAATCATTCATCATTATTCGATCACCTCAAATTCAACCGATCCGATCCGGAGAATCTAGTAGGATTCGGGGACACGTACTGTGTGTGATGCCATTAGGGTTACCAACCATACTTTAAAATAACGTATCCTACGTTATTTTTCATCCCCGTACATTATTCTTTTTAATAAAAATAAAGTAAAATAAAAAAAGAAAATTTAAAATACTTTATTTCCGACTAATGCGTGCATTTGAACGAAATATTCTTGTTGACTTAATTTCTGAACTACTGAATGATACTTAGACTCAGGTGAAGTGAAACGAAACGCAACGCTTAAATAAATAAATTTTGAAAGTACTTTATTTTTTCTTCAAATCCTTTTTTATACTAGTTAGTGATAGATTTACTTTAATTTCCTGAAACATAGTTGGCTACCCTAGATGCCATTCCCCCTAGAAAACCTTTGACGGTGTTTCGACCACGGCTTGAAAAAGCCCGATGACGCTGAAAATGCCTTCTAAGGAAATCTAAACATATATCTAGAAGATACAGTTAAAAAAAATTCGACCGACCCAAATTATATACAGGGTTACTGGAAATACTTAGGGGTGATAGTAAAGATCATTTGCTATCAAATTGCCCTCGTAGATGGGGCAAAAATATACCGTTTCGAAAAAAAATATTTTTCTCTTTTCTTTTTTTCTGTTCTTTTTTGTATTATTATTACGTATTAGGGTGTTAGCAAACTAAAATTATCAAAATAAACCATTAAATACGTAAGTTCTTAAAAGTAGCGTGACCCACTTTTCTTTAAAAAAATTAATGTAAGTAAGTAATTTTTTTTTTAATCGGTACTATTTTGCCCCATCTACCGAGGGCAATTTGATAGTTAATGATTTTCACTATCACCCCTTAAAGGGATCGCTACGTATTTCCAGTAACCCTGTATATACAGTTTGTCCAGGGATGTAGTAATAAAACTTTAGGAGCAGTATCTGCAATATATTTCATCGACGAAAATACCCCTTATGGGGGGTCAATTCCAAAACCCCACAAAACTGCAGAGACTATTGGTTTTATTTTACCAAAACTCGCTTAACTCATAAAATTAACGGCGGTTTGAGTTCTACGTCGTGCAGGAGCTCGATTTTGATGTTTTTTTAAAGGCAAAGGTGTAGGCTAGCTAGTGCAATAAAAACACGCTATCAAACAACTCCTTTTTTTAATTGCCGAAAGGAGAAAGTATTTTTTTTACAGTTTTTGTGCGCATTCGGGCACTTTATCAAAAAATAGTACTAAAACGAGACCATTGACATACCTTTTTTTTATAATCACTTAATAGTATTTGAGTTACATAAAAAATTGATGCAGCAATCACTATTCTCGGTCTAATAGTTTAAGAGCTATTGTTGTTTAAAAAGACCCCTTTGTCGCGAGTGCACGTGCAGGTAAGCGATCCTCGTCTTTTGTTGCGTTGTGTGAGCAGATACGGATTATTTTTAGGGAGTTAGAAAGAGACAACTATTCTGTCAATTGAATGTTCAATACGTAATAAGCCATCCCGGCGTTCTAAATCTCCAATCACTACTGGCAATACTGCCGGCAAGGTCAGTAAGTCGTTTTATGTCCTACGCTCACGTTGTGTTTACTTTCGTTTGTGTTGATCATGCCACGAGGAGGTTTCGAATATTCGAATGCGCATATTGCGGATATTATTGGTACTAAAACGAGACCATTGACATACCTTTTTTTTATAATCACTTAATAGTATTTGAGTTACATAAAAAATTGATGCAGCAATCACTATTCTCGGTCTAATAGTTTAAGAGCTATTGTTGTTTAAAAAGACCCCTTTGTCGCGAGTGCACGTGCAGGTAAGCGATCCTCGTCTTTTGTTGCGTTGTGTGAGCAGATACGGATTTTTTTTAGGGAGTTAGAAAGAGACAACTATTCTGTCAATTGAATGTTCAATACGTAATAAGCCATCCCGGCGTTCTAAATCTCCAATCACTACTGGCAATACTGCCGGCAAGGTCAGTAAGTCGTTTTATGTCCTACGCTCACGTTGTGTTTACTTTCGTTTGTGTTGATCATGCCACGAGGAGGTTTCGAATATTCGAATGCGCATATTGCGGATATTATTGGTACTAAAACGAGACCATTGACATACCTTTTTTTTATAATCACTTAATAGTATTTGAGTTACATAAAAAATTGATGCAGCAATCACTATTCTCGGTCTAACAGTTTAAGAGCTATTGTTGTTTAAAAAGACCCCTTTGTCGCGAGTGCACGTGCAGGTAAGCGATCCTCGTCTTTTGTTGCGTTGTGTGAGCAGATACGGATTTTTTTTAGGGAGTTAGAAAGAGACAACTATTCTGTCAATTGAATGTTCAATACGTAATAAGCCATCCCGGCCTGGCCATGTCCTACGCTCACGTTGTGTTTACTTTCGTTTGTGTTGATCATGCCACGAGGAGGTTTCGAATATTCGAATGCGCATATTGCGGATATTCATATTCGAAACCTCCTCGTGGCATGATCAACACAAACGAAAGTAAACACAACGTGAGCGTAGGACATAAAACGACTTACTGACCTTGCCGGCAGTATTGCCAGTAGTGATTGGAGATTTAGAACGCCGGGATGGCTTATTACGTATTGAACATTCAATTGACAGAATAGTTGTCTCTTTCTAACTCCCTAAAAAAAATCCGTATCTGCTCACACAACGCAACAAAAGACGAGGATCGCTTACCTGCACGTGCACTCGCGACAAAGGGGTCTTTTTAAACAACAATAGCTCTTAAACTATTAGACCGAGAATAGTGATTGCTGCATCAATTTTTTATGTAACTCAAATACTATTAAGTGATTATAAAAAAAAGGTATGTCAATGGTCTCGTTTTAGTACTATTTTTTGATAAAGTGCCCGAATGCGCACAAAAACTGTAAAAAAAATACTTTCTCCTTTCGGCAATTAAAAAAAGGAGTTGTTTGATAGCGTGTTTTTATTGCACTAGCTAGCCTACACCTTTGCCTTTAAAAAAACACCAAAATCGAGCTCCTGCACGACGTAGAACTCAAACCACCGTTAATTTTATGAGTTAAGCGAGTTTTGGTAAAATAAAACCAATAGTCTCTGCAGTTTTGTGGGGTTTTGGAATTGACCCCCCATAAGGGGTATTTTCGTCGATGAAATATATTGCAGATACTGCTCCTAAAGTTTTATTACTACATCCCTGGACAAACTGTATACATATTTAATTCAGCTTAAGTGCATCAATTAGCACTTAAAAATAAAAAGTAAAGTAAATATACCTTTAATAAAAACTTATATAGTTTTTTGTGAAAATTATGAGATAGAAAATCTCGTTTTCTTTAGTGTGTTCGATTGGCAAATAAAAGTCATGGCACCTTTAGATGGTACCAGTGTTTGACCTAATTAATTAGGAAACATTTATTCAGTATTCAATACAATTACAATGTGGAATAAATAAAATAAACTTAACTAAAACTATTACTAAATTAATATATGGCGTCAAAAAATTTCTCCGCGTCGCTGTCGACTGGTAATGTACCCAAGAGACTGGCGGCATTGCCTCGTTGTATGGCAATGCTTAGCCTCTGGCCAAGGTAAAAGCCAGCCTTTGGGTCATGGGAAGAGTTAACCAGCCGTTTGGAGATGTCATTATACAAAGCATGAGCACTCGGACCCCACGGCCCGAGGGTTTCAACCCCAAACGGCTCGAAAATATAATTGCCGATACGGTTATTTTATTATACTTTCGCCGCTAATTAATTAGGTAGGTATTATGTGTGTGTAGTAGTGATGACAGGAACCGTTGATCGACGGCGCAATGGTTTTTTTTAATTCATAGCACGGCAAATGACTTCATTTCACCTGGGTGCCAAGTGCGAGTTTCATTCGCAATTCAATCACGTAAACGAACACTAGAATTTGTATGACAAAATGTTAACTCATCTCGTATGCCGCCAGGAGGCGCTGCTTCAATACCATACTAATTTTCGTTATCGTAAACGTAATCGATTGAATACGGATAGTAACAAAACTCACCCTAGGTAGGTACCCAGATGTTAAGTGAATATGGAGTCCAGATGTGACGACAACTGGTGCAGCGTGAAAACAACGCGGCACCCTCACTCTGCCGGCCCACAGGGTGCCTCTTCACGCCTCGTTTCAAGACCCTATATTATTATCATGGCAAAATAAATATATTAGATTATAAGAACACTGTAAGGACAGGACTGATGGCCGCTGGGGCGGGATAGTCCTGGAGTGGCGACCGCGTACCGGAAAGCGCAGTGTGGGCAGGCCTCCAACAAGGTGGATCGACGATCTCGTGAAGGTCGCGGGAAGCCGCTGGATGCGAGCAGCACAAAACCGGTCGTTGTGGAGATCCTTGGGGGAGGCCTTTGTCCAGCAGTGGACGTCTTTAGGCTGAAATGATAAGAACACTGTAATGTAGGCAACTGCTATATTGTTGTGTTAATTTTTAATGAAAATAAAAATCACGGATAATAATTAATTATTACTAAACTACCTATATTAATTTGTTTAAAGCAAGATAAATGAAAATTTAAGGTTTTGGGATTATAATTGCTTGTGATGTCAACGTGCTTAATCTATTTCAGAATTTTTTGCCAGTGGTGGATTACAGTGTCTAAATCAGACAGGTCAAGAAATAATAGAGACCTGTGTCGTGGATTTAGTTAAGTTGAACATGACGCATAAGAACTGGATACTTCGTTTGTGGCCATTTACCTTTACCGTGAGTGTTTTTAAATGACGCTGCCGCGTGTCAAGACGGTCAGTCCTGAAATTTATTTATAACAACATAAAACATTTTATAGGTAACAACTTAAATTATTATTTCTTCGTAAAACTAATTAATAATTATATTGAAGCCTAAGGTCTGACTTGGCTAGTTCTCATATACGAATAATTATTAAATACCCTTAGATTAATAACGCCTAGTAAATACCTACTATTAATATAAAAAAATAACAGTCATGGAAGAGCCCTATGTTCGATGGCCAGTTTCTACCAGCCAGCCAAATTTCCGGAAGAATAAAATAGGAACTTACAGCTTTAGAACTTGCGAAGGCTATAATAATATAATTCGTATATGAAAACTAGCTAAGTCAGACCTTAGGCTTCAATATATTATCCTTAGTTATAAGAAGAAATGATACCTATTTAAAGTTGTTATAAAATATTTGATATTGTTATAAATAAACAGGACTGACCATTGAACTTGGTAGTTAATTGGTACCCATTTAGATCTTACTTCTTTTGTCGTTGAAGTCAACAACCAAGACATAAATCATAATATTGAACTTGGCTCTCATTTCACATTTATGTTTTTGATGGGATATCATTACTTTTTGTAAAGAAATTATTAGTAGGTACTTATACATATTAATGAGTATTCCACTCGTTATAAATTCACGTGAAGACCTTAAAAACCACATAAAGACCGGCTGTCATCAATTTTGATATCCTAATGGAATTTTGACGACCTCCTTGGTCGAGTGGTTTGTACACCGGTTTTCATGGTGTCGCCATCTCTGAGGTCCCGGGTTTGAACCCCGGTCGGGTCTATTTAGAAATTATTGTTTTTCTAAATTGTCTCGTGTCTGGGTGTTTTCTATGTATAAAAAGTATGTATTTTAAGTATCTTTATCCGTTGTCCAGTAACCATATAACGAGTTTCATAACGAAGCTCTTGGGCTAGATAATTGTTGTGAGTGTAGGAAAATTTATTTATTTATTATTACTATTATAATGGAATCAATTAATTGAAAAATATAATAAATTAAATATTTATAAAATACAGTGAAAAAATCAAATGCCTGGCTCGAATCGATATCTTCCGCAATCCGGGCGGCTGCACTGAACATTATGCTACCGGGAAGGCTCAAGACCCAGATTCGATTCCTGGTTGGGTCGGGTAGGCATTTACTTTTTCATTGTATTTATTAATATTTAATTCAGCTTCAGTGCAGCAATTAGTAGCACTTAAAAATAAAAAATAAAATATAATTGATATAAATATATGATATAAATTGATAAAAAACTATTTTCTGATTTATTCCATTGTGTTCGCCCAACTACCTATCTGGATTCTGGGTGCCAAAGGAGATGTTTCAAGTTTGTATGGACACTGGGTTAAGTTTTTGTACAGGTAAAATAAATCAAAGAAATAAAATAATAATCAATTACAAACATTAATTTTTCATAATTTAGCTTTATTTTGTGGTTTTAAATAATAAGTGACAATTCAACATTGGCGAACGTCAATCAATGTCATTTTGACACTCAATAGAGTTTGACGTCCTAATCACGGCTTATTTTCATGTTTTGTCTCAATAACTCAAACTCTGATCTTAGTTTGTTGATAGCTAAACTTCTTCATACAAAAGTAGGCTCTAAATAGACGATATTTAAGGTCTAATGTCGAGTGGCGAGCGCGATCGAATTCGATCGCTTGGGGTTTGTTTGACGTAAGTTCGCCCGCGATTGGAATCGATTAAAAGCTTAATCTTTATTTCTGTTTTTGAACGTGTTATGTTTTAAATATGGTCTAAATTCGTTATAACAATATTTATGAACCAAAAAATTACTAGAGAAATAATTATATTTTTATTTTTCTGAGAATCCTTGTATTTTTTCCTATTTTTTGAAGTACTGTACATAGACTCGGCCCAAATTGAAACATCTCCTTTGAACTTTCTAGGTCATCTGGAACTGGGTTAGAGTTTTGATCTATAGGTCAGTCAGTATAAAAATGACGATTTTTCGACGTTAATGTTTAATTAACCCGTTTGAGGTGTGTTTATGAAATTTGGAGCAATAGGTACATACCTATCTCGCAAGTCTCAATATATGAGCCAAATTTAACATGTTTATGTAAAATAGTTTTTGAGTTATGAGGGGGTCAAAAGTGGCTCCAAATGGTTCGTGTAATATTAATTACACACGGTTGACACGGTGCTGCTCGCCAGTTCTGTTAGCTTAAACTTGGCTTGACAGGCGACCCTGGATTGTATTTTATGGCAGATTTACACGTATTAAGTTGTTAAGTAGGTAACTCAATTTTAACTTTATTTTAAGTGACTTATATTTAAGTGTATGTCCATACATATTTAAGTAGATAGTAAAGCTCTTTAGTTCACTCAACTCAAGCAAGATGGACGATCAATCACGTAATGAAGTCGTAAATTTTGTGCTTAAATTTCTTATTATTGAGGTTTTGGACGAAGTCAAAGATGAGATAATTAGGGAAATAACCATACCCAAAAGACTGTGGGTGAGAATTGGAAAAAAAAAGAACAAATTGAACCCAAGTACGTCACTACACTTATGCATTTATCTAAATTGTGCCTGTCCAAACGTGCCCAGTGATAAGCCCCGCCCACCAACTTAACCGAAAAATAGACAAAATTTTAATTAACTTGTTTATTTGTTAACTAAATTTTAACTTGCAACTTGCTACTAAATTCTGTGTTTACATGCAATTAATCACTTAAAATTAAGTTAATATTTAGTTATCTACTTAACAACTTAATACGTGTATATCAGCCATTAAATACAAAGGGGGATGAAGAAAACTGGGTTTTTTTTCGACTTTTCTAGACAAGTACTTGCTTTCGTCAATCTTCAATAATGACTTGTGCCAGAGACATTATTGCGAAGAAATGCAATGAAACGCACGCGGAGTTTGTGATGTCCCTCCATGGAAAATTGAAAGACTATTGCAATGACACGAAGGTAAGTTACTAAGTAACTTTTATCTATAACGTAGGGGTCGAAGCTTATATCCTAATGAGAGTTTTGTGTACTATCCGTATTCATTCGATTACGTTTACGAAAACGAAAATTAGTATGGCATTGAAGCAGCGACTCCTGTAGGCTTAGCTAAAAAAAGTAACATTAAGAAAACGATAGCGAAGTTCGAAAAGAATAACATGTATGGGATTGACATAAGCCACGCTAAATCATGTGGTCAATCTTATGTCAATCCCAGACATTTTATTCTTTTCGAACTTCGCTATCGTTTTCTTAAGGCGACGCATCGCTAAACAATAAATCTCATACGTTTTGATACGAGCGTTTGCTCCCCGTACCATAAGAAAAACTGGTTTTTTTTCATTCAAATTAAAACTACAAATTATTTAAAAAAAATTAACTACAATTTTGAAGTGTGTGTTAAGACTAATCTACTAAGAAAATTTTGATGCTTAAATCGGTCTGGTTAGCCTGTAAAATGTGAAACTATGTTTTAAAAGAGGTTACTTTGATATTTTTTTCTCTGTTATAAAAGTTGAAAAATCGTATTTCTGCAACTAACAAAATGAAGCCAATTAAATGAAAAATCATGTCGTCAAATATCACTTTCATATGTTTTGTAATTGTTGAGAAAAATCAAGATCCCCGCCACGTAAATTACCAATGTGTCGTCTTAATGTTACTTTGGCTACCGCCAGTATCGCCACTGGCGACATACGAGAAGAGATTTTTTTTTGCCATACAAGTTTTCGTTTTCGATAACGTGATCGAATGGCGAATGAAACCCGCACTAGGCACCCTGAAGTGGCGTGAGGTAGTTAGTGGCACCAGGGATTGGCAGGAACCAGTCAGTGATTTTTTTCCCTTATCATTAAAAAAGCACAACTAACATTTTTTTTAAATTTGAGTTAGATATACATTTGGAATCAGGAGAAAAAGGTCTATCTTTTCAAACCCGTTTTTCTCCTGATTTGCAAAATGTTAGATGTGCCTTTTTTAATTATGACGGCATTACTGATGTTTGATTTAAGCAACATTGAAGCCACCTGCTAACTGCTTCTAACTGGCGACACCAGTATTCGTCACAAAAAAAAGGTAAATTTAATTGAAATTTTGACTAAATAATTTCAATTTTATTCTTTTTTTTACGAAAATTGGTGTCTAAAACTTGCGTCACTACGATAGTAGTAATTAGCCGAAGCACGGTCCCACTGCTGAGCAATGGCAAAGGCCTCCATCGTTGAAATCAAGGCATTACGCTTTCCAAATAGGTACCTACTGGTTGGTGAACACAAACCCGCATAGGTACTTATAGGTACCTATCTACATCGGAAAACTCGAATCACATGTTGGCTAAATTACACATTTGCCAAACCTTTTATAAAAAAAGAGTTTAAACTACATATGAATAAGATCTTTTTTAACCGACTTCAAAAAAAGGAGGAGGTTATCAATTCGACTGTATTTTTTTTTTATGTTTGTTACCTCAGAACTTTTTACATTTCTTTTTATAAAATGTTTTCGTTTTTTATAGGGCACTGGCAATTCCAAGAAGTCGCCGTCGTCATCGAACTCATCTACTACTGCTATTGTTGTTGGCTGCTTAGTAGCTCTAATTGTAATAGTGATCATTGGATTTGCCATCGCCAAGAGAGTCTGCAAGAGCTCTAACTCTGAGCATCGAGCGCAAACATACAACGTAGCGTTTCAAGAAAGGGATAGATCAGATCGAAAGGAGATTTAATACCTACTAGGTCTTTTTTACAGTTCTTGATAAAAACTCTTAGGGATCGGTCGGATCGAGACCTATAACATGAGTTTGTATATCGAAACCAATAAAGTAAGCATAATGCAAAAAGTTTGTTAAAATTGAAACAATAAAATAGAAACCAAGCATGAATGTATCATGTCATGGAGACTTAGCCACCAAACACCTTTGATTAACTTTTTCTGATGTAAACCACAATTATTGTTAAATGTTTTTGTTTTTTTTGTTTATATAATTTTAACGCAAATTTTGTAGCGAACAAATTACAAAAACACAAATGTTGAAATAATTTCCATGAGCAGGATTTGAACCTGCACCCTTCTGACATACCGGGTCAGGTGCTCTTCCAAATGAGCTATCGTGGTTCTAACCAGCCCCCCGAAATTATTCAACACTATTTACTTTTTACCGGTATGTCAGAAGGTGTGTCAAATCCTGCTCGTGGAATTTTTTTCAACATTTGGGTTTTTTTTTACAATTATTGTATAAATAAACAATTTTAAAATATATAGTTATATAATAAAAAACAGCGCGTTGCATTTTCATGTTTCCAGCCTGTAACAGAGCATTCATTTCGGGCATTCCTCTGAGTTTTTGTTAAAAAAATATTGTTAAATTGAGACCAGTTTTATATGCTGTATTGTTCTTTAACATTGACTTTTATTAATAGACACCGAGTAGAGCTAATAACTTTTCTAGCAATTTTTTTTCTAAACATAATTCACTTTTACCTTTACAGCTTAGAATCTTAGGACCCCGTATAACATTATCATCATCATCAGCCTACATTTAGTCCACTGCTGGACATAATATACCCTAAACCCTAATTAAGTTTACTAATTTATAAGTAGAGGTACCACTTACACATAATGCTATACCTCCTAAGTAAATAAAAATTCTTTTACGTAAAATGATTTGACTTGATTTATTGATAGTCGCCATTACATCAATGTGTGTAGCATTGCATTGTAGTGATCTGGCAGCTAGAGATACCTACATGCTCTAAGGATAACATAGGTACTTAGCCAGTGCCTACTGAGGCAGTTAAGGATTCCGCGTGAAGTTCACTTCCACTTTCGCTTCGGCATTATCATCACTTAAATCAGTTGAGTAAAACGGTGGGACGTAAGTTATTAAAAAAAATAGTTTACAATTACCATTTTGACTTAATGACTTACAACAAATCTATGCCATTTTATTCAAAAATCAGCTATAATCATTATCATGAATAAATAAAATTTTACAAAGAGTAGAAGGTATAAGCTTGCTCTCTTTGCTTTGTCTTTCGAAGAAAAAAAAAGGAGAAAAACTGCTGTTCTTCTTGGAGTTCTTGGCGGGAAAATGCAGTCATGTACCTACCCTGCGGTTTTGTTTTGTTTTATATTGGAACTCCACACCAAAAAGTCATATTTCCACCATAAACAATTCTTCAAAAATTAAGAAATAATATAACTCATAGAAGTTGAATTAGATAATTATTACAGTTTATAAACAAGTGCGAGTCGGACTCGCCCATGAAGGGTTCCGTAGCAGCAAGTAACATAAATAAAAGTTTGCGGTTTACGATTTATGACGTATTAAAAAAAAATACTCACTAGATCTCGTTCAAACAATTTTCGGTGGAAGTTGCATGATATACTTTTGTATGATGTACATCATATACTTTTTTTTAGTTTTATCATTCTCTTATTTTAGAAGTTACAGGGGGGACACATTTTACCATTTTGGAAGTGTCTCTCGCGCAAACTATCCAGTTTATATATTAAAATAATTAACAGTAAATAATACCCCCAAAATTTATTGTTTCTTTTTTCTATTTTTGTGTGAAAATCTTAATGCGGTTCACAGAATTCATCTACTTACCAAGTTTCAACAGTATAGTTCTTATAGTTTCGGAAAAAAGTGGCCTTGCCACCAGGAAAGTGGGGACACATGGTGTAATGCCGACCATACAAAATTTTTTCTCCAAAAATTTGATTTTGACTTAAAATCGGCTACTTCGGCCATTATATCTTCAATATTCAAGTATGCCGCCATTTCATTGATGAATTCCATTGCTGCAGAATCTTCTTCACTATTTAAATGATCACCACAGTTCTTGGGATCCAATAAACATGCTGCAAAATGGATAGCTTTCAATGCTGATGTTTTTCTTGTTTCTATTTTGTTAAGCAGACCTTCTTTTTCCTCTTCTTCGAGGGTGTTAGTATTGAGAAAAACGCTTGATAGTTTTGTTTTTAATGCATTCCACACAGGAATGATCACCTACTTACCTACAGCGATCGGTTCTACAAGTGCCGCAACTTCATTTAACATTGTGTAAATTTAAACTGTTGTTGCAATTCTAAATAAACTTTTCAAAGCTATGGTTTCGAGATGCCTATTGCCGCAACATGGAGATCAAAGTTGCTCGGTCTGGATATGAAATGTCGCAGAGCATATTACCAACAGGTTTTCGAGGCAATATAGTAAAAAATAAGACTGAAGAAACGTCTGCATCATCTTCATTCTTTATATATGCATTATTTACCAATCTATGAACCCGAAGTTCAGTTAAGCTCAGAAAAAGAAGACACCAATAAAAATAAGTCAGCTACAGAAGAGCGCGATACAAACGGTTTTGATTGTCTGTAAGAAGTGTAAGATCAGCAAGAAAGAATGCCCCGATTGTGTCGATAAACAAGGAAATTTCGACAAAAGAAATTATCATTTTGCTAGTTTACTTATGGAGAATTTACAATATGTACCACCGTGCAAGAGAAACTTGCTTTATCGTCATATTTTAAAACTTGTAGATGCTTTCAAAGGAAAACATGTTAATGAAGAAGAAATAACAGTGATGCATCCTCAACCTCAGCCTAAACAAAAATAAATACCTACACTGGCGCGTGTATTTCCTTCAAATATCATCATTTCCAATTGTACAAGTATTTTGTAATCGTTACAGAATAAATGTTAATTATATTTCAGTGTAATTATCTTTTTTTTCTAAGTATAGTGAATTTTTAACAATAGGAAAAATATCAGAAAAATATTTGAAAAATTTGAAAACTAATGGAAAAAAAAAAATTCTTTTCTTTTCCGAACGAAATTTTTCCATTACCCATCACTACCAATACTACTGTCATTATTACACAAATGTCAAAATATTATATTGAAATACGATTATTTTGCAGTAAACGTGCAGCCCCGCGAGCACGGATCTTTTATCGACTGATAAAGTGACATTAGACGATAAAATTTGACAGTTCAAGTCGACAAATTAACATCGGCAGCATGGGACTTGCTTTATCGACCCGTAGATATAATCGGTAAATTTTATCTATTTAGTTTAAAAGCTAACATGGGACTCGAAAATGACATTTCTTGGGGATAAATTATATCGATGTGTAGATAAATTTATCGGCATCTAAAAGTTGGTAGATAAAGTTTTCGACGCTTTCGACGCCTTTGGAAAGTTACTAAATATTACACTTTTCTTGAAAAAAGGGCGGTCGTGAAAAAAGGGAATTCGGGCACCTTTTGCTGGTTGCAAAAGAGACGTAACAGCGACGTCGCGAAGAAACTAACATTGTCCGGCGCCATCTGAGGCAGAGAAACAATCCCATGGATTTAGCAGATTCTGATTCATGAGGTTGTTTCGCATATCCCGAGAATTAGCCTTTGTGGTTATCGAAAGCATTTGGGGCGCCATCCGACGGATTAGATCAAACGGATTGCCCGTCCATGTTGTTGTAAGTAGCAGGAATTTAGTTTTTTCTTTTCCTATTTCATATTTTTATTCTAACCTCAACAATCTACTTTTTGCCGGTCCTCACTAGCAGCATTAGGCAAGAATATAACTTGGCGTTGGGACAATGCACAGTTAGCAAACTTGTGAAGGAGGTCTCTGAAGCTATTGTGCGTCGTCTTTTGCCCGTCTACATTCGATTTTCCAGCACCGCTGCTGAAAGGGCTCTAATTGCTGACGGCTTTTTACTAAAGCATGGAGCAAATAATCTACTAAAAGTAATCCACTAACAACTAAGTAAATATTAGGTACGATGTTTTTTAAACGACTTAGAAAATGTGATACTTAAAAATTAAAAACTTTTTCCTCTAGAGGAAGAAATGCTTAAATATTAAATAAATAAATGGTTAATATTAAAATTCCTTTAAAAACCTTACACGATAAGAAATAGAACACAAAACAAAGAGAATTTAATCAATAACAATTAAAAATATAAGATTCGAATGAATGATGAACGAACGGGACGATAAAATTGCCGTGTTGCCATTTTTAAATATCGCTAAAATAGAACACGATAAAACTTACCGATCCGAGTCCCGTGCTAGCGGTTGTAGATAAAATTCGATAGATAAACGGTTTTGTCTTCCGATAAATTTATCGATCGGTAAGATCCGTGCTCGCACTACAGGTGTAGTGCAGTTTTGTTAGTGGAATACCTATTTGCGTTACTTCTCCGTCCTTGCAACACTACGGCAGCAGAGCGCTGCCTAACAGAATACCGAAACGACAAAATTTGCTCATTTTGACACATGCGACGCTGCAGTGTAGTTGCAGTTATTTAGTAGAATCGGCCTACTGAGCATTTGTGAAAAATTTTGCTGAGAGATTCAAAAGATTGCATTTTTATTCAAACGAAAAATAAAATTTTTTGGTGCGATTAGATGATATGAAATCACCGATGATGTAGTGAACATGTTACGTTTTGTTGCAACTTGAATGAGATGAAAATCGGTCAAATGGTATGTTACGTTTTGGTGCTAAACTTCGTTTGTCATGCTCATAACTTTGTAGTTAAGATGTTTTGGTGCATTTTGATGTTTTAGAGATTAATTTTTATTGGCTACCGATTCCCATACTCAGTTTATTTTTTCACAAAGGAGGAAATATAACTTTTTGTTGTGGAGCTCCACTGTGATATTGTTGAATGATAATGTGCAATAATGGTGGATTATTAACCGTTTAGTGATCGTGAACGTGCATGAGTGTTGGCAAATAGAACAAAACAGTGCAACGTCACGAGATCTTAGTAAAGCCCCACATCTTTTCTGTGATTGTCAAGGGGTTGGGAGGTATATAATTTCTCATTACTGTTATCATCTTTGAGCATTAAACCAACTGCTCTAAGGTTATTATCATACATAATAATCATATATTAACAAAAGATAATATAATAACTATAACATTATTATAATTTATAATTTAATTTTTTTATTTTTTTTTACGAGATTTTATTACAAGTTCATACAACATACTACTCGTATATTATGCGAAAAGACTTTTTCCCCAACCTAATATTTTAACACTGGCTAAATGAACTATCAGCACGAAGCCATCAACTTAAAAAAAGACTGCCAAGTCAGCTGTCAGTTTGTCAGTGTCAAACTGTCAAATCAAAAACAGTCCAGTCTCCCTCCAGTCCGCCGGTCCGGTCATCATCGGTCAATCAATTTGGTTTGGTTGCTTGCAGTATTCGCAGTGGTGGGGTGGCTGTGTTGTGTGAACTCGTGTGGTTGTTGGCTCCGCTTTGGCACATTTTCAACACCACAATTTGTGAACATTACGAAAACTTTAGTACCTACCTACAGTGGCCCCAATCAATTATTTAATTGTGAATTTATTAGTGAGTTTCGGTAGCGAAGTAAGAACAATGATTGTGAAGTGCTTTTTATTCGTCGCTTTGATCGGTAAGTCGATAATTTTGTTTAGTTATGCACGAATTAGTTAATATTTGTTGTTTACCTCGGTATCTCATTCTTAAACATCAAATAGCGGTACAGGCGGTACTTAGTGTCGTATGTGATTTAGCATAAAGGACGAACGCGAACGGCACTATCGTTCATGTAAGGAGCCGAATTTAAATAGCTCTGTATTTACATTAATTTAGATGTCGGTACTGACTTTGAAATACTTTTGTGAAAATCCACTGTTTAAGCTTGGCTTATTTATTTTTTTGCACATGTTACAGTATCACTTTTACATCTGACCTAAATTTTTATTCCAACTACTACCAATGATATTCCAACTACTAATTGAAGTCAGTGTCCTGGACAGTTAAGGTAACATGCAATATAACTATAAGTGCTTTATGGGTTTTTATTATTTTATTTGAGTTTGCTAACATGTATAATGTAATTGGCCTGAGTGATGGAAAGCAGTCACAGCAAAGCCAGACATTTTTGCTTGGTACCTAGTCGAATTGATCCAGATGGTTTTTTTGTGGGAACACAATCCTACCACTAGGGCTAAGGGTAAATTGTCGAAATTATTTAAGGTTATACCTTCAGCTAACCTTAATACATCCAAAGTTAGGGTACAACATTAATTTTGAAGGTATAAAATTACCACCACTAAACATTGTAGTCTAGCTTTCTGACAGCACAAAAGCATGAGGAATCAGCATGATGTTCCTCTGATTTACCTAAAACCTGTTGTATCTATAAGTCAAATAAGTAGTAAATTAAAAGTCAATTTAATTTATTTTCTCATTACAAACCAGGTACAAAAGATAAGTAATTTATAAAAAAGACTTAACCATTAAAACAATTACAACAACTACAATATTGGTAAGTCAGTAGCAGGAGACCTTGTACTGAGAACAAATATCATGAAAATCAGGGTATAGATACACTGGCCCTTGTAATTAAATGAGCATCTTATAATTTTCAGTTTTAGTAACGGGTTTCTAGTGTCACCATAACTTGTGTTAAAAAAAATACAGAAAATAGTATATACATTATTTTATTAGTAAGGTATTGTATTATTATCATTATGTAAGCCTGGACTTAGACTTCCACTTTCCACATTATAATATAACTACTTATAACTACTAACTACTACTTTCCAGTTATCTTTGCTTCTGGACTCAATTTCCACTTAATATCAGGCGGGATGGAGTCATTTGCCGAGCTATCTATAAAAAAATTTAAAAAACTACTTGGAATTAGATAGTTAATGAATCTTTCAAATTGCAGCAAATTTTGATGGCATTTTTACCTTAATTCTTCTTTGTTAAATTTCTCCAGCGATAAAGCAGATTTTACACAGTTGGTCAGCCTGGTCCTAAATATCCAATGACAATGGTAGATACATTACTTCATCAGCCTTTAACTCGGGCCTTCCAGTTGGGTAGGTTTGGTAGGTTTTTAAAAGCCAACCATCTTATGACAACTTACTGGGATCAATGGGTTAATGTGCCTTCTTAGATATGGAGATATTTTATTCTGGTCACTTAATCTAAGGGTCCCACCAGTATATCAGCGCTGTAGCGGCTTGTATGTCGTTGCAGCACAAGCTGAGGTTGGGACCTAATTGGTCACATGCACATTGTCTAATTTAACTTTTTTTTTGTTTTCATTTGTTTTCGCCTTATCTTTTTTTTTTCTCTCATCTGTGTCATATAAAATTGGTGCTTGTGGTCAATAAATGTTTGTTTCTGTTTCTGTTTCTGTTTAATCAGTGAACCGGTAGTGCCAAGCCACTTAGCTGGCTGCATGATTTCTAGTCTTTCATCCAGTTGCAGTAAATTCTTTTAAAGTGTTTTCATTTCCCAAATATGTCCTTAGCATTTGCAATGCAAATAGACCTATACATATATCCTTTCCCCTGCAGTGGGACACTACAGGATGTGCTACTACGAGTACTAGTACTACTTGTACTAGCTTTTATGTAACTTCATTTACAATTAGCATTCTTATAATTGTTGTTTGGTAACCTTTGTATTTAATTTTCCAGGCACTTCATGGGCTCAGTCAGACTTCTCTTTGCCGGAAAACTTTACTTTACCATCTGAACTTGAAGGTAAAATAGATGAGGAACAACTGAAGGGCTTACAGAACCAAACTCTGCCAGTGATCAAAAAGAAATGTGAAGAAAATGGAGGGGCAGCTGCCTATGAGAATGCTCAAGTAAGTTGTAAATCATACACTGTAGTACGTACTGTCTTTCAGCCTTAATGTTGAGCGAGTAAAATATGGAAACATAACTGCATTATTTAGTTTATTATTTATTAGTTTTAGTTTATTAGTTTAGTAGTTTTTTAGTTTTAGTATTAGTTTTAGTTTATTATTAGTTATTATTAGTTTTTAGATAGATTTGGCTCAATATTATGCAGACAGCAGCCTGCCAGCCAGCTTACTGGCTATTGATGGTTGTGCAAGAAGCTGGGCGACAACAAAATAGACCGACAAAATAGTTGTTTTGTGCAGTGTGAGGCTACAGCCATGGCTCTATTTTCTAGTATTTTCTGAAATGTAGTTGAATGTCGTGACATTCAACGGGTAGGAAGGAGTTGGTAATATAGGTATATAAATTTGTCTTTTATAATAATTCTGGTTCTTCTTCTCCAACTTAAGAGCCACGCTCTTGTCATTGAGGCATTTAACAATTTTTAAACCCCTCTAAATTCTAATTCCGTGACGGGTGCACGGGAATTAGACGAATTCTGACGAATAGGTAACTGTAAAGGCAGTGACACATCTGGATAATCTAGTGAGTCATCGCAAAGGTTGTACCTACTTTCTATTGAATAGGGTGGGTAGACAATTTATTCTGGCAGGATATTATTTATTCGTACAGTGAAATCGGATTTATCGTGTCAGGTTTTTAGGGCAGGTAGGTAGGTATTACAACTTACATTACAACCCAGGAATAGTGTGCTTTCATACCTTACAACATTACTGGGCATTTTTTTAAGATCTCGAAATTAATAGTGACATGAAATACACTATGATATATAATATTTTTTATATTATTTACAACTTGGTAAAATTAAGTTACCATTGACTTTGAATTAAAAATGAGAAAAGAAGCACTCTTAATAGATATCATATTGAAGAATTAGTCACTGGTGTTTTGGTAAAAAAAATCCTTATGGGTTCTTCTGTAGTGTGTCTTGGGTGGCATTTTTACCGGTACATTAACTAACCGCTCTACGCGGATTGGCTAAAAGCGCATTACATTACGAAAAAGTAAAAACTGGTAAAAAAAGTCCTTATGGGTTCTTCTGTACCCTGACCTGGGTGGCATTTTTACCGGTACATTAACTAACAGCTCTATGCGGATTGGCTAAAAGCGCATTACCTACATTACGAAAAAGTAACGATGCTTTTCTAGATAGGTAACTGGATAAAAAAAAACTGGATAATTTCACTTTATAAAAATAACGTTACTTGACGTAAAGGATTTATAGAAATGAGGATCCATAAAGATCAGCTTGGTTAGGTTAACCGTGTCTTGAGGGAGGGTATAAATGCCCAGAAAAGTATAGCGGATAGGTAAGTTAGCTACCTACCTACCTAAATGACCCGGCTATCTCTACTCCTCAATAAGAACGGTGTCTTCTTCGTCGTAGGCAACTCGTATGCTAGCGCACACCCGCACAATCATGTGTGATGTGTAGGTGTAGTGTATCTGAATGTTTGCGTGATAAGAAGTGATAACTGCATCAATCAGGGGAATGTTCGCACGTTTGCTGGGTCATCGAGGTTGTTAAGCGACTTCAACTAGGTACCTACCTACTTGGGTAGCTTGAAATTATAATAACAGTCCATTTGAATTACTGGAAATATTGTTTCTGCCTACTTAACATTTCAAGCTTGACAGAACAATGAAATTTGCTGCTACCTACCTTAAAAAAAAAACAGGAAAAATTGTCTGTTCTTTCTCAATGCTCAAGTACTCGTATTATTGATATTTGCAACAGGAAATGATCTGTATAATTATGGAATAAACAACTTGGACTTTGTATCGCTGCTGTTTACTATTATGTTAATCAATTGAAAATTTTATGTCCATGTTTTGTTTACGAACAAATAAACTTACAGTTTATAACGCTTACTGCTATACTATAGTATGGTTATAAATGGCATATAAATAAAGTGTTTTCAATTTAAACGCGGCGACTGACTTATAATTATAATGTATGCCTGGTGTCCTCGAAGTCAACGTCGAAAAACAGTGGAAAGACCACACTTTAAATGATATTTCGGATAAAAAATAACTTTTTGATCCAGTTGTTTAGGCCCTCACGGTTATAAATACCTATAGCGATAATGCTTCCAGTCAAGGCCTCAAGTCTGCTAATTCAATAACGTCTCAATTTTTAAATTGAAATCTTAATTAAGCAAGTAAAACCAAGTCGTAACTTAAAAGGCTTGTGAAATTCTTAAAGACGTTCGTAGAGACGTTGCGTCACTTAGCGTGTTTTACCGCTTATACCATGGCGAGTGCTCTGAAGAGCTCTTTGACCTCATCCCACCTTCTCCCTTTCTTCATAGGAGTACACGTGCTGCTCTTCGGAGTCACCGATTCACTGTCTCAAGTATCCCATCACGCACAAAGAAATTTAGTGACTCGTTTCTTTGTCGCACCTCCAAAAGATGGAATAGTCTACCAGCACACGTTTTCCCTCCTTCCTATGATATGGGGTCCTTCAAGAGAGGCGTGAAGAAGCACCTTGTGGGCCGGCAGAGTGAAGTTAACTGATGCTACATTTGTTTCCACGCTGCACCAGTTGTCTTCGCGTCTGGACTTCATTTCCACTTAACATCAGGTGGGATGGAGTCATTTGCCGAGCTAAGTATAAAAAAAAAAAAAAACAAACGCGCTCTTTAAAAGCGTCGGGACGGAAAGTCGTGAGTCTCGTAAGGCGTGTGCGTATAGTATTTTTATTATAAAGGTAATGTACCTAATTAACACAATTATAACTGTAATACGATTATGTTCTTTCTTCTTTTAATTTACAGACTAATACAGGATTTTTAAGATACAAACCATACCTAACCATAAATCCACCGCATTTTAACCCATGTAAAAGCTGGAGCTGTATTGAATATCGAGCACGACTCTGGCGCTAGTCCTTTTAAAAACAGTTCAGATCGTTTAACGCTTTTAGTCTCTCAGTGAAACGACTGAGTCTTATTTATTACTAAAGACTGGGAACTCTAGTCTTCTGTTTGGACTTGAGTTGTGTAAATTGAAGTCGAGTCGTTTTTAAAGGCATTAAAGGAGTCTTACGGACTTATAATACACAAGAGTCTGAGTCTTTAGTATCATTATCTGAGCCCGGTGGGCAAAAATGATTCTCTCGCAATGTTAAACAAGTCATTACCACACACGTTTCAATTACTTTTTCACAATAATCCATATAGATACCGATTCTGATGCACAATCGTTCGTAATTTGATACGGATATCTCGGGAATATCTTTATCATTTGACCTGATTAGCTGTATCCGTGAACGTGATAAGAGGATTACTGATTACCGTCAAGTTGGTTGGTATTTGCTTAAGAAATCTTTCGTTTACCCGATTTTGTATCGAAATCATGGACACTGGATTCTCAGTGGCCTCACTTCGGCTGTTTTTAAACGTTCACAACACAGATTAAAATACCTAGTTGAACTGTTGGTCTGGTGGTAATGGCCAGTACCTATACTCAAAATTTGTGTTTTTTATGCTCTGTTTACCTATTTTTGGGAGAAGGACGATTGTCTATGTATGAATCACGATAGTGGACGTTTTAAAGTAGCAGAATCAAAGCCTTGGACTCATTCATTCTCTTAAGTGGTATTTTTGGATTTGTACAACTTTTAACAAAATAACACTACTCATTCAAATTTATCAAACTCTGCATCTAGGTGCCTAGTGTGGGTTTTGTTTACTATCCGTATTAATTCGATTACGTTTACGAAAACGAAAATTAGTAAGGCATTGAAGCAGCGCCTCCTGCCGGCATACGAGAGGAGTTAACATTTTGCCATACAAATCCTAGTTTTCGTTAACGTGATCGAATGGCGAATGAAACTCTCACAGGACTCCGCTTCTGCTTAACACATTCACTGCCCAATACACGGCGGCCGCCGGCGCCGTGGAGACATAATAGAAATTCACAGGGTGCGAAAAAATCCGATTTTTATAATAAAAATAAAAAAATCAGATTTTTGATTTAAATTTCGGATATATATCAGATATATCGAAATAATTATTTTTAATTTGTGTGCAGAAAGAAACCATTTTACAAGCATTTTACCACTACAATAGTTTTTATTTTAATATTGATTACATATTAGTCATTCCTTTTGTTTAAGAAGGTAAAACAAGGCTGAATTAGGCCGTTTTTTTCTTAAGTTTGTAATTACTCTTACAATAATTTAAAAAATACAACATACTAATAATAATTATGTTACACATAAAAAGAAATAAAAAGTTGGTACATCACAAAACATCCTTAATGATTTTCATTAATTATTTATATTATAACATTTATAACTATTATTTAAAAAACCTTTTCTAGTCTAAATTATATTAACTGAGATCACTCTGTTTTGAATCGGTTGGTTCTCCTTTTCAGTCTATAAATTTTATTTATTTTATTCTATTTTTATTTTCTAAATACAGTTCTTACAGTTCTTAGACAGTTGTTTTTAAGGTTCCGTACCCAAAGGGTAAAACGGGACCCTATTACTAAGACTCCCTTGTCGTCCGTCCGTCCGTCCGTATGTCTGTCTGTCCGTCTGACACCAGTCTGTAATCTAATGAACCGTGATAGTTAGAAACTTGAAATTTTCACAGAATGATGTATTTCTGTTGTCACTATAACAACAAATACTAAAAAACATAATAAAATAAATATTTAAGGGGGCTGCTACACAGCAAACGTGATTTTTTGCTTGTTTTTGCTCGATGTTGATAACGGCAACAGGTAGACGCTTGAAATATTCACAGAATATTAAGTTATATATTCACTTTAAAAATAAATAATACAAATTAAAATAAAACAAATATTTTAGGGGGGTTCCCATACAACAAAAGTGTTTTTTTTTTTTTTTTCGGTCTTAATATCTATAACAGGTAGAAACTTTAAATATTTTTATAGATAATGGTACGGAAACTTCGCGCGCGAGTGCGACTCAAACTTGGCGGGTTTTTTAATTACTATCCTCTATTAATATATACACTCTAAATCCTTACCTAACTAGTAAGGTAACGGGGACAGTATAAATTTAAAATCAATAATTAATTTCTTCAATTTCCTTTATTTTTCCTCAAATTCCTTCATTCAAACTTTTTTATTTAGGTTTTAGTCAAAGGAATCTAGCCCATTCAGCCTTTGTCTTAAGAAAATAGTTTAATTTCTGAAACTTAAAAAAATGGATATATCAATGATTTTTATCAAAAAATCCATTATAAATGTTTATATAATTTTTAACAAAATTAAAAAAAAATCCATTGATATATCGTGATATATTTTCATTCAAATTCAATTGTTTGTCGTTTCAAGGCAGTGAATGTGTTAACATTAGGGAGTGCAGAGTCCATTTGTCTACTTTTGCGATAAAAAAGGGAAATTCTTAATTAGGACCCGGGTTAAAAGACAAAGTTAAAAAATTACGAAAAAAGGAACAACCAGTTAACCAACTGGGATGAAGCACTAACTTTATCATTTCAAAGTTAATCAATTAAAGGGTGCATTTATGGATTCTTATCTGAGACAAAGTTATTCTTATTCATCATCATCATCATCTTAGCCAAAAGATTTTTGCTAAGATTGCGTTTTTTCTTATAACAAATATTGTCTGTATTGTATTGTATTGTATTGTCAACTTCATATAATTACTTATTTAAATTTAAAAATAAAACGAAGCGTTTGTATAAACAAACTATGCATATCTAAAATTGCACTTGCAATTGCTATTCAATAATAATCATGAATCGTTGAAAAACATGATTATCTATTATTATTCCAATTGTTGTCGTCTGGTTGTGGTCTGGGCCATGGATAATGAAAGGACAAACCCGGTCTTCATACAAACTGGGGCCTGCATGTTATGGGCTAGAAATTAGTCACAAAATAGAACATATGAAAAGGTTACATTTGCCCAATTTCCACATCAATCGGCTTTGGCCAAATATCTTAAAATCGTGTATGAAGATATTGGAGGTTATGTTTTAATTGTTGCTATTATTACACGAAGAATGGTATTTGTATATTATTTTTTGATTTCATGCATTTATAGTAGGTACGTGTGATGTTATCGAACTTGGCGGCTGCAATGGTAGGTATGTACGTACTTGGCAGTATGAGCAATGCGCAAACTGGGTGCATAGCTGCGCAGCGGTTTCATGCTCGCTAAGCAGCAGCATCGCAGCAGAGCAGGTTGCACTGCTGCTTATATTATGAGCGCGTGCGCTTGACCCGAATACGAGCATTGTTTTAAAAATATAAGTAGCGATAATACTCATCGATGTGAATGTGTCGAAAGTGGATTATTTTTATAAGATTCAAGCAACTTGACCAGTCGTGCATGCCCTGTGAACGCGTGCACAATTATAGTCTCTATTCTCAGGCACTAAGCGGTTATATAAATGTCTAATTGTCAAAATGATTTGATGAAAAATTGTCTAGGAAGGTCATCGAGGAATTAATCAATCAATGCATAGAGAAATATTTAACTGTATTAACAGTTCATTACAGTAAATAGTATTGATTATGAATGTTTAGCGTATTTCCTAGGGTCATTTTAAAATTGTCCATCAGTTTAATGAGCCTAACATGACTATGCAGTATGCACTCTAGTTAACAAAATGTTGTACACATATTTCAAATGAAAATAGTAATAGTACGAGTACCGAATAAAGACCGCATACCTACTCTAGGTGTAATTAAATTAAAACAATGGGAAATACGAAATACATTGATAAAAATGACAACCAAGCACAAAGGTCAATATGAGTGATGATATCCAGTATCCAGTGCAGTGTTCGTTCAAGCAAACGGTCAGCTAGGAAGCAATCAAAGTCGGAGTCAGGTATTCGAGCACAATAATTGTTACTATTGTTAGTCCCAGGAGAAAACAAAAAAGAACATTAAGAAATACGAAAAGCGAATGACAATAACACAACATCACAAAAGACATAGACTAGACAAACAAATAGAAATAGACATTATCAATATGGCTGCTTCCCATTATCGATATTGATTGAACAATCGATTATTGATCGATCTTATTAGGATCTTTCTAACTGATGATGAAGTAAGATAAAATGGATAATTATTAAGATATTTATTTCGTTTCATAAATGTTTTTAGTTTTTTAATGGATAGTTAAAAGATACTGAAGTAATGTTGCATTTCGTTTAATCTCTTCATATCGATTTTTGCTAATCGATAAACTAAATACATCATTACGAAAATAACATCTGTTGGCCATTGCCAACGTCGCTGTTATTTACAGAGGTTAATCAGGTAAAATTTACGATTTTTTTGGTATATGATTTATTCACCAACATTCAGGCCCAAAACCGGACTTCTCCTTTGAATCATTATAAGTATTGAATACGAATCACAATGATGATTCACCATTCCGCTAAAATTAGAGCAATTACTACCTATCATCAACTAGTCGGTGGCCTAGTAGCAAAACACTCAGCCCGATATCCGTAGGTCCGTAGGTTCAATTCCCCCAATTCGTCATGGAAATAGCATTAAAATAGCGTGAAAATGTCCAACAATCCTAATTTAGAGAAGTTTCCCATAGTCCTACCATACAGCACCATACCGACACACTATTGAGTCGTAATTGAGTTAGCAGACTTAAGACCCTGGCAGTCTGTCTATCTACCATTCTCAAGACATTTGGAACACGCCTAAACATCTTCAGGCGCGTTCCCTCTGGTGGGCCGCTAGCCGCTACTCTGGTGAACATCTGGAGATTGTCCAACCGATAGTCCCGGATCACCTTGGTGGAAAGTGAGGGGGTGCTGGGGTTTTTAGTAGGTATGCCCCCCTACTCCTAAAATCGCTGGAGATGGGGGGCGAGCCCCACATAACCAGCCGCGTCTCCCCGGACGTGGTAATAGGTACTCAGCATTGAGTTTTCCCTAGCCTAAAAAAGGACTTCTACCATCCACCCAGTGAACACACTGGCGGCATTGTCCATCGGCAGTCCAGCGGTTGACGGGTGTCGAGTGGTTTTAGTAGTTCGAACAGACCATCTCTCAACCCCACAAACCTCCCTGGTCTCAGCAACAAAAAGGTTCCATAGGGAATTTCCACTCGTTAAAAAAGGGCTTCAAAAGAGAAAACCTGTAATCACAGACTTTGGTCGTAGTAAGCTCTTCTGTGGTTTATGTAGGTTGTAATCTTTATTGCAAATATCACAAATTAATATTATAGATTGTGTCTATCTATAGAAATGTAACAACATTTTTTTAAATGTCATCACAACTATATAACGTAGTTATCTTATATATAAAATTCACGTGTCACATGTGGGTTGCCATACTCCTCCGAAACGGCTCGATCGATTTTTATGAAATTTTATATGTATATTTGGTAGGTCTGACAATCGGATAAAATCTATTTTTTATACCCCTAAGTGATAAGGGTGGTCCACCCCAAACGTTTGGATTTTTATTTTATTTTTTGGCTTAAAATATGTGGCATCAAAAAATACATTCAACCCTAAATTTTCACCCTTCTATCACCAACCCCTATTTTTTATAGCCATATTAATCACTTGATCAGTTGTCTCCGCCAGACGTCTACCGGTGTCACTTCTCACCCAGTAAACAGCACGGAGTAGGAATGACTATCAATATGTCCCAAGGTCAAACGAGGTCTGTTTGTGGCTTAGATTTGAGCACACCATGTTTTTCACATGGAAAATTATACGCGGCGGCATGCTCTCGAGTGGGCAAACCATCTAGTTTGTTTGTATTTAAAGATGGGCTAACAAAAAATATTGTACACACTGTAGCATTAATGAATTGATATTGTTTGTTAGTGTTATTGAATAAATTATAATCATCATCATCAGCTCATTTTATGTCCTCACTGCTGGGGCACGAGCCTTCCCTATGGATGGATAGGGAGAACGGGCTTTTAAGCCACCACGCGGGCCCAGTGCGGATTGGTGGTTGTTAACGACTGCTAATGCAACCGGGACCAACGGTTTTACGTGCCTTCCGAAGCACGGAGGAGCTCGAGATGATACACTTTTGATCACCCATCCTTTGCGAAAGTTACTTAACCTCAGCACTCGCAGACCAGGCGCGTTAACCACTGCGCCATCGAGCTCCTCAAATTATAATAAAGTAAAAAAAAAAATGTTTGGTGTTTTGTTATTTTTATATTCCGTCATCTTTCACAGCGCTCCATGCCTCTTTCACTCATATACCACATCCTCACACACTTACAATAAGTTAGTTATTTTTTTCTACCCTACAAATTCCCTAGAAATAATTGGCAAAACAACTTTGCCTGGTCAGCTAGTTTATTTAGCTATATTTTATATTTGTTAAATTTTCTTGTAACTACAGATATGTGATATAAATATAATCTACCTGTATGGTAGGAACAGTTAAACATAATTATAATTGTTGCACTTTGTACATGTAGGCCTATTTAAACTTTTAAATTAATATTTATTTATCAACATATTATTGTTTTCTAAAGTTTACGCGAACACTACACATTGAAATGAAACAACTTTTACGGATCTACTCGCGTTTATTTTACACATTACTTATTTAATGTTTATCCTGACGTTTCGAACCCTTTGCAGGGTCCGTGGTCACAGGGAGACTAAGGTGTTGGTCATCTCATAATTAGTTGGTAGCTTGTATACCCTCATTTAAATTTAATCAGGTGCGTTCCGTTTTACGCAGAAAGAGCTTACAGTATCTTTTGGTCTGGCAGTATGGTGTCGGGGCTGGGATTTAATATTTTGTATGATGGGATCTAGTGGTAGATTCCAACCATCTTCTCTATTAAAATTAGGATGTTTTTTAATTTCAATAGCCTCGCGTATCATCCTAGGGATGAATCGTTGTTCTCTAACAAGTATTTGTGGTTTATCAAATCTAATGTAATGGTTGGGCCCCTCTAGGGAATGTTCGCATACTGCAGACTTATTTTCGCGCCTATGCTTGACGTCGGCTATATGTTCTTTAACACGGGTTCCTACACTTCTCTTTGTTTGCCCGATGTAAGAGAGCCCACAGTCGCAGTCCAGTTTGTACACGCCTGCATCTTGAAGGGGTATGTTGCACTTGACAGGTCGTAAAAATTGGTTGATCTTCTTCGGCGGCTTGAAGTAAGTGTTGATTGAAGCTCGCTTTAAGATATGTCCAATCTTGTCAGTGACACCTTTCATATATGGAAGTACAGCAGGTTGGCGCTCGACTGTGGTTGGTTTATTGCGTTTTCTGTGACAAAGCCGTGGTACTTTCAGTTTATTATGCTGTAGTACGTGCTTAACATGCTGAAGCTCAGCAGCCAGGTGTTGGGTGTCACAGATGCCGCGTGCTCTCTGAAACAAAGATTTCCCTACAGTAGCCAACTGTCTAGGATGGTGGTGATTCTCACCACCATCCTAGACAGTTGGCTACTTGGTGGTAGCCAGTTGGTGGTGGCTAGTTGGTGGTGGCTAGTTGGTGGTAAAGGGACAGGTGGTAAAGGGTTCGAAACGTCAGGATAAACATTAAATAAGTAATGTGTAAAATAAACGCGAGTAGATCCGTAAAAGTTGTTTCATTTCAATATCCACATATTGTCAAAATACATGCACACTGTCAATGAAACAACAATTCAGCATATTACTTTGTAGTTGGCCCTAAATAAAATACCTACAAAGTAGGTACCTATATTTTTACAAAGTAATGTAATGAAAATTCATTACCTGCATCATCCTCACAGACCATGGTCTGTGCTGTGATCATACTGCATACACCTTTTAACAATCTGCTTCATTTTTTATTTATTTATTTATTTATGTCTACATATTCTTTTTATTATTAATATTCTTACCTGTCTTTTATTTTAATTCTAGCCTCTAATAGGAGTATCTAGCCTCTCCAACATCATTTTAAAAACACTGCCAGGCCCATCCCGAACGCCACGGTGAAGGGAGTAAGACTTCTTCCGCATTATTGTATAGAAGTCATCAGTCCTTGCATCATCGGCAAACATGCCCGATGCACTGCAGAAACGACGAAGGCCCAACTGTGCTCTAAAAATATTATTGTACAACACGCGCAAAGCATTGTAGTGTAGACCTATAGCTATAGTTACTCCAATGTCTGCAAAACAGTTTACACAATCAGGAAAGTAAGACGAGATTCATCTGTAATCTGTTGTTGTTGGCGTAAACAGGACGTGTCGATGTCGCCAGGCGAAGCAATTACGCGTAGACTTATGACCTTAGCGTCTTACCTTGCGGAAATGGTAGGTAATGAAAATAATGGATTTGTACAACGTGGTGACACATTGGGTTGTTGGTACTTGTTTATAATTATAAGGCTTCTTGTTTCATTGTACCTAAAAATAGATGTTCCACTTTTATTTCAATATCACCCATTGTTATTTGTAGGTATTGTAGTAAATGGTGACGAATAAGACTATAGCGACGTGAACCCAATCTTAATAGCTTTGGATGAGTAATAATTATTAGCACTTTAATAATAATCCATTCAAAAACTTGGAAATATCTATTGTTTTTGTGCTCCTGATAGGAATGGGTTGACGTCAGTCAGTAGTCTAACAGAGCTAATGGTTATTGGCCTATGAAAGTTTGAAGCATTTTTTCTCGTATTCAAACCGTAACCCGAGCATCATGGTATTAGTATAAAGTTATTTACGATCCACTGCTGGGCTCAGCCTTTCCCACACCTATGAACAATAATAAATAGGAAGTTCTGACCATATCACAACAGGTTTACACAGTAGGTACCTAACTAGGTAGGTACTTGTACCTTCTTTCATAGAACCATAATACAACATGTTATTTGACCCCCTTTGAAGCATTGGGTAACTATGATGTCACAACAACATTCCATCTCATCGTTGTTTCTGTTAATAATCCAAGTTTCTTAATTTCTTATAGGTAGCTACTTACCAGTAGGTAAGTAGGTACTTCTTGTAGGTACAAGTTCTTAATAGATTGTTTCAAATTCCCCATATTCACCGCTACACAATTCATGACGAACGAATCTAAGTTATTAAGTTGAGTACTCTCCGAGTGTGATTTACTCTCGAAACTCGATAAACAATCACATTTATGACAGTTACAATTACGATACGACCAACGAGAAATCTATTACAATTTCTCACTCGTTATTGTGAACCATTTTAGACCCTATGGTAATGGTCACTTGACCCTAATTCGCCTCTGTGTGTGGTATGAGGACGGTCTATTAACCGTCAATTAGGTTATAACATAACTGATTAGATATAATATTGTTGAACTTTGACCTGCCCTCAAGCTATTTTATAGTAGGTAGTTATCTACACATGTCTTTTAATGACGTTGTTGAGAGGCATTCATCTGCCCTTTTTACCAGACTGCGTCAGTAGGAGGGTTATGTTTTTCGAGTGTATATAATGTATGTATGTATGTATGTATTGTATGTATGTATGTATGTATGTATGTATGTATGTATGCTATGTATGTATGTATGTATGTATGTATGTATGTATGTATGGCACGTCCTACAGCCCAAACGGTATGGTGGATTTTAACATATGAGGTGTCGTTAGATTTGTTTTGACTGTGAGAGTGACATAGGCTATAAAAAAACCAAAAAATTTTATAAAAAAAAACAAAAATAAAATATTAGCAGATTTTATTCCCATGTTTATAAAACTCAAAAACTTGTGCTAGACGTCAAGAGTTTCGTTTTTACGCCAATTGGTGTATGCGATATGAGTTTGCTAATTAAAAGAGTAAGCCGTTTTAATATAATTATTTTATGTAGGTTTTAAATTCTTAGTTATTTACTTTACAAAACTAAAAAGTTTGAAATAAACCAAATTATTAAAATTAAACAAAAAACCCGACTGCTAAAAAAACTGAATAGAAAAAACAAGCTCTAAGATCCCAGAATTCAATTTGAGCAATGTTGAATGCAACGTGAACGGGAAAAACGTTTCCTATATTATAACAAATACTTACAATCCATCAAGTTTCTAAACACGCTAACGCCTAACAGAAAAATAATAGCAATTTCATCTTTTGTCGCATTACTCCAACTATAATTTAACAATTTCAAACGTCAGCTTTTGTAGGTATGTCCAATAAACTCAACATTAATAAGTAGCAATAATTGTTAATAACAAGTATCAGAACGTCTTTGTTTCATTTTGTACTAAAATGTCTGATAAAATCGCAGAAGTGTACAAATCTAGTAAAGTGCTGCAGTGGTAGTGACGTTGAAGCATGCAAGAAGACATGCAGCAAGCAAGCAGGCATGCAGCAAGCAAGCAGGCATGCAGCATGCAAGCACGCATGCAGCATGCAAGCAGGCATGCAGCATGTAAGCAGACATGCAGCTTGCATGGTTTCTGTCACGGCTCCGGCGCTGCGGGGCTCCAGCGGTCCCACGCGAGCTTATCGTCGCAGATGGTTAACGCTCACCACCGCAGCTTCGGCTTGCTGGCCGCCTCGCCCCTCCGCGCCTACGCGGGCTTAAATTTCACTCTAGCGTAGGGCAGACAAGACTACGTGGAGTCGTTTTTGCAGCGATTCGCTTCTGTCAATACCTTTTAAGGGTCTACCCGATATCGCAAAACTTTTTATGTCATAATATTATTGTCACACTAAATAAATAAATGTTTTAAACCTTAATTATTTTTTTTATTTTTTCAATAAAAATAAATCAGACGATACATAAATACTTGTTTTTATTTCGATGAATAATGTTGACAAATAAATAAGTGTGTTTGTAAGAATAGGGGAAAGGTTACTTTGATATTTAATACATCTAGAAAAGAAAATTATTGTAAGCAAAACCACTGTTAAAGAAAAAAAGTAGTTTTGATAATCGGCTATTAGTTTTTCTAGAAAATTAAACATATGTAAAATAAAGTTACTTACAATAAAATCACCATCATCAAGCCAATACCTAAAAAAGGAAACGCGACTGAACCACAACATTTTCGACCCATAACACTCTTATCAACGTTTTCCAAAATGTTTGAGTCAAAGTAATTTTTTTTTTTATTTAATAAACCTACGTAGAGTGCACACGCACACGAACACACACATGCACACGCACACAGTAAAAAAATATATATGGAATTCAAAACTTCGTTAAACCGTTTTCGAAGTTTTGAAATTCGAACAAAAGAGTTTCGAAACTAAGATAGGTTACCTGTAAAAGCAGTTCCCCGATAATTTTAAAATTATAAAAATATGTAACACATTGACTTTGTCGGGGACTGCAATTGGAAGAGGAGAGGAGGACGATTCATTCTGATTTTAATTTAAAAATTACTTTAGCATAATATTTTGTTATCTTTAATCTTCTTGGATGTTATAGGTACACACTAGGTTGCCAAATTTTTTTTAGACCAAATATAGTATTTTTGGATTCAGTTCCCATAAAAATATAGCAGTTTTCTAAAGTTTACGCGAACACTACCCATTGAAATGAAACAACTTTTACGGATCTACTCGCGTTTATTTTACACATTACTTATTTAATGTTTATCCTGACGTTTCGAACCCTTTGCAGGGTCCGTGGTCACAGGGAGTAATGTGTAAAATAAACGCGAGTAGATCCGTAAAAGTTGTTTCATTTCAAAATATAGTAGATTAGGGAATTAATAAAAAATATATAATAAGTATATTAAAAATATTTATTTTATTTCTTAAATTAATATTATTTGCTGCTTTGAGCTTGCTTTGATTAATAGGTTTTTATTTTTAAGAAACGCTTCGTAACTATTATTACTTAGAATCTACTTTTAAGTTACAAAACACCATTAACTCTGCTTTTATCAGACCGATGCTGGCTCTGTTGCGCTCATCTTTCCACTTTGTGTTCATCACAGAAAACTGTAGTAAAAATATAGTAGTTTCGCCTACTACAATAGGTATATCTTTAAAAAAATAGTAGTAATAAATAGTAGGATAATATATATATTATACAGGGTGTTTGGCGCATCGTGTGCCAAAATGAATTGGCCGACAGAAAGGGTCATCTGCTATACTTTTAGCCCCCATAACACGTTCCATGCCCGACGGTTATTTTTATGTTTAATTTTTAAGTTATTTAACCAAAAAACCCAAAATACCGCATTTAAACTTAAATTAAAAAAATATAGGATTTAGCCTCGAAATTAAATTTTTATTTTGATGTGCATTGATTTAGGAATCTATCAAATTGAAAATTTGCTGATAGTTGTCATCTAGTTTTTTTAATTAAATTCTAAAGTTTTGGTAATGTTAAACATGAAATAAAAATTCAAATTTACATTGCTATAAAAAAAAACTAAAAAAGATCGGGATCTTCAGACTCTCTCAAAAATTCTTTAGTTTATCCTCTTTCAAACGGTATGCTAATGTCATTAAAATAATAATAAAAACTTTACTAATTCGCTAAATTAGTTCTTCGACTCAAGTCAGGCTGATATTAAAAATTAGGGCTAAATCCTTTTTTTTCGTGAATAACATGTTCAAAGCTGGTAAAAACTTTTATCTTACTTTAGCGACATAAATCTGTCCCCCATCTTCTTCTTTAATAGGTTTTATTTGAAATTAAAGACCAAAATTGTTATTTAAATGTTTTATTCGCAATTGATTATTATTCTTAAACAAAACTTATTGTTGTTACAAATCTTGCTCAAAATGTGGGCCTCTTTTACGAATGCAGCCACGGTCGTCAAGTCACTTGTTTGTTGTTTATCACGATTACGATGGCTTCGCGGACCACTTGGAATGCCTCCAGGGACCACCAGTGGTCCGCGGACCACCGGTTAAGAACCACTGGTTTAGAAGGAATCAATTATGACACGATTGTAAAAGTTTTAAATAGAATCGAGGCGTAAGCGTATATTATAAAAGAACCGCCTTATTCTTCTATAAAGATGTAGGTAGGTATAATTATTTAATACAAGGTCCTCTTGGCTTATTCGCACTATCAAATTTGCACTTCCTTGACGTTCGCTGGTCCTCATGTGATCGCATATGAATATGATCTTCAGAAATAAAAACATGTCGTTATTAGACCGACCGTGAGCCCACTAAGGTTTGGGTGCTATTATATATTTACCAACGTCCGCTTATGGCTCTTACATACCTACCTATGTATTGTAAAGTAGCCGCATTCTGACACACCAGATCATTTGATGCAAATTAAATTACTTAGCGATGTTATCAACTAATTTCAGAACATTTCGATATTTTTTTTTTTTTTAAAGAATTTGCTGATGTTTTCGCCTCGTAGGTACTGCTTTTTCAGCGTCACCGTCTTTGGGGGCGGGCGGTGGGAAACTTAAAAGGTTCCTCAAGCTGTGTGATGTGTTAAGGGTTTTCTAGAGGGAACGGCATCTCGCAAGCCTGTTCCCGTTTCCTACTAGAATTTCAAGGTTCGAATCGGATCGGCCGGCAGCGAAACAACCCGAGGGCGCCTCTTAAGGCGACGCATCGCTAAACAATTAATCTAATACAGAGCGTTTGCGCCCCGTACCATAAGCAAACGATTTTTTTTCTTTCCAATTAAAACTACAAATAAGTTTTAATGAATTAACTAGCATATTGAAGTGTATGTTAAGACTAATCTACTAAGAAAATTTAGATGCTTAAATCGGTCTGGTTTGCCTGTAAAATGCAAATTTGCAAGTTTTAAAAGAGGTTACTTTGATATTTTTTTCTCTGTTATAAAAGTTATCTAATAGTGATGTTTCTGCAACTAGCAAAATGAAGTCAATTAAATGAAAAATCATGTCATCAAATATCACTTTCATTATTTTGTTGTTGGGAAAAATTAAGATCCCTGCCACGTAAATTTCCAATGCGTCGCCTTAAGGCTGCGTTTCCACCAGAGCTGTGCGAGGTAGCTAGGAGGTGAGCAAGGTAAAGATCCACCATAGGATTATTCAATTTTACACCGCAATGAAGAGGAATTATTCTTATTGGTGGATGTTTTCCTCGAGCACCGCTTAGCTACCTAGCACAGCTCTGGTGGAAACGCAGCCTAAAGCTAGGACCTCTGCTCGGGTTGACTAGACTAGACTAGACTAGACTAGATTGACTGGTCGTGGGGGTGGGGAGAACGACCCAGGTACATGTGTGTACCTATTCAAATTCAAATTCAAATTCAAAATCATTTATTCAGTTTAGGCTACAAATAGCTCTTATGAACGTCATTATGCCAACGGTTCATAAGTCTACTCTGGGCGGGAGATCTTGTACTGAGAAGAACCGGCAAGAAACTCAGCAAGTGTCCAGCTCTTTTCTCCCTTACAGCGTCAAAAATATTGGAAAATGCCCTATCTTAAAAGGACACTTTCCATCACAAATAAAAACACAAAATATAAAGGACAATCACACATATTAAAAAAAAACAAAAGAGAAAATATAATAATATCTAAGTTTGCAAAACATCAGTTACCAGTTAAAATTTTTACAATGTCATACAGCACTAATAAAGGTCAAAAATTGTCTAAGGTAGAAAAAAAAAAACAAAATAGTTAATAATAATAAAAATAATAGTATGCAAGAGCAGACCAGCCTCCACAGGCGGCACCCGTTCACGAGTATGACATATGAATCAGCCATCGCTTCACTCAACCATATTTTAGGGAATGTAACGACCCGACGCACATGCCACCACCGCAGAGACAATAAAGAGAGCATGCCACACTCAAGCTACTCTAAATAAAAACCTAATGAAAAGTTTAACATAACATAAATATTATTTGTAAACTGTAGGACACTGCTGATAAAGGCTATCATATCAGCGCTAAGATATTTTTAAAGTAATGATTGATCCCAATAAAATAAAATAAAGAGTAGTTTTATTTTTTATTATATATCTTAATAGTATATGTAGAGCGTGTGTGAACCGGGTCTTCGTTCCCTTGTTCTACGAGTACACGTTGTCTTGGGCCTAAGTGTAGTGTGGTATTTTGGGGTATGATAGGTAGAAATGTAGGTTTTTGATAATTGAACAAAATAAGTATAATTAAAATGAGTTATTTCTGTTTTCTTTCAGAATGCATTTAAGGAGTTTTCGACATGCTTGAAGGGTCTGGTGGACCCTAGCACATTGCAACAGGAGATAGAAGCGTCCAAACCTACCGGTCAAGTCGATGAGGTGTTTAAAAAGTAAGTTTCGAGTTCCGACCATTAGTTGCAAATCCAACTGGACCTCTTTTTACCCGACTGCGTCAGAAGGAGGGTTATGTTTTCGAGTGTATGTATGCATGTTTGTATTGTATGTATGTATTGTATGTATGTATGTATGTATGTATGTATGTATGTCTATTTTTTTAGCACGCCCTACAGCCAGGGACCGGAAAACCCCTTTTTTGATTAAGCCGATTGTTAGGGAAACCCTATCAATACGGTAAGCATTTCGTCACTAGGGTAAGCGTTAGGTAATAAACTCATTTAATATAGATTTTATTATTTAAGTCTATACTTATTAGGATACCGTATTGAGGAATCGGACAAGAAAATATTTCACGTTGCATTCAACATTGCTCAAATTGTATTCTGGGATCGTAGAGCTTGTTTTTTTTTTCAGTTTTTTCTCTTTGCAATTATTTTTTATGTTAGTCCGGTTTTTACGAGTATATTATTGTTTTAATATCGTTGTTTTAGCAGTCAGGTTTTTTATTTTAATCTTTATAAAAATGGGACGAGCAGTAAAGACTTAAGCATGTGCTCTAAGAGTAAAGGTCGCGAGGTGGATACTACGTTGATACCTTGTTTTAGTTTATCTTATTTTACCTATTTATCGTTAACGCAGTTTATATTAGAAATAATACAAACACGAATTTTGTACCTCTATAACCTCTAAGTTCCCAACCTTTTTTCAACCTTGCTTATTTTGTTGTTGTTAGCTGCTGAACCTACAAGTTAAAAAAATTAGACTGAAAAAATTGCACTAAAAAAAAAGTAAAAAATAATTGCGTAGTATTGTTTGTTCAACTTACTTGCAATTAACCTTTATTATACTCAATCTTATATTCTTACTGATTTTAGCGACTTAGCTGATAAAGTATAGTAATAATTTCGCCTACTATAATATATTTTTAACAACTTCCCTGTCCCATGAGTCACATGTGATACATAACAATTGATTTATCTCATGAACCTATTTATCTATTGTTTTAATTTTTGGACAGCGAAATTGTTACACACTAATTGGACACCTAAAATAGTAGGATACTATATTATACATATAGTAGGGTTGGCAACCCTAGATAGAGTTAATGACTGATTAATTTTTGTGATAGATTTATGATTATTATGATTATGATTCTTAAGGGAAGAAACGTATCTCTACTACGTACCTACGTCTTTTTAAAATCTCAATGTGGACACAATTATTGTGTTCGGTCCCGCCCGCGCTACCTTACCGGTTTTCGATTAGGTAAAAGCGTCACAGGATACGACGCTTTTATATGAATAATTCCTAGAACACAATCATATTCCCAACAGTTCAAGTCAGCAATCGGAACAATGTTCGCATTGTTTAGATTTCGATACAATTTAATGGACAAGGGTCTTTCGTAGAATACCCAGCAAACATTTAATGTTATTTTTTCTAAGCTTCGGACATATTAACCTATTTTAGTCGAAATGACGAATTATTTGCCTATGTTTTAAACTTTATAGAAATTTTTACTAACAGCGACAATATCTAAGTAAAAAATTGGTAATTTCGACCAATTTATACAACTAATAAGGTGAGCCCCTGATTGTCATATTTTGGTTATAAAAATAGATCAGAAAAACTTACTATACTTACTATCTGGTCATTTTTACTTGTTGGTTGAAAGCAGGTGACGCTTTAGTTAGGTCATTATTACTCGGATATGTAACTTATCAGTTGCCGACTTACACGTCACGTTTGTAACTTAGACGAAGTAAATTTCACTCCATTTGATTACTACATTTCGACAAATCAGTTAAACTAACCTATGGAACTATATGAGCACCGTTAGGTATAAATTAGTTCGACTTTATCGTCGAGGTGACTGAAAAATGGAACCAATAAGTTAGAAGCACTTTAATCCGCGTTCAATAATGTCACATTGTAGTAATATTTAGGTGAAAGAGGACGTTTCAACTTCTGCGTTAAAAATTACTTGTGAAATTAAAATGTTTTGTCTGTGATATCCCACAAGAGCCTACTACTACTACCCTATGTTTGATTGTCCCCGAAGAACTGATTCTAGTACATACATACATACATATAATCACGCCTCTTTCCCGTAGGGGTAGGCAGAGACCACTTTTTTCCACTTGCTACGATCCATACATACTTGTTTCGCTTCGTCCACTTTCATTATTTTCTTCATACATGCTCTTCGGTTTAGGGTACTCTTGACCTGGCCTTTTTTCAAGACTGATTCTAGTTTTCGTAATAAATTAGATGAAGACCATCACATTCATAATACACCTCTCGTGGATTTACCTATTGATATGGTTGAAGATTTTATTATTGCTGACTCGTTACATTTGTTTGATCTTGGTATTATGCGGAAATGTTTGATGTCATGGTGTACGGGAAGTTTCAATTTTAAAACAAAACTAAGAGGGTCTGAAATTGATTTACTAAATCAAATGCTAGAATCGTGTGAAAAGAACAGACCCAAAGAAATACAGAGAACAATCAGAAGCGTAATTTTTTTAAGATTCTGGAAGGGAACTGAATACCGTGTGATGCTTTTATACTTGGGATTTGTCGTGTTAAAAGATGTTCTAACTAAAGAAGTGTACGAACATTATGTACTATTAGCTTGTGCTGTCACGATTTTGAGCTGTAAGACGTATTTAAAATACATTGAAATAGCAAAAATATTATTAGATGACTACCTAGAAGGCTGCATTAATATTTACGGTTCTGATTCTATTAGCAGCAACTTTCAAAATCTGTGCCATGCCATGTCATAGAGGTTGTGAAGAAAGGGTGTCTCTCTGACATTAGTTCATATAAATTCGAAAATTCGCTTGGTCACATAAAGTCTTTGGTACGATCAGGTAAACAGCCACTTACATAAATAGCGAACTGGGTGACAAGAATGTCTTTTACTAAAACAAATAAAAACTGTTCTGATAGTGTACCAAATAGCGATATCTGTGTAAAAGGAAAAATCAGTGACGGCGTTTATAAAAAATATAGGTATATTCAAGATATTGTGTTCAGCAATGATGGAAAAAATTCTTGTCTTTTATCAAAAGAAAATGACATCGTTAAAATTAAGAACGTTCAGCACAATAATACTCACTATTCTATCATAAGTAGCGCATTGGAAAGCAAGGAAGATTTTTTTCTAACACCATTCAAGTTTTCAAAACTAAATATCTACAGTTCAGATGGTGTTTGGTGCAGCCAGTCTGATAAGTTACAACACAAAATGCTTCCTTCTAGAAGCTACACAACTGCTGATGTAACTTGTAAATTATTTAAGTTACGATACAAAAATAAATCCATGTTCTTTCCTTTACTTCATACTTTAGATGTATTTAGCAAATCTTAGTACACACCGCAACAGCTTAACCTACCCTGACCTGTCAAATTTCCCCAATTTTTGACTTAATGTCCAGCGCATAAAGATCACTTTGAATTGTGATATTTTGACAGATTTGGATAGGTTAAGCTATCACCGTTCGTACCTACATTTATTTGTGTATTTATTTATAAATAAAAGTTTGTAATAGTTAAAATAAAATGTTTATTTAAAGTGAGTAAGTCTTCTTATTGAGTAATCATCAATTGGTATTTATATAGATTAAAAATAATTAGGCATGGCATTAAAACAGAGATCCACATTTAAATATCGTTATTTATCTTTTAAAATTTTATCAAAAGCAAGCTATTTTCGTTAGGGTCTTGTTGCCTTGACGAAATTTCTGCACAAGGCTCCGTTGATAAACCCGGTAGCACTTCTGCAGGAGTCTCCTGTTAGTGTGCCTGTTAGGTAGTGCGCGACTTATTTTGATTCTATTGCACATAATTAGGTAATTTTGACCAAACAGGTCCCCAACTTTGTAGTAATTATGATTTTGGTAGGTAGCATTGACTTTATTCGAAGTTAAAGCAACCTAACAATATCACTAAATACTTATAGGTCGAATTTTAAGTAGTTTTGACGTGAGAGTGGAGAAATTTGAAAACGCCATTTTGTATGATTCAAAAAAAGTTCATCGAATATAATAATAATAAGTATTCCCTTATTTTCTTGATTAAAAATGTAAAATTAATAAAAATAAAATATATTAGTGTTAAAATATATCATACTTATAAATAATTTACCTAAAAAATATAATATTAAACAAATGCGACAAACTTTGCATAGTAAATTAAAAATTTAAAACAGCTAATACTTTATTATATTGTAGGCCCGTTGATATTTTTCGAAGCACCACTATCATATAATACAGTGAAATTTTCTTCGCATACCATTTTAGCTCTAGGTTCCCCAGTAATTAATAATTATTGTTATAAAAGTAATAGTAAAATTTAATGAAGTTAGTCGCCATTGCTAAAATCATGTCCATGTTTATAGATATAGTAAAATAGACACTAAGCGTAAGATGTAGCCGGCACGTGCCAATTTTCCCCATTTATGTGGATTCGACGTAGATTCGAGGTAGATTTGACGTAACTAAATTTGGTCGCATTAAAATAAGAACTTTAAATAGGTGTAAAAACACGTAATTTAAACCATAAATGTTTGCTGGGTAGGCGCTATGTTATGATGACGCGTTTGCGGCAAGCTCATTATGATGATTAATTGCAGACTACTATGTTATTTATGTACTTAATTGTCGGTTGAAACAAGTTTTATTGACATGTCGACAATGTTTTTTTTTAATCATTGGTGAAGTAGCCTTTGTAGAATTGAAAGAAGGTATTTATTTATGACTTAATTTTGTCACGACACCACGAGTTCACGTAACTTTGACGTTATTCTTGTGTATTGCTTTTGTACGTAGATTTAGATTTTTTTGCGAGAGATTTCATTCACATTGGTTTACTATTTACGGGTAAGTATATCGAAACTACTCACAAAAACTGACTGCCTCATCTCTATGTAAAGCCATGTGTTTTTTTTTTCATACATTTTTTTTCTAAACAATATTGTTGTCAGATGATCGTAAAAACTATAAAGAATTCCGGTTTATGTGTAGAAAAAAAACATGCTAAAAATCGACGCAGACTTTTTATTAAAAAATCTGCTTGATATAAAAAGTTTTTATGTAAAATCCTTAATTATATTTTCTAACATGGCAAACACATAGTTACTTCAAATAGTAAAAACAAATTAAAGGTGTCATAAACATATCCATTAAAAAGACTCAGACGAACCTGTATCATGTTTACTTCAAATAGTAATAATAATAATAATAACAATGAAGGCTGTTGATATTAGTAACAAAGTTAAAATTAAAAACAAATCTCAGGTACTGCGCTAAGACGCCGTCCTTCAAGAACTGCTTCAAGGAAATGACCAACGCGGTGAGGCCGTGCTTCACGCCGAAGGAGCGCGACAACCTCAAGATTGTTTACAACGTCACCGAACAGCTGGCCGAGTTCATCTGCTACAAGGAGGGCGACAGGATCGCGCGTGAGTACCATCTTTTTTTTCCCTAGTTGATGGCTCGGTGAAGTTAGCATATTTAGCCAGTAAGTAATTTTCTTACAAATTATTTAAATATTAGGTTGGGTAAAAAGTCTTCTCGCATATAGTATTATGAACTTGTAATTAAATCTCTTTGGCTGTACTATTTGTATCTGGCTGGTTTTGATATCTCTCTGTCTCTTCAGAATTCTTTAGGCAGTGTCAGGTTAACATCACGATAGGACTGCCAAAACCATTTGTCGCGGTATTTTGATCAGAAGCCCCAAAATTTCTATAGCAATGGGATCATGTCCCCTTACCTACAAGATGGCAAAAAGTTAACGAACAAAATGGCACCTACATACTTTAGTTAAATGTAAATAAACTATATTAAAAAATGTTTTGAATTTTCTTAAAAAATGAGAAGAAACTTTTTCCCCAACCTATTAGACAATATTTTTTGTTAATATTTATGATGATGATAAATTATAAAATAAATAAAATATGATTAAATTAAAAAGAATCAAAATTCAGAATTCTTTATTTTCTTAAAAAATAAATTATCTAGGTAACGAAACCTCCTTTTAGGTTTATAATCGCCAGTTCCAGGAGGCAACGCTCTCCAAGTGTGTAAAATGATATACTATGATATACGATTTCTTTAGTCAAAATATTTTAGACTAAGAAGGCTGAAGAGGCAAAGAAAGCGCTACATTGACTAAAGGTGGCTGGGCTGTGTGACGCACACACAAAACCCTCCAAGACCTTTCTAGGCGTAAATGAGACGGAGTAACTTCATATGCGGAGGCAGTAAAAGGCAGGCCCGATTAACCATCGGTGCCTTGATGAGGCACAATGCCACAAAACAAATGCTCCACAGAGTGCAAGTGCGAGTGCAACAAGGCTCTTGGCCTAGCTGAAATTGGCCAGAGCTAAGGGTTTACCTTTTTTCGGGATTCAGTGGATAAGGGCTATCCTTAAAGAACTCTGAAGTATCTACGCCAGTTATTACCTTTAATAATGTCTGGTTTTCTATATAAATATTTGAATATCTAGGTATACTATACACCATTAAACTCTTTTGTAAACCACTTTTATAATCTAACTAAAGCTATTTCCTATAGCTATTTGCGTGTAATAATGTAGTAATGAAACTTATTTTTTAGGAATCGATAAGAACCGAAAACCGGGTGCATGCATAAGGGGTGTGATCTCAGTCCGCGTCTAGTTCTCCGGAGATAAAAAAGTGTGATGTATTGTAACGTGTTATTATTATAATTATAGTGTTCATCGCTGAGGGCGGGCGGGAGTGCTTCGAGGAGAAACAGGAGGCGCTCCAAGAGTGCACCAACCGTACCCTCGGCAGCGACTATCAGGTCGACTCCAACAGCCTCTCCGCCGACAGCTTACCTAACATCTCCTTTGGGGTAAGTTTCATCATCATTATCATCACTATCTTCGTCAGCCTATATTAGTCCACTCGTGGACATCTTTCCAAAAGTCGTAAAACTCTTCATTTATACGATAAGTTTGCTAGTTGGGAGGCCTCTCCAAATGCACGCCTCTGAGCAAGATCCGCGGCTACTCTCATCCATCTCTTGCCAGCTAGCTTGCGAAGATCGTCGCTCCACCTATAATCTAGTCAAACTCGATAAAGAATAAATGTAAACAAACCAAATCACATCACACTTAAATCAGTCGCTCAACGTCGTCGGTAAAAACGTTATAAAATAATACGAAGAACGTAAAATAAACGTTAACTATTTTCACTTGTTAACCCTATTAAACAAATGTCATTTCTAAAATTGAGGTATTCTAAACAATTCCATTATTATAAACTAGCATTCCAAATGAAGATGACACTAGTATTGAAATGAAACAACTTTAACAGATCTACTCGCGTTTATTTTACACATTGACACAAAGGGTTCGAAACGTTAGGATAAACATTAAATAAGTAATGTGTAAAATAAATGCGAGTAGATCCGTAAAAGTTGTTTCATTTCAATGTGTAGTGTTCGCGTAAACTTTAGAAAACAATATGACACTAGTATCCATATGGGGCTGATTATTTTAACTACCTCTGAAATCTTCAGCGTAAACAGTGCATTCGCAATGCAAAACAAAAATTCATGAACAAATTGAATTGACGTTAAAGAAAATTGGATTGTAACAGCAGTTGATTAATTTATGTAGGTAATAAATTAATTATTGAATCTTCAAGTGGTCAGTGGTGGTGACTCACACAGGTCAAAACTAAAACTAAAGCTATGATTGTACTATGGTTTTTGGTTTTTAAATTTTTCATGCAATATTTAATATAAATAAATCTTGTACGTAAAATCTGTCCTTTACTACGGATGGAAATACCACAGATTACTATCTGTGGTGTTCCCATTATTGTACTAACTGATGCTGTTTGCGTGCATTTGACCAGTGCGTGTACGTGTACGTGTAGAAACGTTAGAGGATAGCATCTGCTCATAATTTTGCAAAACTTTTGGTATACTTAGGAATAAATCTGAAATCGCGTTAAAAAAATCGGCTGTTTTGCACAATCTGCACATTTTTTTCGGGTCAGTGATCGAACATCCTTAGAGAATCCTCTAACCAAAAGAAGGGATAAGTATCCCTTTTCTTAGGGAAATCTTGGCAGAATCATCTCAGTAACGACCGATTTATTAATTATTTATTTATGTCGGTATATTTATATATTCTCTAATGTATTTTAGAATATTATAATGATGTATTATAAGTTTGTATATAGATTGTTTTACTGTTCTCTACTTTTGTTATCGCTCAGAATTGCACCTACCATGTCATTTCGGCACCAACTGTTGGTTGACTGGTAAAAAATGGCTCGGGCATTAAGTCCGCAATGTAATTTTTTGTTGCAAAAGATTAAAATCAATAAATAAGGTTTAAGCAAGAATAAAGAAAAAAAAGAAAGAAGGGTGCGGGTTCAAATCCTGCTCGTGGAAATTTTTTCAACATTTGTGTTTTTGTAATTTGTTCGCAACAAAATTTGCGTTAAAAATTATATAAACATTTTTTAAAGAATAAAGAAGGTTAACCCATAATATCCACCTTACTGATGAGCTTAACGAATTTATTTTATGTATTAGAGAAATTATTAACGAGATTTTGACCATGTCTATTTTTTATGAGTATCCGATATTATCACGGATGTAAATACGTTAGTAATTACTCTAATGCAAGTGACCATGATAGTTTTGTTATATTTTTATGGTGAAATAAGTGTATAATCTTTCTCTATTTCACCAGGAGAAAGAGTGCCGTCAGTTCTCCGAGTTGCAGACGTGCGTGGTAGGCGCGCTGGAGTCTTGCGCAGCTCCTACCACCGGCAACATCGTGGATTCCATGTTCAAGTTCGTGCGTAAGGCCACGCCCTGCGGCGACGCACCGGTCAGTACCTTAGGAACTCACATTTACAGGAATTATTAGCAAGGAAACAAGAAAAAATAATACAAAATTGTCAAGGGGGATGCTTTTATAAGGGAAGTCTAGGAGAAGGATTGTCGGTAATTCTAGCAGTTGCAGGTAAGCGTGCTGTAGCTATGTCATGCGCAGACCCACGGTCACGCGGGTAACATTGTGAACTCCCATGTTCAAGTCTATGCGCAAGGTCACACCCCTGCGGCGATGCACCGGTCAGAACTTAAGGAACTCACACATAACAGGGACTATAGATAAGTCTGATGTAGTCAAGCGCAGTCCCGTCCATCGATATTGTCCGATCCGATCCGAACAACTCGGAGAGTCTACTAGGGCACGGGGACACGCACTAGTGCGTGATGCAGTTCCCTCTAGAAAACCTCTGAAGGTGCTTCGTTTCACACGGCATGAGGAACCCTTTAAGTTTACCGCCGCTCCCAAAAAAGTCCGGTGAAGCTGAAAACGGCAATAGGCAGTCAGCAAACTCACTTAAAAAAAAAAGCGATGTCGTCGAGTCCATTTTTAGTTCCTGCAGAACGTATGAAGCATGCGCGTGCCCTGCAGCGGTGCGCCAGTTAATATCGTAGGGAACTTACTATACAGGGGCTATTCTAAATAGGTCCGCTGTAATCATGTGCATAGTTTTTATTTTTATCTTTTACAAAATTTGAAATTGGTAGTGAAAAATATTTTTTTTTGTAAAAGATAAAAATAAAAAACTAAAAACTTGGTTATTTGAATTTTTCACTTAAATTTTCAGGTTATGTAAAAAAAGTGTAAATAAAAAAGTTGTAGATCTTTTTATTACGTACAACTTTGCTATTTATTAATCAACTTTTTTCGATAGGACTTGTAGTTTTGCCGGAAATCGAGATAAACCGTTTTTTACCCTTAAACCCCCTCCCCCCCCCCTACCACTTCCCGACCTCTGATCGCCCGTAAATTACTTTTCCTTTCATTTTTGTTATATTCTCTTCCATTTCTAATGGGTTTCATCCTAGTATGATTTTATTTGTTTTCAAAAATTATCGACTCTGGTCTATAGTGTCTTCGCTCGTCGCAACCTCCCCTAGGACCTTAAAGCTTGCAAATTATATGATATTCTTTAAAGTAAAAAGAAACAAAAAATATGACGGGATTTTAATAGTATCCGTACGGATACTATTAAAATCCCTTGTAAAACTTGTAAAATTATGCCTTTTAAAGTTTGCTAAATAAATTTATGCCTTTTAAAGTTTGCTAAATAAATTTATGCCAAACATAATTATAATTTTTGATATTATAACCCTTTAGCTATTTTACAATATTCAGTTCATACGTAATACCAAGCATTACTATGCTTTTCGATAAAAAGGTTATAAGTTTATTTATCGTTTTATTTCAGCTCCCGGACACCAAGAAGAGAGTGCCCGGGTCGGCCAGCGGACTGGCGGTGACGTCAGCCGCCCTCATACTCGCTATCGGCGCCATGTTTGTTTAGACCATACCCATCGCGCGTGTACGTAACTGCGTCTCTCTGTTCGTAAAGTAGCCTCGAATCTAAGCTTTATTCTATACGTAATTGAATCGAAAATCGTTTTGTGTTTCTTTACATACAATGGTACAAACATAAAAAAATGTTTTGTCATTGCTTTAAAATAGTGGCAAAAGACTAAAAATATACTATATAAAAAAATGGGTGTCGATTTGTTAATGTATAGCTCTAAATTCAACATTATACTCATCACGCGCATACCCAATGCGAGTTATAAAGGCAAAAATAAAATATTATTGGAGGCGAGAGGCGTACTTTACATGAGTCCCAACGCTATGAAATATGTTGTTATGGTTTGTGAAGAGAGAGAGATAGTTACGTGTGTTTGGTAATTATTTATATTGTTTGTCACTTATTCGTTAAGATGCTTGCTTTGTCCTTAAGTTTACAGCTATTTTTAAAATAAATTTGTTGCGCAAAACGTGCCACAAATGAAGGCAAAAAAATCAGTCTTGAGTAGAGATGGGCAGGTGGGTAAAAAATGGGGTGGGTAAAATTGGGAGGAAAGGTAAAAAATGGTAAAAATTAAATAATACCCATTTATACCGGGTATTTTTTTTAAATACCGGGTAAAAATTGAATACTGTCTAAAAAAATATTTAATTGGCTTTACCATCCTTAAAACGATCTACGGTGTTAGTTTCGATCTTGACCACTAAAAATAAAATATTGATTTGAAATAAAACAAAGTTGATTATATTTTAAATCTTTAATCAACATATATTTTTAACTAAAATAAACTCTGTTTAAAATTTAAATAAAAACAAACATTAGTAACTGATTGCACTTTTTTAAAGCAAATACTGCACACTTGAGTGGAACTATTTATAAGTCACATTTGACATCTGTCAATCTCATATTATATAAGATGGTCATGTGACTATAATATAAAACTGACAGACACCAAAAGTGACTTAAAATGGCTTTCCTTTACCTTACGGTGAAATAGATGACTAAAAAAAAACATAATAGGTATATATCTTGAAAACATTTTTAAACAAGTGAATCAGTAACAATTACTTAGATTTCGTTTCATAACACAATAAAAACAATGCAACCTAGTCAGTAATATGTATGCAGTACGTAATAATCATCAATTCAAAAAATATTCAAACTACGTGCATGACCTTTTCATACCTATCAGATTAGTATAGTACCTCAATCAATTTTGATACTTATATAGCGTACATCAAAATTCCTTTAATTTAGTTATGTCAGCACAGCACATAAAAATCTAATTATCTTAAGCTTTTTACATCTTACTTAACATATACAATTTGTTGAGTAATTTTGTAGGGTTAGTATTCGTCATCCATCATAATTATCTGCTAAATTATAATCAACACAATATTATTAAAATGGACAAAATCTCTCTAATAATGTAGTAAGTAACTATGGCACTATGCGAGGTTAATTTTAGTCCCCAATATTAACAATTAAACAAAATAAAACTTATAATTAAAATCACAGTCGTAGTACTCATTTAATATTAATTTCACTCCTCATCACTGCTAGTATTACTACCACAATCAAAAAATTCTATATCATGCTGTGGTGATCTTGTTGCTAAGATAGTTTCTTCTGTAGTAAGTTTATTCCGATCATCGTCCCGACTTTCACCTTCATTAGATTGGTTTTCTTCAGATTCTTCAATGTTTTGAATATGATCTGGAGTCATCCTATCTTTAGGAGATTCACTATCATCAGATCCCACAATTGGATTGTACTTGTGGAGCAGATCCCAGTTGTAAGACGCGAAAGCCAGTTTAGCTGCCTTTTCGGATGTCAAACGGTTTCGCTTTTTTGAGTGTATGTGTCCATGCTTGCTGAACGATCGCTCCGTGGCTGCAGATGTGCACGGGGCAGTTAAAATGCGTACTGCTATTTTGCTGAGGTTCTTAGACGAGCAAAGACCCTTCCACCATGTTACAGGACTTATACTTTCAACTTTTTCCCATATAAAGCGCTTCCTCCAAAATCCATCCCTGGCTTTGTAATTGGCCAAATCTGTGACTACATCAGAATTGTGATTTTGCGCCAATATTTCTATGAACTCCATTGCTGCCAGATCTTCATTTTCGTTTAATGTTAATCCTTGTGTTTTTGGGTCTAAAAGATATGCCGCTAAATGTATTGGTTTTATACAATCTTTTGTTCTTTTTTCAACTGATTTCAAAATCGCTTGTTTGTCCTCAATACTTATGATTGTTATGTTGGGTAAAATGAACTTCAGTTTTGACTTCACGTCTTTGAATATAGGGAAGACATTGTGAATATTACATTTATTTGCCTCTAAAATAAAAATAGGCTCGGTGACTGGTTCCAAAATAACTATGCAATCTTCTAACATACTCCAGAAACTGTCATCTAGAAGAGTAGATTTAGTTTCTGAAGGCAGCACTGTAGCTTCGTGAATGGCCAGGGCCAGTAGGGCTGCTTTTGTTTTGCTTATACTTTTTAAGCAAGCTATATGGCTACCCCAACGTGTTTTTACAGGCAATTTCAAGGTCTCTCCTATTTTCTTTTCTTTAATAATTTTATTTAGTAATGAGTTCGAAAGCTGGCTCTTTTTGATTGTTTTTACAATATCCGTAGCTAATGCAATAAATCCCTTAATAACTTCACATTTAATGATGTCGTGAGTTAGTAAGTTTAATGTATGAGCTGCACAATTAAGAGGCACTATTTGTGGAATGTCGTTTTTTACTAATTCGAAAGCTTTTTGGAGATTTCTGGCGTTATCCCCAATCAAAGCTATAAATTTCGTTTCACCATAAGCACGCATTACTTTTATAATTTCTTCGCTTAAGTACAAACTGGTATGCCTGTTATCTTCTGTAGATAAACTTTTTACAAAATATGGTTCAGGATTTGAAATAATAAAATTTATCACTCCTTCGTTATTGACATTGGTCCATCCGTCACACTGTAAATGCAAATAACTTGTTGTTTGTAAACATTCAGTCACCTCTTTTTTAATTTCAGTATGCACTTTATCCAGAAGCGTTGTTGATAAGATCTTCCGTGATGGTAACTTAAATAATGGTTGCAGATCTTTAAAAAAGTCTATCCATAATGGATGTTCCACCAGACTCAAAGGTGATCCAGAAATGAATACTGCCTTTGCAAATTTTATTGTCAGCTTTTCGATATCTTCCTCTTCCGTTGATTGCCCTTGTAATGACGACGAGGGCTGATTTAAACTGTGCTTACTTTTTTCTGAATCCAGCGAACCAATAGGGAGCGATGGCTGCGAATATGTCATCGTTATAACAGAACTGTTAGTGGTATTAATGATATTTACGTCAGTTTGACTTTTCAGCTCATTTTTAACAACAGCAGGACACTTATCACATTTGAATAAATGACCTGCCATTTTGTTGACGTTTGCTATTTTATATTTATGATCACAATGCTTGCAAGTCACTGATTTATCAGGACCCACACGATAGTGTTTCCAAATGTCATCTCGTTTCTTTCTGCCCTTTCCCATTATCTAAACAAAAAAAAAAATATTTTAAGGTAATAGTAAGAACATAACACATTTAACATATTTTGTATTACCTAAAGTGCTAAACACTGTTTCCTGGCAGTTGAAATGCGATTCTATTTATTGGATACTTATGCCCTAAGCAAAGTGTACGTTTTAAAAGAAAAAGTTATGTCTATTATATAATATTGTACTAATAATTAAAATTTACTTACCTTCGTTAAATAAACTTTATTAACGTCGCAAAATTATGACTTAGACGTTAAACACAAGAGAACAGAAACCAAACGTGGCGCGCGCACAACAAAATGGCGCAGATCTAGCTAGTTGACTAAATGCACTTCGAATGAACAATTGTGAGCGCACGAAAAATACCACGTGGAGTGGGGGCGAGAGGTTGCGTGCGGTATATTTTGCGCGTGCGACGTTGCCAGCTTGCAGTAACAGGGAGAATGATAATTACATTACCCACTTTATACAACGTGATTTTAATTATGCGATTTTTGTGAAATAAAGTTATTTTTAAGGAACCGGGAATAGGTTGACTTCGTATGTCAAATACCAAAAATAACCAGGAATACCCAGGGCATGCCCCAGACATTATATTACAATGCAAACAGAAATTTAACTAGAGATGATAACTAACGTATTAACATTTTGAATCTATAACAAAAGTCGTGCCTCAGCTCGAAAATGAATAGAATTCTACTAAGTATTAGACTTTGAATGACTTAAAAATGTGCTTTAGTCTGTATGTAATAGTATCTATAACGAAATTCAATAATTGGTTTAAAATAAACTGATTTTAATTTTTACCCGGTATAAATTAAAAATGGGTGGATAAAAATAGGTGAAAATGGGTATTTTCCCACAAGTCGGGTATTTACCGGGTAAGTGCCCATCTCTAGTCTTGAGAGATTCCTTCTGTCATTTTAAGGGGGAAATCTAATCATAAGTTATACAAAATATATTATAACATTATTATTTTTATACAAAAATCTTTTGATAGAAATGTTTATTTAAATTTTATAAGTAACTTGGCTTCCGATTTGAAACAGAGAAACTGAATTTAAGTTCAGTTATTAACAAATTCGGGAAACGCAAAAGTCTCGTATCTAACTTACTGTTGGCCGAGATGAAGATTATGATTATCATCGCAATCATCATCTTGACCAAAAGACGTCCACTGCTAGTCAAAAGCAGCATATTCCTATGCTAATTTATAATAAAAAAATACGTAACGACGTAATTCTATTACGTAGAACAATACTTTTCGTAATTCAGATACATTTCAGATTGATTTAAAACTAACACATTTTTTATAAAAAGTATATTCTCCTTGAATGGCCTAAATACACAAAATCAGGTTGTGACACAAAATCATTCCAAATATATAATATATACACGTATTTTTTATATAAGTCGCTTTTCCAGCTGACTGTAAGATTAAATGTTTATTTACATATCAATTGATTTGAAATCTAAAGTTTTCTTTTAAAACCATTAGACATATATGTTGGAACTGTTGTTTATGAATGTAAACAGTAACAAGTACATAAGTTGTAAGTTCTTAACTTGTTTTGATTGTACAACCTTTAAATACATAAAGTTCGCATCAATTCATAGAATTTGAACACTATATGTGAGCTTTTTGAGTACAACGCGTGCATAGCACATTTTATACGATTTTTTGCTACAGCAGTATATCGAGTTAACCCTAGTGCTTCGAATTAGTGTAAGGAGGCTTCAACAACGCATTGGTTACTGTAATGTATAACTAAGAGAAGATTTGGCTGTCTACAGAAAAGTTCTATAATATTTTTATGGATATTATTGTAATAAAATAGCAGTAAAGCAGACCAAAAAGATTGAAGAAGTCATAATGTTGCCAACTTTAAAAATTAAAATATTAATAGTAGAAAAATGCATTGAAAATGTATCTTAAAAAATGAGCACAAAATGTAATTTTAATAGTGGAGGTATATTTGTGACATTTATATACACAATGGAAATATATTCTTGTAACGAATACATATCTTTAGAAATATCCGTGCCAATTCTTGCCGGCCAAATGTACCGCTTACCTTCCTAAAGGTATTGCCCCCATACAATTAGATTGTTAGTTGCGATGCAAATGCGAAGCGAAAAATAATGCTGTCCATAGTTTTAATATTAAGCCAAAGGCGGACAATGATGTCTTAAACTTTAGTAACTACTATTAGTAGAAAATGGCGCTGCTTTATGAAATGTCTAGGCGTCTTTAAATATGCTAAGTTTTGAGCCAAACTAAACAGTTATTATTACCATCGAATGTTTATGTAAAAAGCAGACTTTCTTTGCGTTCGATCATTCCTTTATTTTTTTCAGTAAAATCCATTGTCAGGCACATTTTTGTGCTTGCTTTCCTTTGGTATATTTACCTATCGTGATACTTTTTTACCGTCTTATGTAATGAGTTCAAGGACTTATTTGTTAAGTACAAATATTCCCTATACATAAGGCATTCATTATCATTTTACTTACATAATCGAGCTTTTTATTTTTTTATTCCTTTTACTTAGTCCGCCACTGTGAGTTGCGTAGGTGTATTTAAGAAATAGACTAAGTGTGGTATGCGACCGGTGCCATAGAGGTGTGCCATGAGAAAATAATTTTATTATAGAAACTGTATCTGTATTTTATTTTGAGGTAAAAAGAAAAATAAGTGTAACGTATTGGCACAAGTGTTTGACACTAGCTTTGGTCATCAAAAAATAACAGCATTTCATTGATATTAACTGGATGGCAGCTATGATGACCGGTGTACTGTATTACTAGCCCCTACTTAAAATTAATAAAAGAAAAAAAATGTCGATCACGGTTCCTGTCGAACGCTGGAACGCAACCTATCCAAAATTGACAAATTTCTTCACTATATAATCTCAACCGTATTATGACGTCTACATAAATGTCAAAGTCTATTGAGAAGAAATTTGACAGTTGTGATAGTTTGATGTGCATGCGTGTGTACAATAACTGAAGCTAAAATCAGGTTAAAAATAAGAACTCACTTGATTCGTTTTATAAACCTCTATGGCATCATTTTTTTTGGGTTATATTAATTGGAAGTACGCGTTTGATACATTTTAAGTAATTTTTGTTAATGATTTACCTTTTTTTTTTCATTTTATTACGGCTTTGTTTCTGATCAAACTTTTATACGAATTTTGGTACAAATGTGATTTAATTTTTAAGAACGTTTTTTCCTTTAAATAATTATTTGTGTAACTAATTTTGTCATAGACCGATATTTTTGTGTTGTTAACTTCATGGTTTAAAAAGGTTTGTGATGTCACATTTGGAGTTGGTGGGTAAGTTTTCACGAGAAAACTGGAAGTTTAGTTTTGGCACAAACTGACAATTTATAAGTCATGTCAACTTTTTATACTTATGCGTTATTATTAGGTTATTTTTATTATTATATCGAAGGAATTGTAAGTCATGTAGTGTTCATTTTGTGACAACCAATTCGTTTAAAGAAATAAAAAATATTCTGGTGATTATATTCAGTGTTTTAATAATTTTATTTTTAACTTTAAATTTATATTTACAAACTGGCTGGTTCTATTCATAGACATCAGAGGTATAATTCCATGCAATACCTTCACTTAGAAACAGACAAAGCGACCTGTATATTACACACAGTGTAGAATTCCTTTATTTATGCATGTGACTTTAATCAGAATTCTAGAAAGAATTCTATCTTTTTGTCCTTAAAGTTTTCAGCTCATATTTATTTTTGAGCTAGAAGAAGAATATAAGATAATTAAAAGTATTGTAAATATTTTTATTGTAGTAGGTACTAGTTATTATAGGACTGACTCATCAGGCTAGAAGTCCCTAAATAATCTATGTATACAGCACGATACAGTCCAGTGCCTCCATTCTGCTATTTGACATAATTTTGATATTTCATAGTTCGTTCTGTAATAATACGTTTTGTGAGACTCAATTTTTAACTTAATCTAGCGTAAAATTTGAAGTTAACTATTATAGTAATATAAAGTTATTAATCAAGATTAAGACCATGAATATTATATACAATCATGATTACGATTGTGGACGGTTTAAAATCTAACTATGGATGCAGACGCGAAGGCTTTGGTCTCTTATTCGCACGCACACTCACAACGCAGCGTCATGACTTGTCCCTTACCGTTGACGCATTCTGTGACGGAACAAAATCACATTCTAAAAATTCATTTTTAGAATGTGCTTTTTTTCATATATTTTTTTATTCCTTCATTATTTAGTGGGCGATTTTGGAACCGGTGACTTTCTCACGCTATGATATAAATTACGAACGAGTGCTCCTGTTTCTCGTATTCGAGGTCACTGGTAACTTGTTTTTGACATCACATTTCATAATGTGTTTCATGACCATAGATCGGAGTAGGTAGAGCTATTTTATGTACTTGCCATATGATAGAATAATATGGATATTCCTCGAATGAATGTGAAAGCATACACTTCCTATAAATATAAGGACGGGTTTAAGGATAGTTGAATAAAAAGATAGAAACTTGATTAATTAAACCACATATATATTTTTGTAACAATTTCTTATATTTATACAAGAATCAAATAATCGAACCCCGGAGTATTAGTCGGAAGCTCGTGAAATATCCATATTAACATCAATAAAAAAAAAAAAAAAAAAAAAAAAATACTTTTATTTCAGACCAAATGGTCCATATTCACAATAAAATTAAAAAATATAAATCAATGTTAATGTATTATTATCAATGTTTGCGGTCAATAAACCTAAATAGCTCTACCTACTCCGATCACTGTTCATGACACTTTTAATTTGAGATCATCGGTGAGATTTAAAAATCCTCCCACACGTTTTCATACGATTACGTACGTTACATCCGACACCGTATACCGCAGCATTACCCTTCCGGTTAAGAGACCAAAGCTATATTTGTATTTAAGGACTTGAAATAAAACTTATGGCTCATTATAACATCATTTTATTAGTTGATTTCTAAATGGCACTAATAAGATATTGTCCATTCCAGTATTCAGTTCTTCTTTATCTGTAACAAAAGAAATGGTCAGTTGCAGAGATGTGAGTTACGAGACAGCACACATTATCAATTTATATTCATGAATCAGTCTACACCTTGTTCTATAAATCAATTTTTTTTATAGTATGGTATGGTATTTACATTTGGCCTACCTACAGTATGTGATCTTGCTGTGGGCCGGCCATATTGGTCGCAGAACCGTTAGGTTAAAAGAGTTCTCGAGTGGAGACCGCTTCTGTGGTCTAGTGAGTGATTGAAACCACCAGTCACTGACCCAGAGGTCCCGGGTTCGCTTACCAATCAACTTCGCTAGGTAGTATACCAACCAATCCTGGTACACAAACATGTAGGCTTGACATGTTATGTCAGGCTTGTTTGTCCGCCTCGCTAGCTACCACCATTTTTATTTTTTTTTAATTTGTTCATGGCCATGGATACTAGAGTCCTTCAGTCGAAAACTTAATTTATACGTTTCTCAAAATTAAACTATATAGGATGATGATAAATGATAATAGAAATGAGAAGTGAGATATGATATACCCCCCAACCCCTCGAGTATCTCAGTAAAGATCCACATCTTTACTGAGATACTCGAGGGGTTGGTGGTATATCATTCATTTGTGGGGCTTTACTAATATAATAATCCACCATTATATCACATTAATATTCGACATAACACAAATTTTAGAAAATAAAACAAAACCGCAGACATGACTCTTAACTTTCCCGCCAAGAAGTCTACCATCAACTTATCTAAATATGTTGCCATAACATTACTGTTAGTAGCATTATTGTGTTCCGGCAGCTAGAGGTAAGCCAATGCCTCAGTAGCTGAGGATTCCGGGTGAAGTGCGCTTCCACCTTCGGCCTTTTCATCACTTAACACTCGGTGAGATGAAAGCCAAGTTACACGTAAGATATAAGGGATGGGAAAAGCGCCCAGGTACATGGCTGTACCTAGAAAATAGCGCGTTTGAACATGAACCGGGTCTTTGTACTCTTGTTCTACGAGTAGGTACCTACGGATGCCTACGGTTTATTGTGCCTATTCTACAGTGTACATGTGTAGTGTATCTGAGTGTGATTTGTTAGATGACTTTCGCGAACGCATTATTCAGTTGCAGCTAATTTTAGAATCGCGTTTTTTAGCAAATAAATTTTTCTTGTTAGATATATTTTGCGAACGTCATAATTAGTTGCAGCGGATTTCGGTATCGCATTTTTTAGCGAATAAAAATTTTATGTTGGATATATTTTGCGAACGCCTTATTTAGTTGCAGCGCTCCCCCCTTCCGTGACTGGCCCTCGCTACGCTGCGCTTCGCTCGGGATTTTTTTTAACTTAACCTAACCAACAGTAAGGATTTCTTATGCTGACCGATTGAAGTGAAGTAAAATGGCGTTACTCTGAAAACTGCAACCAAAACAGGAGATCGCGAAATTCATCTAATAATACGTTATGGGAACATATATAAAGCTATCGCTAAAAATAGCTACTCTGAAATTTACTGCAACTAAAAGAGGAGATCGCGAAATTCATCTAATAATAAATTATAGGAACATAAATAAAGCTTTCGCTGAAAAATGCGACCATAAAATTAGCTGCTACTGAATAATGCGTTCGCGAAATTCATCTAACAAAACCTGGGTGTGTATGGTGCATGTGTATTGTATCTGAGTGTGTTCAAATATTTACCGGTGCAGCGGAGTCGCAGGGCGAGCCTTTGCGCACGAACCGGAACAGCGACTCTGCCATGTTGCCGGGTGTCGGCGTGGAGCACTCCTCTAACGCCTTCACGATGCACGTCGTCAGCTCGTCGAACTTGCCGCATTGCTCCTGGATATCATAAATAAGTATTTATTTATTAACCCGTCCACCGTCAGATGGATGTATATTCCCTACCAAATTTTGAACTTTTAAACATAAATAAAATAAGAAATAGTAAATTAAACATAAATAGTATGATAAAAGTTCTGGATACATTATCTGGCTCTCACCAGAAAGTGAAATTAACTCAAAAACCTCCCGACCGATGTACCTAGTATTATTTATTTAAATAATGCTTCATCAATCATCAGTGATTTATTTTAGTGATGAGTATTTATCACTTGATGGGGTCGAAGCATTGCCACCCAGTGATGAATGGTGAGTAAGACTGCAGGCTGCAGTGTGGCTCATCTTGGCGTGGCCACCATCACCAACTGGAAATCTGACTTTATAGATAATTTGTCGATAATTTGTCGGAATTTGTCGTGAAATCTCAGAATTTGTCGGTCCACCGTTCAAAAGTTATAAGGGGTTCAAGGTGGCCCCGCCAGGATGAGGCTCATTCTGGCGTGGCCACCTTGTATCTCTGAAACTACGGGTCGTAGCGAAGATCTGATTACACCAATAATTTGTCGATAATTTGTCGGAATTTGTCGTGAAATCTCAGAATTTGTCGGTCCACCGTTCAAAAGTTATAAGGGGTTATAAGGGGTTTAAGGTGGCCCCGCCAGGATGAGGCTCATTCTGGCGTGGCCACCTTGTATCTCTGAAACTACGGGTCGTAGCGAAGATCTGATTACACCAATAATTTGTCGATAATTTGTCGGAATTTGTCGACAAACGCCAGAATTTGTCGATGCTTCTATGAAAGTTATATCAACTTCTTTTTTTCCATAGTAAATGTACAATCGCGTACATGAAGCTTATTGATGTTGTGAATAAACGACTTCAAAGGTATAAAGAGTGTACTTACTAATATTATTAATGTGAAGTTTGGATGTTTGTTACTCAATCATGCTTCAACCACTGGACGGATCGAGATGAAACTTCGTACAATAGGTTTGGAACCAGAATAGGACATAGGATACTTTTCTCTCGGCATTCCCACGGGAACGGGAAACGGAGTTAAGTGGTTGAAACGTGATTGATTAACAAACATCCAAACATTCGCATATTTTATAATATTAAGTAACTAGTAAGACCATACTTAAGTAGGTACTTACCTATTTATATTTTTAAAATTATTGCGTTACTAATGTGACATACAACACCTATGTACCTACATAGTTGGTACTCATTCAAATTGGCACAATATTTTTAATAGTGTCATAGTTTATTAACTGAGCCTATGTTTTTATTTATCGTTGAGAAAAATAGGTAAGTAGGTAGTTTAGTAAAAAGAAAGCAACTTTATGTAAATCGATAATAAACAACACTAATGCCTGAGTTCACCATTGATCCCTAAGTTTTAGGTGAGCCCTAAGCCATGTTAGGTGACAGTTGTTGGAGCAAAACCGTCACCTAATATATGGCTTAAGGGTCACCTTAAACTTAGGGGTCAACGGTGAAAATGGGCATGAGACTATTAGAAAAATACTTTGGAGCTAACAGGGGTTCCGAGATCCATGTCCGAGAGAGAACGACATGTTTACACTAGTGTGAACGACTTTATTTCGTACGCTACAAGATTCACAACACCTTATACCTACACAAAAAAGTAGGCAAAACATTCCGCTGCACAATTTATGAACGCAGTAAGTACCACTTACTGCGTTTAGGATTGTGACATTTGATGTGCTTACATTACGATCTATTTTCTCGAAACTGTCACATGTTCTTTACTGCGTTCATAAATTGCGCAGCAGCATTGCACTTCGCTGCACTTGTAGTCTTTTAAAGAGATAACAGATGGCGCTGAATAGTAGTTTCATTATTTTCAATTGCAAAATATCCCTTATGATCTAACACAGAATGATCAACGGCGATGTTTGTTATTGTTTGGCACGGTCCGGGTTAAGTACAAATAGCGAGTTAGAGAACTGCCTCAGTTCGCAGTGGTGTATTGGAACTTGTTTTGTAGTTTCGTTAGTGGTATATTGTGCGCGATACCTACTTAGGTAGATAAAAAGCAAGTAAGTGCTTTTTTATTAAAGATGTTTTAAAGAAACTTCTTATAAATGCAATTAGTCGACATCGGTGCTTAATTGCACCTAATTAGAAATACCTATCTATTAATTTTCTTTGTAACTACTTGTGAGCCGTGTGGTGGCGGCTCCTTTTAAGAATACTGTCACACCATTCCTTGTCTTCGATGTCGTAAAAGGTGACTAACGGACTGAGAACTGCACATACATACATCCAACTGCTTATAGTGGCGACAGGCTCACCACCTATTACGCGAGCACAGGTGCAGTAGTAATTTGGTGAAACACGAACTGTGGCAGCAGTAGCTTTCGCGGTGCTAACTGCCTAGTCTCTGACTAACCCCTAGGGACAATAGTCGTGAATATTATATGTAACTACTTGTATGAGCTAAAGTCTTTAGAGTGTGTAGTTTATTTTAGTTTGTGTGTAGTTTTATTACTCAAGAGACACTAGCATAGTAGATAGGTTTAATGGGTATATAGATTTATGTATGAAGGCGCGTGATTGTTGAATTATTGCTCATAATAATTATTTTTAGTTTTAAGATGACAACACATTTTTAAAATGGCTATATAATTATCTATTAGCAATAAATTAATGTCATGCATTGATAATATGCATCCGATAAAGAGTCGAACATACCTACTTACGTACACACATATCAAAGTTCCGAACTTTATTCACCATTTAATTCGTTCATTAAATCACGTTATCATTAAATGCTTATGAACGCGACTGTACATGTTGTTGTTTGTATGGGAAAAAAGAAGTTGATATAACTTTTCATAGAAGCACCGACAAACTCTGGCGTTTGTCGACAAATTCCGACAAATTATCGACAAATTATTGGTGTAATCAGATCTTCGCTACGACCCGTAGTTTCAAAGACACAAGGTGGCCACGCCAGAATGAGCCTCATCCTGGCGGGGCCACCTTAAACCCCTTATAACTTTTGAACGGTGGACCGACAAATTCTGAGATTTCACGACAAATTCCGACAAATTATCGACAAATTATTGGTGTAATCAGATCTTCGCTACGACCCGTAGTTTCAGAGATACAAGGTGGCCACGCCAGAATGAGCCTCATCCTGGCGGGGCCACCTTGAACCCCTTATAACTTTTGAACGGTGGACCGACAAATTCTGAGATTTCACGACAAATTCCGACAAATTATCTATAAAGTCAGATTTCCAGTTAGTGATGGTGGCCACGCCAAGATGAGCCACACCAGGCTGCAGACCGAGTAAGACAGCATTTAGAAATGAAAGCAGCGATGGAGTAATAATAAATAAAACTTGATTAATACGGGTAAGTATAACTTAAAGATACCTACGAGTAAAGCAGTCGGCCCTATACCCGAAGGTCCCAGGTTCAATCCGGTCCCGGTCCTAGGTCGGGCAAAGTGTGTTGATGCATAGCCCGGGTTTGTGATCACCAACCCGCACTTACCTAACAATTATAGTGATGACTTGAGTTATATGATGGAGGCCTTTGCCCAACAGTGGGACAGTGATATGCTATTTCTTTTACTACTTACCTGCTACAAGTATAACTTAAATACAATAGAACAGTGGTAAAACTAGCTCTTAGGACGAGAGCCCGGGATGCTTATAAATTGCTAATGAGTAGTTCTTACAACAAGCTTCAAGCTCTTCGCAGACTCTACGGAGGGCAGGGCTTCCCGCAGCTTCTCGCCGCACGTGCGGATGGAGTCGGCCTTCTCCTGGAAGCACTCGGGGCCGTTCTCCGCGATGAACACTAAAATAACATTATTACGTGTTACAAACAATATTTAACACTAGCGGCCGCTCGCGGTTTCACCCGCGTAGTTCCCGTTCCCGTGGGAATATCGTGATAAAAAGTATCCTATGTGTTAATCCAGGTTATAAACTATCTGTATGCCGAATTTCATCCAAATCCATCCATCCGTTGCAGCGTGAAGAAGCAACAAATATACGAACATACATACCTACACACAAACTTTCGCATTTATAATATTAGTGTGATTTAACCACTAGTGGTGACCGATCCGATCCGAAACCCTCAGAGAATCTAGTAGGGCACGGGGATGCAGTTCCTTCTAGAAAACCTCTGACGGTGCTTCGTTTCACATGGCTTGAGGAACCCTTTAAGTTTCTCGCTGACCCCAAAAAAGCCAGGTGAAGCTGAATATGACTGGCAATCAGAAACTCTCACAAAAAAATAAAATTGTGTTGAGACCCAGAGTGGTAGGTGATCTAGACCCAGGGGTGCCAACTATTTTTCAGGAAATTAAAGTAAACCTATCACTAACTTGTAAAAAAAAGGATTTCCAAATTTATTTATTTAAGCGTTGCGTTTCGTTTCACTTCACCTGAGCTTGAGTATCATTTAGTAGTTCAGAAATTAAGTCAACAGGAATATTCCGTTCAAACGCACGCATTAGTCGAAAATAAAGTATTTTTTTCATACTTTATTTTTATTAAAAAAAATAAAGTACCTATGCGGATGGAAAATAACGTAAGATACGTTATTTTAAAGTATGGTTTGGCAACCCTATCTAGACCACGGAGGTGGTATAATCAAGGTGCTTGTAGTGAACGCATTTAATGGCTCCTTCTGTCGTAGGTAAGGTTGCCAGATCGGAACTTACCGAGTCCGGGACAATTTCATGTCGGGCCGTGGCTATGAATATGTAAAAATAAAAAAAATATATAGTTATATATATAAATATAAATTACGGAATATTTAATTTTATATTTGTATTTATTAGGAAAATACATTTTATTTTTCAAATGTATACTTATATTAGTATAGATAAAAGATATAAATTGAGAACTGTTGTTATATTTTTTTTATTATTTATTTTTTTGGGAATCCGGGACAATAGATCGAATTACTGGACACGGGACAATTCGTAAAATTCCGGGACAATCCCGGAAATCCCTGACATCTGGCAACCTTAGTCGTAGGTATGTCGATAACCTCTAACATGGGACCATACAGTTAGTCAAACATTTTTATTTTATCTTGAGCCTGCTTAGAGAATCCAACTCGATAGCGACCACTTTAATACCTATTTCTGCCCCCAAGAAGCACTGTTTTGCTTGTATAAGGTCATCTTTATGACCTCTGTATAAGAACAGAAGCTTCAGCTTATTAAAGCAGAAGAAGGATGGCATCGCGTGCGTGTTACTCCAGGCGGATGCTCGCTTGCCGGCTCAAAAACATAAAAAGCACACACACTAGGATCCTATCGCCATTTGTAACAAACGATGTTGATTAGCTGGTCGCTGGCACTGTTCCCACCTGCTACCGCATGCTAGTCTAGACTAGCGTGCTTTAGGCCAGTTGCCACGAACACCACCTATACACGCAATTGAAGCAGACGCTCCAATTGTTATAAGCACTCACGGGCATTCCTGTCGCCTTCTTTGTTGCAGATGATCTACGAGCTGGTCGGTGGCGTTGTTGATGGCCCCCATCTGCTCCTACACGCTGGTGTTTAGTCAAGGAGCAACTTAGTTGATCGCTGAGTGAATGCAGGTCTACAATGATTTTAAGAACTCACGCGCGATCCTGTCGCCGTCCTTGTAGCAGACAAAGTCGATGAGCTGGTCGGTGCCGTTGTTGATGGCTCCAACCTGCTCCCGCACGCTGGTGTCCAGGCATGGGGCCACTGAGTCGATCACTGTGTGAATGCAGGTCTTCAGCTGAGGAGATTTGGCGCAGTACCTGTAGCAGGAAAGATGTTCAAAATGTTTGTGTTTGTTAAATGTTACCTACCAAAAGTAATAACTTAATACTTACAAACAGATTTTAAAATTATAAAGTTTTTATTTACGGTAGGTAGGTTTTATTTAGACTTATCAATAAATTGATTGCACATTTTAAATTGACCTAGCTGTAATATTGAAATTTATTTTTTATATAGTAAGTATAATTTTAAATACTAAATACTAATCGTTCCCCCATAATAAACGAGATATTATGTATTGTTATGTACTATGGCAAAATTTTAACTCTCCTTTTTTCCAACAGGAGGCACTGCTTCAATACCATACAAATTTATGCCAAAAATGCAGTTACGGTTAAGTAGATATAATTGAAAATACTATATATAATATAACAAAATATATATTTAGTATCGTATTAGGGAACGTGTTTACAATTTGTCAGAACCATAAATTCATAACACGCTATAGTTTTTTCTACAATATCATTTAAAGTTGGGAAAAATCATGAAAACGAGTGGCGGCGTTTAGTAGATTTCTTATAGTTTATCTAAATTGTTGTACCTCTGATTTTGTCTAAACAATCATTAATGGATAAACTACAAATACTATTAAGCACCTTAAATTCCCCACACAAAATTAGTATGGCCGCGCGGCATCAAATAAATATGGACGACGACAATTCAATTAAAACATATGACACTTGTCACTTATGGACGGCGCACCTTTAACATGATCGAATGACAGAGAAAACTTGTAGCTGTTGTAGACTTACTTTCCAAAGACTTCGTCGAGCGCCCCGTTGGGTTTCGCATCTTCGATTTCCTTCTTGACTGTCTCATAGTCGAACAGGCCCTTTACACACTCCACGAAGTTTTTGCCGGCATTCTAAAAAAGTGTTTATTACGAATATTAGTCAAATGCTTGATTTTGTTCTCTATCTAGATCATTATTTTCTTGTAACAAAATTTTGTAACACAGAATTTATCATGATCAATAATTTGCAGCAATTTTATAGTAGGTTTTTCAGTTTAGTTGTGTTTTTTTTAATTTGCTTGCTTGTCAAATATTTCTTGTCGCGTTTAATGTAATCCGCAAAAAAGTAATGATTTATTTATTGATTCCTGGGAAGTTTGCTCACAGCTCGAAACTTAACCCTGTTTTTTACCATCTATATCGTTGTGGTTGTCACTTATTTCCCTAACACTAGTTTGTTGGCTCATTAGGTTTTGTCCAAAACCATTTATCTTAGGGTCTACATACACGGGCTGCTCGAGCAGTTAGCCAGTGATCAAAATACACGGACCGCTTGAGCAGTCGTTGAAAAAGCTGCCATTCCACCGAGCTGCTGACCTGATATCACCTGATGTTAAGTGATGATAAGGCCAATGATGGAAGCGCACTTCACCCGGGATCTTCAACTAGTGAGGCACTGGCTATTTTACCTCTAGCTGCCGGAACATAACAATGCTACAAACATTGATGTTATGGCGACATATATTTAGATAAGATGGTGGTCGGCGGACAAACGGTACACAAACATGTACCCCGCTGGGAATCGAACCTGGGACCTCTGGGTCTAAACCAGTGGTCTTAACCATTAGACCACAGGAGCGGCTCCAATAATGTTTGAAAACAGAAGACTGTAGTTCACTGTACAGTCGCAGTCACAGCTTGAAGCAGTCGCATCCTGACTGCTTAAAATATTCCCGTGTTCGACATAACTATTTCGAAAAAAGACGAGGAGTTGAAAAAATTCCACGAGCGGGATTCGAACCCGCACCCCATGACATGCCGGGTCAGGTGCACTGCCAACTATGCTATCGTGGCTCAATCCAACTCGCCGAAATTAATCAACACTATCTACTTTTACTTTATAAGCCAATGGAGCCCTATTCAATGTCGACAACTACGTCATCAACTAAGAGCGTTTACCCCGCACACTAGCGCCACTAATGAAAAAAAAAAACATAACTAGTAATTAGAGATAGAAAATCAAATTATGCTCAACAAACTATTTGAATGAAGTAATTTAGCATTTTTACGGCGTTATAGTTAAAAGTGGCCGTAACGTCTTATTTAACTAAACCATAACATGTGAGGTGTTCATTAGGTGACGTAAAAATGCTAAATTACTTCATTCAAATAGTTTGTTGAGCATAATTTGATTTTCTATCTATAATTACTAGATATGTTTTTTTTTTCATTAGTGGCGCTAGTGTGCGGCGTAAACGCGCTTAATGTTTTTACAAATATTGAAAGATCAGTTAAGAATTAGTCAAGCTATAGGTATTTATGATTATTTAGGTACCTACATATGATTTTACGCAAATATTGTTGCGAACAAATACAATTTGAAAAAATAATTTTACGCAACAATATTTGCGTAAAATTATATGTAAATAATCACAATTAGTTCGTTCAATACGGATAAAAAACAAAACTCAAATTAGGCACCCTGTATTAAATTCTTGATAAAGTAAAAATCTGATTCTAACCGCTTATTATTAGATATCATTAATAATTAGCGGTTGGCATCAGATTTTTTACTTTACTAGCTACTAGCTGCAACATTTTTCATTGCTGCTCCACTCCTATTAGTCATAGCGTGATGCAATATAGCCTATAGCCTTCTTCAATAAACGTACTATTCAACACAATTTTTTATTTCAATTGTAATTCTTGAGATTAACGCGTTCAACCACACAAACAAACAAACTCTTCAGCTTTAATATAGTATAGATTAAAGAAAAAAAATGTCGAATACTGCCGCCATTACCAGGGTTCTAGTGCATCACGTAGAAAAAGTGATTTTTTTACGTGCACTCTCTGAATTGAACCTACCTCGACTTGGTCCACTTTAACCTCCGCGCCGTTCTTCTTGCACTGCGCGGTGATGACATCTTTGATCTTCTGACGCTGGTCATCTGTCACCTGGTATTCACCCAGCACACCTGCAAAGGAACACCGTGAAGTTATCAATCCATAGTTAATTATCCAGCCATCTGAATCATGGCGCATGTAGGTATATTTCCCGAAATATCGGTTACTCATATGCCTACAGTAAAAAACGTGGTTATACTATAATCCTACTTTAAAATGAAATGAAATTAAATGAAATTAAATGAAAATCCTTTATTCGATTTAGGCATATAGATTGCACTTATGAACGTCAAGTAGTTACATAAAAAACAAAAATATATTAAAAAATAATATAAGTACACACAATAATACATAAAATATATAATGTAATAAACAATACATATATGTAATGCGATTCTACTGCTAGTTCGGAAGGTTGATTCTGCTAAGAAGACTCCAGCAAGAAACTTAGCAGCTACTCTTTTAAACTAAGAGTTGTATACAAAAGTGTAACTACTTACAATGTGAAATAACATGTGCAGGCGAGCACTAACTAACTAAGATTGACCTCACATTCTTATCATTAAAATAATCATCAATTTTATAGTAACCTTTTTTCATTCATCATCATCATCATCATCTCAGCCAAAAGACGTCCACTGCTGGGCAAAGGCCTCCCCCAAGGATATGAGGGGTATTTGCCGTAATCGCCACGCTTGGCAGGCGGGTTGGCGATCGCAGTAGGTTGAGGGTAACCTCAGAGAGATGCTGCTGCCCATCCTCTGGAATGGTCCCTTAGTCGGCTTTTACGACACCCACGGGAAGAGATGGGGTAGTGCAATTCTTTATCCCCGGCACCACACAGGGAGAGGGGGATTTTTTCATTAGACCTTGTTTTATTTCTGTCTTAAACTTGTGTAGTGGCAATTCCGTTAGAGCGAAAGGCACTTTATTGTATATTTTTATACATTTCCCAACAAATAAATTACCTTATTGAGTCTAAGTTTTGGAACGGCAAGTTTGTTATAATAATTATTATTCTAATGTAGGTTTTTTTACCTGGCGTGTACACTTAGCCTTCATTTTATCGGATGTTAAGGGTGATAAGGCCGAAGGTAGAAGCGCACTTCACCGTAAGCGTAATTCTCAAATACTGAGCTGGCTATCTTATCTCTAGCTGCCGGATCACAACAAAGCTGCTAACATTGATGTTAATGCGATAAGTATATTTAGATAAGATGGTAGTAGCTAGCCAGGCGGACAAACAAGCCCTACCACCAACCAAACCGAGTATACAAACTTGTACCCCTCCCGCTGGGAATCGAACCCGGGACCTTTGGGTCTAAACTGGTGATCTTAGCCACAAGACCACAGAGGCGGTTTAATTATGGTGACTTCCATTTGTAAATAGCCTATAACTGTCCCACTGCTGGGCAAAGGCCTTCATCATTGAAATCAAGTCATCCCTACAATCGATGGGTATTGGCTCAATCACAACGCTTGCCAAATGCGGGTTGGTGATCTCAAACCCGGGATATGCATCGAAAAATCCGAAACACTTTGCCCGACCTGGGAATTGAACCCGGGACCTTCGGGTATCGGACCAAGCACTCTGCCACTAGGCCACCAAGGCGTTCGGCCACCAAGGCGTTTTAACCTTTTTACCGCCAACAACTTCTATAGAAGTTCGAGATTTTCGTGCCGTCCACGCCAGCACTTCTATAGAAGTTCTTCTTTGTACCTACTTTTTAAAATACATTTATACGTTGGCGTACAGCGGGACATCGCGTGCAGGATAGTTGGGCGGTGAAAAGGTTAAATAAGGTGACTTCCATTTAGGATAATCTAATTATAAATAACGTGCGACAACGACAAATAACACAATTATTAATTTGTTTATTGACCTCTTTAGCTCCAATGACCCTTTATCTAATCCAACATAAGTAAATGTTTCCACTTGAACTTGTGTCGCTTATCGTGAATCAATACGCGAACAAAGAGTCTATAATGTCACAATCGCAGTAACCGTGTTAGGTACTGTCAGCCAAGAAGTTGGTCTATCAGTTTGTTCTCCACACCTATGATTAAGGTTGCCAGATGTCCGGGATTTCCGGGATTGTCCCGGAATTTGACATATTGTCCCGTGTCCAGTAATTCGATCTATTGTCCCGGATTCCGAAAAAATTAAATACTTAATTTAAAAAAAATACAAAATATGACACGGCTGGCGGTCATAATAATAATAAAAGTAGGTACCTATACATTTGAAAAATAAAGTGTATTTTCCTAATAAATACAAATATAAAATTAAATATTCCGTAAGTAATTTATATATTTATATATTATTTTTTTACATATTCATAGCCACGGCCCGACATGGAATTGTCCCGGACTCGGTAAGTTCCGATCTGGCAACCTTACCTATGATACGTCCTAGACTTCAAGTCCGCTAGCTCAACAACGTGTCAACAGTGTGTCGGTGGCCGTTTCACAAAATGTATATTTTGTGAAACTACAATGATTATGGCATTATTTTACACAAATATTGTTGCCAACAAATTGCAGGGTTATTAGATAAATTTGTTAAAAAAATTCAGGGTTGGACAGAAACACGATAGCGATAACGTAAAGGTAGTGCAGTGCACCTGTGGCGATAGCCAAAGTAACATAAAGAAAACGATAGCGAAGTTCGAAAATAATAAAATGTATGGGATTGACATAAGATTGATCACGTGATTTAGCGCGGTTTATGTCAATCCGTATGGGATATGGGATTTTATTCTTTTCGCACTTCGCTATCGTTTTCTTAATGTTACTTTGGCCAAGCCTACCCGGAAGATTGAATAGGTCGTAGAATATAATATAATATAATTATATTTATATTAATTTTTTGAATCCTACTCGTGGAAATTGTTTAACCACTTTTTTTTCAAAATATACAACGTTATGTAACACATATGCATACATTTTATCTTTCTGCACTCTTTTTCCATGTAAATTTTAATTGGTATACACCAAATCTCACAATCTCTGCGCACAATGTGCTTACCCAGATACTGCGACGGGGCTTTTAAAAGGTCCGAAAAGTATTAGGTATATAGATATCATCATCATATAGATATACCCTAATATAATACTTTTAGAGTTTCATTTACAAAAACACACAAACGCCTGGCCGAACTATTTGGGTTAAAAAAGTGCGCTTGCACCATTGGCCTTTATCATCACTTATCATCAGGTGAGATGAAGGCACGTGCTTATCCGTAAGTTAAAAAAAAGGGTACAGCTTCTTCTTTACGTACCTATTAATATGTAGATTTTTTGCTTGCTATGTTAAAATTTAACTATAATTTTTTATTTTTTTATTTAAAATTTTACATATCAATATATACAAATTACGCCAACTAGCAATGACAAACCAATAAGGTTTATAAATAAATAATAATAAATAAAATAAATAATAAAAATAGCTTTATTACTCAATATCGATTTAACAAAATGTTGAGACATCTCAGAAAGTAATACAATACTCGTTTTTGGGTTGATTCGCTCTTCCCAAGATAATAAAATAAATAATGCTAACTTTATCGACATCGAGATCAGAAAATAACAAAGAATTGGAAGCATATAAGTATTGTTGTTTCGAAATGTTTTCAATTATTTAATCATCATATATAGTTGATTCGTCTCCTTTTTTTTATTAAGTTCGATAAGAGATTATTACCTATATTCTGATCAATGCTTACACTTGATCCAAAAAGTAACTCCGTTCCTTGGTACTTATAAGCATTATTTGCCATCATTAACGGCTAATGGAGCTGGCTGTTGACTGATCGACTTGATAGGGTAAATTGGTAAATGACCTCGTGTCAATAGCACAGGAAGAGGGGCTGGCGAGTGTAGTCCACAGCAGACAAACGAGATGCCTTCGCCTTTACAACCTTACTCGTAAGAATTAAAGTAGCAATTCCAATGTACGACAATGATCATTGTTATGCTGATAGCATGCCAACGATGCATTTGATGATTTGATGCAACAGATGGAGATATTGAATTGACAATGCAAATGTTGAATGCCTTTGAAAGAAGACTTGAATGAAGTAAAAGTGACAGCGCTGAATTAATGGGTTATTCCTGGTTTCGCCCCGAAAAAATAAATACTTAAACATCGCGTTTTCTATACTAATATTATAAAGAGGAAAGCTTTGTATGTATGTATGTATGTATGTATGTATGTATGTATGTATGTATGTATGTATGTATGTATGTATGTATGTATGTATGTATGTATGTATGTATGTATGTATGTATGTATGTATGTATGTATGTATGTATGTATGTTTGCAACGAATAAACTCAAATACTAAGTACAGGACCGATTTAAAAAAATATTTCACCATTCGAATGCTACATTAGCGCTGAGTAACATAGGCTATATTAAAAAAAAAGTACACCCGTGCGAAGCCGGGGCAGGCTGCTTACGTACGGCCCGCCCCGGCTGCTACCGCTCATTTTGTTTGATACTTCAAATAAAATGAACGTACAGAAGACGCCTGCACATCCACCCTGCTCTAAGCATCCACCTATCCAAACCTGACAAATTTCTACAATGAATACAATGAATGTTCAACCATATCATACTAATATTATGAACGCGAAAGTTTGTAAGTATAGATGGATGTTTGTTACTCTTTCACGTAAAAACTACTGAATGGATTTGGATGAAATTCGGCATACAGATAGTTTATAAGCTGGATTAACACATAGAATAGTTTTTATCCCTATATTCCCACGGGAACGGGCACCACGCGGGTGAAACCGCGAGCGGCCGCTAGTATGCCATATACGTAAAGTTTAAATTCTATTGAGGAAAGACAGCTTGTGGCAGTATGATGTGCAGGCGTGTACTCGTACTATACTTACCTACAGTCATAAAAACTTTCGGGGTGAATCAGACAGAAGCCAAAAACGATTTTTTTTCCTTTAATGATTTAAAATAGGGGTTGATCAGTATTACTGATTTATGACTGTGGCAACAATGTATTTATTTATGGACATCCAACTAAGCATACACCGAACACATTCTTACATTACAAACCTTTAATGTAACTATAACACTAACGCTGCTTTAATTAAAGGCTGTCACATACTGTTATTCATAAAACAAAGCAAAATTAATCCGCTTAGCTTATTTATAAGTTACAAGATAAAAAATTTCCTAGAAAAAAATGAACCAGTATCAGGAAGCTCGAATGGGAATCGAGCCCACGACCTTTGGATGACCGGTCCAACGCGCTGACCGCTGAGCTACCGAGACCCGAGAAAACTCTTCGAACCTGTTTTTAGTTTACACGAAAATCGAAACACGGGTCAAATATTTTCATTTAAAGAATCAGTACAAAAAAAAACGACGGGTTGAACTCCGGGAGTGCCGGCATAAGTGAAAACTTGAATATTAACGTTGTGCATTTTTGATATTTTGGAATGGTTAGGGAATAATTTTGCACGAATTGCTTCAATTATCAGTATAAAGTACTATCAATTATGTGGTAGAATACAATATTTATTTATTGCGCTATCGTACACAAACATGACAATTTATATTACATTAAAAAGCACTCGAACATTCGCGCAAGCGCCCTGCGCCGCCTAAACGAAACAGCAGGCATACATTTTCGCCGCGCCGTAGAAAGAGAGGGGGATACTTCCTCTCCTACGCTGCGCCGGCTGTCTGTCTACTCTCCATCCGTCTTACGAATTTTCGATCAGGTCACGTGTCCTGACGCCTGACGCGAGTCACGTGTCCTGACGCGAATTTAACACTTTTTACCCATTACAAAAAAAGTGTACAACGCCGCTAAAGAAGTTTTCACTTCAAAAATTTAAATAATATCTTGAAAACTCACGAAGTTACAAGCTTTTTGTGCTGTCCCGTTGTGTTTTTTAGTAGGGTATACTTTATTTGAGATTTTGTAAATATTATTTGGTCAAAATGTAACATGGTATAAAAAATATTGAAATCGATTCTAATACTGATTCTGAACAAACAGTTTTCAGGTTTCGTATAAACTAAAAATAACATTGTATATTATGCTTTGTGATTGACGCTGCAAGCCAGCGGTATTACGTCACTGTTATTAATAAGTGTAAATTATCTAATCTATACTAATATTATAAAGCTAAAGAATTTGTTTGTTTGTATGGTTGTACGCGTTAATCTCAGGAACTACTGGTTCGAATAGAAAAAATATTTTTGTGTTGAATAGTCCATTTATTGAGGAAAACTATAGGCTATATTATATCACGCTATGACTAATAGGAGCGGAGCAGCAATGAAAAATGTTGCAAAAACGGGAAAACATTTTTTTAGAGCTAATTAACACGTTAATTGCGTTACCGGACGTATACAGCCGGTAATGAACTTTACCGCAGGCGCGGCGCGGCGGCGGTGCGAACGCCAAAATCTAGTTTTTTTTCGCTCGTGCGGCGTCTATTTAGTTACGATATTCTGTGATGTGAAAAGAGACAAATATAACATTATTTCTTATTACGGTCTTATTACAATTGAAAAATGATACATAGCATATTTGCTGTACGCACAGAACGAAAAAAAATTGAGTTCGTTCGTTGGTTGAGTGCAGTGCGTTAACGGATGAATACGACTTTATGTGCATGTCCGGTATCGCACTGGTGGCGAGGGTATATTATTATGCGTTAGTGAGAATTTGACCTTGATTACCGTTAGACGTTTGTCGACATTTGTTACATTTTCCCGCCCTTTATTTACGTAATAGTTACGACTTTGAATTCATAATGAAGCGCTCCCGAAAAATGATAGCGCGTGTTTTCCAAGAAAAAAAGGAAGATGATGATATTACATCCGACGGCACAAGCAAAAATCGAAAGATTTTCCCTCCTGGTAAGAAAATCAAAGTTTTAGATGATATAACGATTCCATCACGTTCAGTTATTAAGTCCTCAGAAAAAAAGAAGTACCTACCATATCTTACAAAGAAAAAATGCACACTTTGCTATCAGGAATTACGAAAAACAATGACTAGCCGGGAAGCTGACAAAAAGGTGCTAAAAGTTAAATTGTTGTGTGTTGAATATCAGAAAGTTTTTTGTCTTGCTTGTTTCAAATAAGCACATGAAAATATGTTACTTAATTTGCTTTAGAATAAAAATAATATCGATAAATATTTGTTTTCTTATTAACATCACTACTGTTCATCGACTATTTGAAAATGTTCACCGCTTTAGGTGCGCTATATGACATATAAGACGTAACGTAAGGTAAGACGTTTATTAAAGAAAATGTATGTAGTAAAGGAAAATGTAAAGAGTTATCGATACTTAACGGCAAAGAATTGCCCGATAATAAAAATGTAATGAGAAATACAAGTTTAAAAAAAATGTGTACCGGACATACTGGCTTTGTTTCGCACTAGAATATAACAGTAACTATATGGCAATATCGTCTTGTAGCGCACCAGTGGAAATAGTTTGTTTTTGAGCTTCGCAGTAAACTTGTTAACGCGGTTGAAACTGCGGGGCACAGCTAGTTTTTAATAAAGACTAGTTTTAATAAAGACTAAGTAGGGTCATTTCGCCTGTTCGCGTCCATTTAGTGCAGTTGGCAAGTTTGAAGGAGAAAATAAAAATGTCCCAGCACTAATTTCAATGAAAAATTTATGTAATGTGTTCATTATATAGTCTATTTTAAGGTTAACTTTTAGGTTTGTTCGAAACATCTTCAGTTTTTTTTAAATAGACAAACATCAGAATTAGGCGTTTTACCCAGTTTGCGTCCACAAAATCCTGATTGCGTCCACCCCTGGACCATTTCGCATCCACCAGTTTAAAAGGAATGTAGGGGTGATATTTATTTATATAATGTAAAGAAAGATTGGATTTTAACAATTTCTTTATTTAAGAATATTATAGCTGAGATGATGATGATGATGAAGAATATAGTTATTTAAAAATCAACGTTATCATCATTAATAAATCACTTTAAAGAATATAAAAATACCTATTTATTCTTCTCAACATTGATTGAACTAAAAATTAAAAAACAAAGTATGTAGGTAGTAGGTAAATATTAATTCCACCTTTTTATGTCAACAATAATCAGTTCTGTCAATTTTACCCTAAAATCACGAGGAATATTATTAAAATTATTACTAAAGATCAGCCTTGATTAATAATAAGTTTTTGGCTTTATTATAGCAACAAAACAATACAATAATTGTTGTCTAACCCTACTACTAAAAGAAATGTTGAATCATAATAATTACGAAACGAGGTATGATTTATTATAGCCTTAGAATTTTAATTAATGACATGACGTCCATGCGGACGCAAAGTGGAAGTTTTATAAATTCGGTGTAGTAATTCGCGTCCACCTTATTTTAACTGTTAACTATAGAAAAAATAAGCAAATTCATAATTAATAATATTCCTTTTTTCATTATCAAAGTCTAAAAACAGCTATGTAACCTAAAACTCACATAAAACAATACAAGACTTAATGTCAAACGCGCCACTGGACACTATTTTTTTCTTAAAATACCGCGGGTCCGCGCTCTCTTGTTGAACAGCCGAGACAAACTATTTTTTCTAAACAGGATTGGTTGGGCGCACGGAACTTTTGTCTATGTGTGCGTGTCTCTTATACATTGAGGTATTGGCGGTAATGACTTTTCGTTTCATTGGTGTGTTAGTATACTTATTTTCGAGAATGTTCAAAGGGAGATCCGTAAAATGGACGCGAACTGGGCGATGGACGCGAACAGGCGAAATGACCCTACCTACCTACCTACATGGCAATATCGTCTTGTAGCGCACCAGTGGAAATAGTTTGTTTTTGAGCTTCGCAGTAAACGTGTTAACGCGGTTGAAACCGCGGGGCACAGGTAGTTTTTAATAAAGACTAGTTTAATAAAGACTAGTTTTTATAAAGAATTGCTTCATAACTGGCATCCCTTAAAATATCAACTTAGATCAATGTTATTTTTCGACGATAACACTGACGCCACCGACGCGACGATTCTATTTGAATTGATTTTAAAATGTACCTACAGAACAGACAGCCTGCACAAAAACCTATCAAAAACCTATCTCAAATTTCTTCAATAAATATTCAACCTTAAGTCGTAAATATGAAGTTCAAAGTTTATTGGGAATATATGACAGTTCTGTGTACCTACCTATCCTATATTAGGTATATTTATATACAGGATCACTTTTTTATCACCGTCCAAACCTTCTGAGATGACTCCCGTGATACAAACTTATAACTCTTACTATTAGACCAACTCCCTAACTCGAAAGTAAAATTCAGCTGTTCCATACAAACATCAATATTCATTCGACCAAAATGTATGGAACAGCTGAATTTTATTTTCGAGTTAGGGAGTTGGTCCTATAGTAAGAGTTGTTCGTTTGTATCATCTCAGAAGGTTTGGACGGTGATAAAAAAGTCACCCCGTATATTTAAAATATATTTTGGGGTACTTTGGTAGTGATCAATGAATCTTTTTTTTCAATGGTCTTCTACTAACCCGACGATGAGGATGACGAATCCGAAAGTGAAAACGCACTTCACTCGGAATCTTCAATTAATAAGATCAATCTTATCTGTGCTCTTAACTCAACTGTTGTGGCGACTTCCGATCCGATCTGAACCCTTCGGAGAATCTAGTAGGGAACAGGGACACGCTACCATAGTTAGCTGAATAGGATGAGCCTAACAATGTTATAACATCTCCCCATGTACCCTGTTCATACGCAAAATAAATATATTCTATTCTTTTCTATTCTATTCTTTTATATTCTATTCTATTCTAATATATTCTATTCTATTCACACGGCTTGAGGAACCCTTTAAGTTCTCGCCGCCCCCAAACAAGCCCGGTGAAGCTGAAAATGCCTTACGTCTAAGACAATCAGCAAAATCTCACAAAAAAAAAATGTTGTGGCGACAGATTTAAATAAGATTTTGGCAGAGAGCCTGGCGGACTAAAGACAAGCTTTATGTACTATCCAACCAAACCGATTACAGACATGTTCCCTCTACTGGGAATTGAACTCAGGACTTTTGGGTCTGACACCGGTGCCGGTGGGACCACAGATACGGTTAAACCTATTGTTATCTAGAACTTTTTTATTATTCATCGAAAGGTTTATGTGCACACATTATAAGGGTTACAAAAAACGTTATACCTACTTAAAGGTAAGTGTATTACAAGGGCGACGCTTATTTCAATCTGAAATGTCTTATGACGGGCCCGCGCAATAAGGAAACATCACAAATGGATATAGAATTTATGTGTACCTGCTGCTAAAGTTAGTACATAACTTGACTTAAATTTATCGGCATATAAAATAATTTACTGGTCAATTGCATTTATAAAAGTGCACTTATAAAGACAAATTGCCCCGGTCGGACTCGAACCTACGACTACGATCTAAATTTGACAGAGATACCATCAATGCCTTGGCAGCTTAGTTTATGATGTAGTTGCCGGATTGCAAAAAGTCGTGGATTCAAGCCCCACCCGAGGTAAGTCGTGTTTATAAAAGTTATAAAATAAACTTTAAAATTACGTTTCACGTAATCACACGCATGTAAAGATAACCCCCTTCCCCGCCTCCCCCCCCCCCCCCGTGATCCTCTAAATGCCACTACACATTTACAGAATACACAAACAGTTTAGGCCCAAGACACCGTACTCGTAGACAAAGGTACGAAGAACCGGTTCACACGTGCTCTATACCAGGTACAGACATTGTACCTGGGCGCTTCTCTCCTCCACCACGGCCCGGTCAACTCGAGCCGAGGTCCGAGTCTTTAGAGGCGCCCTCGGGTTGTTCTGCTCCCCGATCCGATCCGAACCCATCGGAGAATCTAGTAAGGCACGGGGACACGCACTTTTAAGTGTGTGATGCCGTTCCCTCTAGAAAATCTCCCTTTAACTACCCTTTAAGTACCTCGTCGCCCCCAAAAAAGCCCGGTGAAGCTGAAAATGCCGTTTGAGGCAATCAGCAATCTCTCTCCAAAAAAAAAAATTAAAGATAAAGTCGTTACTCTATGTACTTGTTTTTCTACGCAAACTTATTTCAAGCAGAAAAAATACGATAAATCCTTTAAAACTTACCAACTGCCAAGCATGCGACGAAAACGAATTTCCACATCATTTTTATCACTTTTGTTTCCCTGACACGTTCCTAACTCCAATATACAGTGACCACTGAAGCTCCACATAACGCTTACTCGAGTTATATACTTACTAAAGGTATGACATTGTGTCCAACGCACAAAGGTATTATTCTGTGATCACACGACTTGGAATGTCGTACGCCTTTTTTGTCAACGTATCACGATAGTGCGGGGTAAAGTGTAAATAGAGGATTTGTTTATTATTTTATTTCTTTATTGAAAAAGTATACCGATAATATCATAGTTGCATCAGATTTCGACACGGAAAACTAGAAAAAAATATGTAGACTTTCACTGCAATTTCATTGCTAAGAAGCAGATCATTTTGTTGTCCGTCTGTCTGTCTGTCTGTCAACCCTTTATCTCGGGAACGCGTGGAGGTATCGAGTTGAAATGAAAACCATATACTCAGGTCTGCGGTCCCTTGATGCTGTGGAAAAATCAAACTTCTAAGTTAACGAAAAAAAAAAGATACGGCCGCAAAAAACGTATATTTCGACACTCTCAAGGGAATCAAAATTCATAGGGTACTTGCCGTTGACCTAGAACTATGAAGTTTGGCAAGTAATATCGTCTTATACTACAAGTACAGGGAACAATCTGAAACTTTATATATTTAATTCAATCACAAAAAAACAGGGTCTATACAAGGAACGGGGGTCCAAATTTTGAAGTAAGTTAAACCGTGTCATGTGAGGTATCGTATGAAAGGGCTTCATATATACACTTTGCCACTTTTACACTTTCAAAGAGCACCTTTGTTAAAAGACGATTTCCCTCAGAGAAAGATAGGTATTTTTTATTAAGTGCTATTTTCGGATAAGCACTTTTGTCAAAAAATCTAAGTAAATAAGCACCTCCGCGTGTGTGTGTGTGCGAGTGTGTCCTTAAAAGCGAATTTATTTGAAAGTCAACGAGTTCATTGCTCCTTTAAAGTATATGAACATAGTTAATATTTTCATAAATAGATAAAGCTAAAGTACTTACATAACTTTTAGATAAATAAAATTGAACATGTTTACTCGCTGCTTGAAAATACTTGCAATTTTATATATTTTAAAAATGCATTAAATACCTATGATTTGTTAAAATGGTTATGAAATGGTTTGTTACTTCTGTGTATGTGTTGAAATTAAGCTACTATTATCTAAATTGAATGTTAGTATATTGGTGTGTTTCGACAGTTTGAGATGGGAGCCAATTCCTCAGTGGTTTAGGACTCCGGGTAAAGTGCACTTCCGCCATTGGTCTTATCATTAATTAAGTTAAGTGCTTTACAAGTGCTTACCTGTCATCATCATCATCTCATTTTTATGTCCCCACTGCTCGGGCACGAGCCTTCCTTATGGATGAATAGGGATAACGGGCCATAAACCACCACGCGGGCCCAGATGCGGATTGGTGATTGTTAACGATTGCTAAAAAGCCGGGACCAACGGCTTTACGTGCCTTCCGAAGCACGGAATTATTACTACAATTTTGATTTATAATAAAAGAAACAGATAGTTATCAATTAATCCAGATTTTCATTTTATTTCTGTCATCAAATAAAATAAAGTTATCCTTACATCACTGATCATAATTATCGAAATCAATATTACCAATATGCATCATAATCAGCTGTGCGCAACTATAATAAAAACAAATGATCAAGCGTACAAGTACTCGTAATTAATTAAATGCTTTATTGTTTATATAAAGAATCGCTTTGCATCGATAAACTATAAATAGGCAAAGAATTTGAAATGTTTACCGTATGTAAAATTTTATAAGATCAGATGTAATTAATTACTAATTCTTAAGGATTATAGTTCCATTTACATAATAATCAATTCACGTAGTTACTTCATCATTACTTAGACTGGTAATAAAATGTAGAGGAAAGAGGTTCGCTTTTAATAATACAATCTTAGGCTTTATACTTACTTAAGTAAGTATACAGCCCCCCGTCTTTTTTTTTGATGCGGAGTGTAAAATCTGCTAACAGACGCATCAGCGGGCAAGAGGGGTCCCGCTGGCTGTCCGAGGATGGCCAATACTCTGTTTCAAGTGCCCTAGAGAAAGCGAGTAAAGGCTGACTCGGAAAAAACCACTCCGAATATCCTCTCGTCACCTTGGACCCAGCAAACCGGGGACCATCGCGTCGTCCTCATCTCAGGAGGACGCATCGAACGCCGGCATGGTGAAGCCTGACGAGGTCATGGGAACCCTTTCGGACACTTCCACAACCCCGTCGGTGGCTGCTCGCCTTGTAGATGAGCGAGCCCCTCTTCCGCCCCTGATTGGGGCGGATGACCGCCCTCGAAAACGATGGGCGGACACACTTGACCCGTCATTTGGTGAGACGGGTCGCCAACGCGCCGGGACATACGGTAGACAAAGGCATTTATCATTAAAATCAAGTTATCACTGCAATTATTGATAAATAAAAATAAAATAATAAAATAAAAAATATTTTTTTAGGCAAACGACTTTATAGTATACGGCCGTAAGGAGGTATTAGTATTAGTAAGCTCCTCCGTGCTTCGGAAGGAACGTAAAACCGTTGGTCCCGACTACATTAGCAGTCGTTAACAACCACCTATCCGCATTGAGCCCGCGTGGTGGTTTATGGCCCGTTCTCCCTATCCAATCCACCCATAGGGAAAGCTCGTGTCCCAGCTGTGGGGACATAAAATTAGCTGATGATGATGATGATGATGGCCCACTAATACTCATGCTACTTTAAAACTAGAGTGCTCGGAAAAGGTTCCCTTCCAACTAAGATAAATAACTAGCTCTAGTTATTTATCTTGGTTGGCGAGAAGGTATAACCTAATGTTTTTCTTCTGTGGTATATTCCGTGGGTATAACATACACAGTCACTAAATATTTATAAAATTTATATAATTATTAGAGTGAAAAAAAATAATTATTTTTTCTCTGTATTTTATAAATTTTATAAATATTTGCTGCACTTAAGCTAAATATTTAATTTAGCTTAAGTACAGCAATTAGCACTTGAAAAATAAAAAGTAAAAATATACACAGACACCTTAAAAGTAATTAAGTATTAAGCATTTTTATTCACCCCATGTAATTAAATAGTAATCATTTTATTCACCCCATATTTGGTCGACTTACTCCAATAATTTCCTTAGAGAGTTTTTATTATCCAGTAGTAAAATACCACAGAAGTTTTACCACCTATCTTTGGTGGTGAAACTTCTGTTGCTAAAGTTAGGTAAAAAGTAAGTAGATTTTTTTTTTTATTATACGGGTTGGTAAGCCTTGATCGACTTTCACTTGATATTAAGTGATGCTGATGATAAGGCCAAAGATGGAAGCGCACTTCACCCGGGATCCTCAACTAGTGAGGCACTGGCTATCTTATCTCTAGCTGCCGGAACACAACAATGCTACAAACATTGATTTAATGGCGACATTTCGATAAAATGGTGGCAGCTAGACAGGTGGACCAACAAACCTACCACTAACCAAACCGAGTACACAAACGTGTACCCCCGCTGGGAATCGAACCCGGGACCTCGGGGTCTAAACCTGTGGTCTTAACCACTAGACCACAGAGGCGGTTAGATATTTATTTAACAATATAAGTTTTTTTGTTGGTTAATAAGATGGTCAGTAAAATTTAACGGCAATGATAGATATCTCCTGAGCTGTGCGTAGGATGTTTATAGGCTGACGATTGCATCAATTTATCTCAAAATAAAAAATATATACAGAATTTAATTTCTTATTATTTTTTTAGTTAAGTGGAGTTGAGAATAACACCCTATCACTTGGAGTAATAACGGCTGTATTGTGTTTGCCTGACCCCGCTGTGTCGTAGTGTCCCCCCCGCCTCTCGGCGATAACCTGGCCTATCAGTAAATTCAGTATAGCCAATACTGCAAAAACTATTGTCCAAATGTAACAACACTATCTCTGAATAACAGTTTTATTCCCGGAACAGTTTTTTTCCCGTTGCACACAAATACAATAGTTTAACATTTAAACGCCTGGTGGGTTTTATTAGCAAAAGCGGCGATCAACCATTTATTTTATTTATTACAAAGGCCAGTTATTCTATTGACTTTTAAGCTTCGATCAATTCTTTTATGTACTACCCAGATAAAGGAGCCAGAACAAAAATGTATCTCGAAAGTGGTCTTGTTTGCTCATACCGATACATTTTTCACAAAAAACATTGGATACCTAGCAGCAACAACTTCAGCTTACTATGAACCTTAAGTCTTAATTATAAAGATTAAATTTAGGTTGCAAAATATTTGTAGGTACTTAATATTTACTGTCATCGCCACAAATGTCATTGTGGCTCCGTGGCCCCAAAGTCACAGAAGAAGAACCCAAAGACGCCTACCGTTTTTAAAGCGCTCATTGGGAATCTAGTACACACGCCTGCTCCTCAACCTACCACAAACTGTCAAATTTCCTTAATAGACTTTGAACTTTATGCCTTAATATTATGGTTGAAAATGTATTAAAGAAATTTGACAGTTCTTTATAGGTTCATGTGCAGGCGTCAGTACAACACTGATCGTAGCTTTTAAGTTATAAAACTGGATGACGACAGCGGCGGTGCCGCGGCGTGCGTGTCGTTCCGATGCAAAGATTTGAGTAGAACTGTTCAGGGGAGCAGCACATACAACGTTAGTCGGTACGGGGGTACTAAGCCAAAAGGAGGGTAAAGTATACATGATAGTGAAAATTTTTTTTTTTTAACTTTTATTAATCCTTTTTTTCTGTTTTTTTTATTTTTATTTACATTTGATTGGTCTACAAAAATCTAGTAGGCTACGGTTTTGACGTAGGTTCTCAGCAAATAGGTTCACCTCTAATGTCAATGTACAGACATTGTAAAGAGTCGAGTTTTCTCTCCATAATTGGACTAATTAACTTTTAATTGTTTTTTTTGTGACCGCCAGGTCTACCACAGCGTAATTTCTTTTGAAATCTTAAAAAATCTGTTAATCTAAAATTATCTATTTTTTTTTTAAAAGTTCTTAGACAAAAGTTAATCACTATCATGTTTACTTTACCCTCGTTTCGGCTTAGTATCCCCGTTTCGACTAACGTTGTATAGCGCAATAGCGATGTTATTAATGTAAAATAAGATTACTATGTTTTCCATGTTTTAAAAGTTGTTTGTTCACCGCCATGCGGTCGGGTTGTTGTACATTCGCCACAAAGTAAGTTTGCCACGTTTTTGTAACTCCATACATTGAAAGTAAATTCGCCACAGGTAGGTAAGGGTTATTGTAAATTCGCCACAAGTCTTCATAGTACATCATTGTTGCATAAAGTACCGGTAGCAAGAAAAGTTCGTTTTGAGCGCTCGAAATGAAAGGTAGTTATTTTATTCTAAAATTATTGATGTATAGTATAGATATCCTACGAAAAAAATTTAAAACAAAGTAACCATAAATCTCTCTTTTTTTAAATTTACAAATAACGTTTTTACTTTACTTAGTTATGAAAACTGCGCTTTTATTCCTGTAAGATACATTCGGCTTGGACACTTAAATAGAAATGTGTTTTAGATGAAAACGAAAAATAAATTAAGCGTAATTAACCAAAATTAAAGCTTTTATTCCCCAGAGAAAACTATAAAATCCAAATAATAATAAAAATAGTTTTGTACTCATCTCATCACCACATTTGCGGTCCTGCATCCTCAGCGTCCACGTTTCAGCTCCTTATAAGAAGATTGGAAAGATCAGGGATCCGACCGCCTAACCGATCGCTTTGACTTCGTGTGGGGTTTATGACGTCATCTTGTCGTTTCGTGCCGTCTATGAAAGCAATATCGAAAGCTATAGCCTTTAGCTTTTGATATTGCTTTCATAGGCGGTGCGAGGTAGCAAGATAACGTCATAAACCACACACGAAGTCAAAGCGATCGGTTAGGCGGTCGGGGGGCAGGAGAGACATCTCATAAGCCGAACCTTTGTGTTTCTGGTTATTCTGCGGCCTTTGCAAATCCTTGCCAGTCTCTCTAGGTAGGTACTGCGGATCTAGTCACGGCGCAACGTCTTCGAATCTCATCCTCGCAGCCTCCAGCGTTGGTAATAGTGGAGCCCAGATATATGTAGCTTTGGACTACCTCACGTCCCGCTAAATTTTGGACGTCCGGTTGGTTGTTGTCGGCACGTTAAAAATCAAAATCATTATTTTGGTCTAAAATCCAATGCTGTGGTCTCCAGACGTTGACGAAAAGACTCGATATCGTCTCTAGTTGACGCTAGGAGGGTAGTGTCGTCTGCGTATCTTTAATTTGATATTTTTCGATCTCCTACGGATATTCCCTTATCCCAGCCCTCGAGAACCACACGCACGGACAGTATCTCCTAACGCCTGCTTTCGTTTTTAGCGTTCGGAGTCGATACCATCAACTCTGACAGCAGCAGTACCATCTTCATACAGGCGCCTGATGAGGTTTATAAGATGTTGTTGTCACACTCATCTATATTTATATAAAACAAAGTCGGGTAGCTAGTACGAAATATTGAACAACTTTCATGGTGTCAGGCAAGCCAGATCACGTGATAGTTGATCTTGAGGGATGGAGAAACCTGTCTCATGGTTCCGAAAAACAAAAAGCTTCAGTTAATGTTAAACTGACGCCACTTTGAACCTATACCCGCCTAATTTACCAAACTTACCCGTTATTTTTTAATTTAACTAAATATATTACCGCCTCGGTGGCCGTGTGGCAAAGTGCTCGGCCCGATACCCAAAGGTCCCGGTTTCAATTCCCGGGTCGGGCAAATTGTGTTTCGGATTTATTCGGTGCATAGCCCGGGTTTGTGATCACCAACACGCATTTGGCAAGCGTGGTGATTAAGCCATTACCCATCAATTTGTAGTGATGACCTCATTTCAATGATGGAGGCTTTTACCCAGCAGTGGTACGGTTATAGGCTATTTACTTACTTAAATATATTATTATAACACAATACAACCATCAGCCTATTTTTAACAGGCACACACTTATCACACATACTTTTATCCAACCAAGTTAACTTTGTAGTTATTACTATACTTTATGAATCAACAAACACATTTCCTCTTCCTTCTAACCAAATTGAACCCTTCAAGGGACTTATTTTATTTTTACTTATTAATAAATGCAGTCAATTTATTTTTTATTTTTTCATATGGCAATAAAGTTTTTCATTTTCATTTTTCATGTAGTAGGTAGGTACTCCGAAATTTCCAAATAAAATATTTTCTAAAGTTACTTACTAATTAAAACGTTTAAAAGAGACTATTGCTTATTTTAACGTCGATTTTGATGTACCTACTAATATTTATTATTAAAAAACTCAAAATCAAATTTTAAAAATTTTTTTTGGTTGGAAACCTCTTTCTTCTAATAGCTTAATCGAATGAAAAAAATCGCATAATTAACACTTCACAAATTCATGAAGAAAAGTACTTAAACCGAAAAGTATTATTATTTATTCAGTCCCGCAAATCTGCTTCAATCAGATTGATGACTGCGGGATTGAGAACTTGATGCGGGATTAGATTTCCTAATTTAGAGTATAATTTTTTGGTAAATTCATGTTTTGGTATGTTTGAGAATATTAGACAAATCGATTTTCCACTAAGAAAAGAAAATAATTATAATTCATAATTATCTTCTTTTTCTCTTTCACCATTCGTATTCGATTTTCGTAGAGTTCTGAGGATCTTAAAATTAAACACACGTCATATGACGAGATCTGGAAGTAGACGCCAAAGTTGAGTTAAATGGTGCCTATGGTGATAAAATATGCCAACGATCTGGCATAGCTGAGGCAATGAGGGCGGCATATGAAAATACAACGCATGGCTAAGTTACTGCAAGGAAAAGATTCAAGGGTGGTTCAGGATAAGTATGTTGATAAGTAAGTATGTAGTACCTAATCATCTTGAAAGTAGAATGTTTGTAGCATTTTTGTGTTCCGGCAGTTAGAGGTAAGATAGCCAGAGCCTCAGTGTTGAGGATTCCGGTCCGGGTGAAATGCGCTTCCATCTTCGGCCTTCGAGTGCTTACCGGAAGGTAATAAAAAGAAATTATTGTCTAAAGTTTGTTTTAATTGAAAATCTATATGTGATACTTACTAATAATGAAGAGAAAGTTATATATTACTGTTCGTTGTTTGAGACTGTACTTAATAGTTACTACGCTGATAAGTTTTAATGGAAAAATGCACGGCTTTATTAGCCAAAATTTGGTTAATTATTTTTGTCATACTTTAACCAGACGGTCGTAATATTTAAGTTATGTTAACTACTTTGCATGCACAAATGCTTAGGCTGCACCGTCGTTGATTCCAATCGAAGGGAAGAAGAGATAGATACCCGTATCCAAAATGAGCTACGATGCTCGGCAGCTCTTCGTAAAATTCTAGTCTCCAAGTCCAGGAAAACCAAGAATCGTATCTAAAACGTGATTAGGCCGATATTGATGTACGGAGAAGAAAGAATGAAAAAAAAAATATCAATACAGACACAAGACAATAGAAAAACAAGGATTCAACAGAAAAAAAGAAACATAAGAGTTTCTCACAACTTAAAAGAAAATGAATGTGTAAAAATAATTTTGGATGCAACTCCTTGGGCTCTAACAAAAAAGAAGAGAATCAGCTCTTAGTTGGTCCTGTTGCTGCATTAGCAGTCGTTAACAACCACTAATCCGCACTGGGCCCGCGTGGTGGTTTATGGCCCGTTCTCCGTCCATAGGGAAGGCTCGTGCCCCAGCAGTGGGGACATAAAAATGAGCTGATGATGATGATGAGCTCTTGAGTAGCTGAAGCAAAAAATCTTGGACCAACCAGATGGGACGATGGCATCTGGAGGTAGCGGAAGAATATCTATATCTATATTTAATCTCTAGACTGAACAACTTGTGTTCGAGCCCAACATAATAGAGGGAATTAGATCAGCCCGATTTCGGAGGCTTGGTTTTATCTACATTCTCTGCAAAAAAGGCATATCGACTCTGTAAGTATGTTTTTTGATTATATGAGTGCCGTCTACACTGTTAATCGCAAAAAGGTCACGTAAACATTGCTCACGTGCCCTTTTTGCTCAAATTTACAATACAAATTATTCGGGTGGCCGACAGAAAATAGAGTTCATTGAGATGAACGAGTACATAATTCATAATTTTAAGTTTTTAAGAAATATAATAAATATGATTACTTTTTTCATAAAAAATGTAGTTTGAATTTACTTAGTTAAGTGTAAAAAGGGCTCATGTCAACAGTTTCTTGCAAAATACACACAAGTTCATGAAATATAACAGCCAATAAATTGTAGATTGTAATAGTACATAGGTATGTAATATATAATACATATATATAATAAAGGTTTATTTGTGTCACAATAGGTTCCTATAAGACACATAAATCCATTGGAAAACAAAACGACACTAAAAAAATTATTAAATAAAATAATCCTACTAATATTATAAACGCGAAAGTTTGTAAGTATGGATGGATGTTTGTTACTCTTTCACGTAAAAACTTCTAAATGGATTTGAATGAAATTCGGCATACAGATACACACAACCCGCTATACACTACTTTAAAGTTTATACTGACACCCCCTACCAACCTTCCGGTTACAAAGCTGGTGTCAGAATAACCTTGCGCAAGCACAAGGGACCATCTACGTCAGGTCATAACGCCAGATCAGAACACGCCGGTACGCATCCTTCATCCAGTACTTTAAGACTAGTGTCTCAAGCTAGTCGCTCCGTGGACACGTATAGTCCACTACCTAATATATCCAGATAGGTCACCGGAGCTGTAAGCTCGCTCACTTCTCGTTGCACTAAGAGCACAACTCGCAGTATTCCACTGCTTGGGCCGTCAGCTCTAAAGCCGACTACCAAATGTCCTCTTTGGTGGCGGAGTTGTAAGCACACTCACTTCTCGGTACCCATCCAGGCTCCTGATCAATTCCAAATTCCTAATACGCGGCTGATTAAACCGGAGGCCTTTGCATCTAGCGGGCACCTCTACTAGTTCTCCAGAGTGCCGGAGATGTTGGAGTAACTACTTAGTGAAAACCACCGAGCACCACACCAACTAAGGGTAACTCACGTACCCCGCAGATCTTTTCGCTTCAGGCCCCCACCGGACCGCTACTAAGACCCGCTCGCTATGCACGAAATGGAAGCCTGGCCAGACCAACCAGGCAGACGAACATTCCCACTTCTATAGCTAACCACATGCCACCACGAGTCCAACCCATGTCCGGGGCCTGCCGGAGACGCCCGCGAAGGCATAACCGGCAGGGGGCCTAGGATCCGGAACTCCCGTGGTACCCTTGAAAAGACAGCCGGACCCGTGGTTCCAGCTGCCATACCCTACCTATCAGGGTCAGTAGATAGGGACACACATATAGATACATTTAGATACACACACACACACATATAAATATAGGGCATACAGATAGTTTATAACCTGGATTAACACATAGGATACTTTTTATCCCGATATTCCCACGGAAACGGGAACCACGCGGGTGAAACCGAGAGCGGCCGCTAGTATTAAATATTTTATAGTTTCTGAAAAGTTTACACTACTGGACAAGTGCCCTTTTTGCAATTAGTGATTCTCACACAAACGCGCTTGAGCCACGCACACATTGGCAACCTCTTACGGACACGGAGTCTCGCAACAGCCTCGCTCCGACTGTTCCGAACTGTTCCGAGATGCGTCGGCTAGGAACTCCCCATCCCCCACTGCTACCTCAGTGCGGGGGAAGTAGTCGAGCGAACTGCCACCTCCTTCTTTCGCTGTCTGCGAGGATATCGTGACAGTGACTCCAAAAGGGTTGCTTATGAAAATTGAAAATAGAAAAAAGAAATATTAAATCTAGTGCAACATGTAGGTATATAAAAGATTGTTTGTGCCTGTGGTTCATACATACAAATTATTTATCTCCAGCAATTATTTTATACACAACAGTACCTAAAAGTGTATCTAAGAGGACAAATTGGTAGTCTGAATTATTTTAATTGCTGTGATTATGAAAAATTAATAAATAACGTTTTTACTTCACTTATTGTTTGATTTTTCTGCGGTCTGTATCGAAAATAAAAGTGTGGCGAATTTACTTTATAAAAATAGAACTGTGGCGAACTTACACATACTTTTTTCTGTGGCAAACTAACTTTGTGGCGAAGGTACAACAACCCATGCGGTCATAATATTTAAATAAAACTAGGCATCCGTAGAATACCAGTTTCGTGGCACTTCATGTTACGGCTTATTGCTTAGCGGAGACCATTTTGATACAATCTGAAATTAAGCTAAGTTTTTTGTATGTATATTGATTTTGTATCAAATAAATATTATCCTATCTTTTTTTCTATCAACACGTAAGGCTAGATTACGTTATTGCTAATATCTCTCTCCAGGCGTTTCTACCGCGTTGCTTCATTTTTTTGTTTGAGAGGGTTTTCTGATTGCCTCAAGAGACATTTTCAGTGTGACCTGGCGTGACCGGACTTTTTGGGGGTGGCGGGTTGAAATGAAACACCATTAGAAGTTTTCTAGAAGGAATGGCATCACGCACTAGTGCGTGTCCCCGTTCCCTACTAGATTCTCCGAGGGGTTCGGATAGGATCAGGTAGTTCGGATCGGATCGGGAAGTTGCTGTATGTACTCCATGAAGCAACTGTTAAGGGGATGAGGCTATGTTTCGCTATGGCAGCTCTCGCTGCCGCTGCCATCAACGACCTTTGATTCAAGGTATTTCTTTTTAATTTATACATTACAAGCGACCCGCTCCGGCTTTGCACGGGTGCAATGCTGATACTAAAAACCTTCCTCTTGAATCACTCTATCTATTTAAAAAAACCACATCAAAATCCGTTGCGTAGTTTTAAAGATTTAAGCATACATAGGTACATAGGGACACCCTGCTACACACTACTTTGATGTTTATACTGACACCCCCCACCAACCTCACGGTTGTAAAGTTAGGTGTCAGACATCCTTACGCAAGCACAAGGGACCATCTACGTCAGGGCTATAATGGTCTGTGACGTCAGGTCATAACGCCAGATCAGAACACGCCGGTTACGCATCCTTTATCCGGTACTTTTAAGACCAGTGTCTC
>OX387313.1:19118763-19435606 GCA_947562085.1 Eudonia lacustrata | reverse complement strand
CTGTGGTTCATACATACAAATTATTTATCTCCAGCAATTATTTTATACACAACAGTACCTAAAAGTGTATCTAAGAGGACAAATTGGTAGTCTGAATTATTTTAATTGCTGTGATTATGAAAAATTAATAAATAACGTTTTTACTTCACTTATTGTTTGATTTTTCTGCGGTCTGTATCGAAAATAAAAGTGTGGCGAATTTACTTTATAAAAATAGAACTGTGGCGAACTTACACATACATTTTTCTCTGGCAAACTAACTTTGTGGCGAAGGTACAACAACCCATGCGGTCATAATATTTAAATAAAACTAGGCATCCGTAGAATACCAGTTCCGTGGCACTTCATGTTACGGCTTATTGCTTAGCGGAGACCATTTTGATACAATCTGAAATTAAGCTAAGTTTTTTGTATGTATATTGATTTTGTATCAAATAAATATTATCCTATCTTTTTTTCTATCAACACGTAAGGCTAGATTACGTTATTGCTAATATCTCTCTCCAGGCGTTTCTACCGCGTTGCTTCATTTTTTTGTTTGAGAGGGTTTTCTGATTGCCTCAAGAGACATTTTCAGTGTGACCTGGCGTGACCGGACTTTTTGGGGGTGGCGGGTTGAAACGAAACACCATTAGAAGTTTTCTAGAAGGAATGGCATCACGCACTAGTGCGTGTCCCCGTTCCCTACTAGATTCTCCGAGGGGTTCGGATAGGATCAGGTAGTTCGGATCGGATCGGGAAGTTGCTGTATGTACTCCATGAAGCAACTGTTAAGGGGATGAGGCTATGTTTCGCTATGGCAGCTCTCGCTGCCGCTGCCATCAACGACCTTTGATTCAAGGTATTTCTTTTTAATTTATACATTACAAGCGACCCGCCCCGGCTTTGCACGGGTGCAATGCTGATACTAAAAACCTTCCTCTTGAATCACTCTATCTATTTAAAAAAACCACATCAAAATCCGTTGCGTAGTTTTAAAGATTTAAGCATACATAGGTACATAGGGACACCCTGCTACACACTACTTTGATGTTTATACTGACACCCCCCACCAACCTCACGGTTGTAAAGTTAGGTGTCAGACATCCTTACGCAAGCACAAGGGACCATCTACGTCAGGGCTATAATGGTCTGTGACGTCAGGTCATAACGCCAGATCAGAACACGCCGGTTACGCATCCTTTATCCGGTACTTTTAAGACTAGTGTCTCGAACTAGTTGCCCCGTGGACACGACATACATACATAGGAACAGACCGACAGCGGGAAGCGACTTTGTTTTATACTATGTAGTGATTATTTAGACAGGTTGTCAATTTTCATAAGCAACCCTTTTGGAGTCACTGTCACGATATCCTCGCAGACAGCGAAAGAAGGAGGTGGCAGTTCGCTCGACTACTTCCCCCGCACTGAGGTAGCAGTGGGGGATGGGGAGTTCCTAGCCGACGCATCTCGGAACAGTTCGGAACAGTCGGAGCGAGGCTGTTGCGAGACTCCGTGTCCGTAAGAGGTTGCCAATGTGTGCGTGGCTCAAGCGCGTTTGTGTGAGAATCACTAATTGCAAAAAGGACACTTGTCCAGTAGTGTAAACTTTTCAGAAACTATAAAATATTTAATACTAGCGGCCGCTCTCGGTTTCACCCGCGTGGTTCCCGTTTCCGTGGGAATATCGGGATAAAAAGTATCCTATGTGTTAATCCAGGTTATAAACTATCTGTATGCCCTATATTTATATGTGTGTGTGTGTGTATCTAAATGTATCTATATGTGTGTCCCTATCTACTGACCCTGATAGGTAGGGTATGGCAGCTGGAACTACGGGTCCGGCTGTCTTTTCAAGGGTACCACGAGAGTTCCGGATCCTAGGCCCCCTGCCGGTTATGCCTTCGCGGGCGTCTCCGGCAGGCCCCGGACATGGGTTGGACTCGTGGTGGCATGTGGTTAGCTATAGAAGTGGGAATGTTCGTCTGCCTGGTTGGTCTGGCCAGGCTTCCATTTCGTGCATAGCGAGCGGGTCTTAGTAGCGGTCCGGTGGGGGCCTGAAGCGAAAAGATCTGCGGGGTACGTGAGTTACCCTTAGTTGGTGTGGTGCTCGGTGGTTTTCACTAAGTAGTTACTCCAACATCTCCGGCACTCTGGAGAACTAGTAGAGGTGCCCGCTAGATGCAAAGGCCTCCGGTTTAATCAGCCGCGTATTAGGAATTTGGAATTGATCAGGAGCCTGGATGGGTACCGAGAAGTGAGTGTGCTTACAACTCCGCCACCAAAGAGGACATTTGGTAGTCGGCTTTAGAGCTGACGGCCCAAGCAGTGGAATACTGCGAGTTGTGCTCTTAGTGCAACGAGAAGTGAGCGAGCTTACAGCTCCGGTGACCTATCTGGATATTAGGTAGTGGACTATACGTGTCCACGGAGCGACTAGCTTGAGACACTAGTCTTAAAGTACTGGATGAAGGATGCGTACCGGCGTGTTCTGATCTGGCGTTATGACCTGACGTAGATGGTCCCTTGTGCTTGCGCAAGGTTATTCTGACACCAGCTTTGTAACCGGAAGGTTGGTAGGGGGTGTCAGTATAAACTTTAAAGTGGTGTATAGCGGGTTGTGTGTATCTGTATGCCGAATTTCATTCAAATCCATTTAGTAGTTTTTACGTGAAAGAGTAACAAACATCCATCCATACTTACAAACTTTCGCGTTTATACTATTAGTAGGATTATTTTATTTAATAATTTTTTTAGTGTCGTTTTGTTTTCCAATGGATTTATGTGTCTTATTGGAACCTATTGTGACACAAATAAACCTTTATTATATATATGTATTATATATTACATACCTATGTACTATTACAATCTACAATTTATTGGCTGTTATATTTCATGAACTTGTGTGTATTTTGCAAGAAACTGTTGACATGAGCCCTTTTTACACTTAACTAAGTAAATTCAAACTACATTTTTTATGAAAAAAGTAATCATATTTATTATATTTCTTAAAAACTTAAAATTATGAATTATGTACTCGTTCATCTCAATGAACTCTATTTTCTGTCGGCCACCCGAATAATTTGTATTGTAAATTTGAGCAAAAAGGGCACGTGAGCAATGTTTACGTGACCTTTTTGCGATAAACAGTGTAGACGGCACTCATATAATCAAAAAACATACTTACAGAGTCGATATGCCTTTTTTGCAGAGAATGTAGATAAAACCAAGCCTCCGAAATCGGGCTGATCTAATTCCCTCTATTATGTTGGGCTCGAACACAAGTTGTTCAGTCTAGAGATTAAATATAGATATAGATATTCTTCCGCTACCTCCAGATGCCATCGTCCCATCTGGTTGGTCCAAGATTTTTTGCTTCAGCTACTCAAGAGCTCATCATCATCATCAGCTCATTTTTATGTCCCCACTGCTGGGGCACGAGCCTTCCCTATGGACGGAGAACGGGCCATAAACCACCACGCGGGCCCAGTGCGGATTAGTGGTTGTTAACGACTGCTAATGCAGCAACAGGACCAACTAAGAGCTGATTCTCTTCTTTTTTGTTAGAGCCCAAGGAGTTGCATCCAAAATTATTTTTACTCATTCATTTTCTTTTAAGTTGTGAGAAACTCTTATGTTTCTTTTTTTCTGTTGAATCCTTGTTTTTCTATTGTCTTGTGTCTGTATTGATATTTTTTTTTCATTCTTTCTTCTCCGAACATCAATATCGGCCTAATCACGTTTTAGATACGATTCTTGGTTTTCCTGGACTTGGAGACTAGAATTTTACGAAGAGCTGCCGAGCATCGTAGCTCATTTTGGATACGGGTATCTATCTCTTCTTCCCTTCGATTGGAATCAACGACGGTGCAGCCTAAGTATTTGTGCATGCAAAGTAGTTAACATAACTTAAATATTACGACCGTCTGGTTAAAGTATGACAAAAATAATTAACCAAATTTTGGCTAATAAAGCCGTGCATTTTTCCATTAAAACTTATCAGCGTAGTAACTATTAAGTACAGTCTCAAACAACGAACAGTAAAATATAACTTTCTCTTCATTATTAGTAAGTATCACATATAGATTTTCAATTAAAACAAACTTTAGACAATAATTTCTTTTTATTACCTTCCGGTAAGCACTCGAAGGCCGAAGATGGAAGCGCATTTCACCCGGACCGGAATCCTCAACACTGAGGCTCTGGCTATCTTACCTCTAACTGCCGGAACACAAAAATGCTACAAACATTCTACTTTCAAGATGATTAGGTACTACATACTTACTTATCAACATACTTATCCTGAACCACCCTTGAATCTTTTCCTTGCAGTAACTTAGCCATGCGTTGTATTTTTTTTTTTTTTTTTTTTATTGGTTATAGGCAGGCATTTGACTACACCTCACCTGATGTTAAGTGACGGTGCGGTCGAGGATGGAACATGCCTGCCTAGAAATAGCCTATTCACTCTAGCCTTGAAGAGGTCCAGATTATACCTTTCAGGGAACACATTTGCAGGCAGCGCGTTCCATTCCCTAGCTGTACGCACTAAGAAAGTTGAACCGAATCGGCTCGTGCGACAAGGTGGCATATCTACAACATAGGGATGGAACTCGCGCCTCGCGCTCCGATAGCGGAAAGTGGATGGTGGGATTAGGTCGTGCAACTCCTTCGCGCACTCCCCGAAATGAATCCTGTAGAAGACCGACAGACGAGCCACCCTACGCCGATGTTCTAGATTTTGCAGCTTGGCGTCTATCAGGGCAGGGTCACCAATGAGTCTCTTAGCTCGTTTTTCAATCGAGTCTAAAGCAGCCAGATGGTATTTGGCTGATCCATCCCAAAGGTGGCAGCAGTACTCCATACATGAACGAACTTGTGCTTGATAAAGTTGGAGCAGCTGTTCTGGCGTGAAGTACCGCCTGACCTTAGAGAGAACCCCCAGTTTTTTTGCTGCAGTCTTTGCTTTGGGCTCGATGTACTGCCCGAAGTTGAGGTTGGACGAGAGCTCAACACCTAAGAGCTGTAGACTGTCAGTCATAGCTACAGTCACATTCCGGAAAGTCGGAGCCAGGTGAAATGGGCTCCGCTTAGCTGAGAACAAACAAGCCTGTGTTATGGCAGCGTTGAATGTGACCAAATTGGCATCGCCCCAATCGGATACTGCTTGGAGGGCTTCGTTCAAGCGGCTAACCATGGCCTCTCGACAAGAGTCGACATCTTGTCTGCCAGCCCCTGCACTCGACATGTATCTATCCGCAACGGTGCTATCGTCTGCGTACCCAAAGGTACCGGGCACAAGCAGGTCGTTTATATGAAGCAGGAATAGGGTTGCGGATAGAACCAATCCCTGAGGCACACCGGCATCGATAGCCTTTTGGTCCGATGAGTAGCCGTCGAGGACAACGCGTATCGATCTTCCCTTCAGGAAATCAGATATCCAAGCGCAAAAGTTAGCAGGAAGACCAAATGATGGGAGCTTGCTTATAAGGCTCGCGTGCCAAACCCTGTCAAAGGCCTTTGAGATATCGAGGGACACCGCAAGGGCCTCTCCGTATTTCTTAATGGCCTCACTCCATAGATGTGTGGCATATATTAGAAGATCCCCAGTTGAGCGGCCTCGGCGGAATCCATATTGGCGGTCGCTGAGGAGATCGTTACCTTCCAAATGAGCCAGGAGTTTATTATTCAGTGCACGTTCCATAATCTTACAGAGTATGGACGTGACTGAGATGGGTCGATAATTAGCAGGGTCAGCTCGACTGCCTTTTTTGGGCACGGGTTGCACGTTAGCAAGCTTCCATGACTCCGGTACAATGCCTGTTTCAAGTGAGAGGCGGTACAGGCGTGTGAGGGGTGGAGACAACCCGGGAACACATGAACGCAGAACTATTGCTGGTATGCCATCAGGTCCGTTCGCCTTGTTCACGTCCAGGGTCTGCAGGATTTTTAGGATCTCTTTCTGGTGAATGCGCACTTCTGCCATATAGCAGTCAGCACGAGATGAGATTGGTGGAGTTTTCCCAGCAGAGTCCAGACGCGAATTCTCCGCAAAAAGAGAGACAAATAAATTTGCTTTCTCTTCCGCAGAGTGGGCAAGAGAACCGTCAGGCTTCAGCAATGGTGGTAGGGATGGCCGACTGAAATTGGATTCAACCGCTTTTGCCAGGGACCAAAAAACCTTACTACCTGGGGGGTAAGAGGCTAATTTAGCCCCGATCCGGCTTATGTGGTTGAATCGAGCTCTGCGTAGTGTCCTTTTACACGACTTGGCGGCTTGGTTAAAGGCTCTCTTCAGAAAACGAGTATTCGAAGACTTGCGTGCTCGAGCTTCAGCCCATGCGGAATAAGCAGACACTTTCAGCGCCTCAGCACTACGACAGTCAGCATTAAACCACGGGCGAGCTTTGCCATGTGATGTTACGTCCGAGTACGGTATAAAATACTCCATACCCTGCCGTATCACCGCGGTAACGGCTTCAGCACAGCTCGTCGGATCTCCTGAATTGAAGCAAACCCTCCGCCAAGGGTAGGACGAGAAAAAGTGACGCATTTCATCCCAATCTGCTGACCTGTATCGCCACACCCGTCTTGGGCCACAAGGGCAATTTTCAGGTGGGGAATAAACGGATACAGATTTAACCAGACAATGATCAGAAGTACCCAGTGGAGCAGAAACTGTTACTGAGTATCTGTCTGGATCTGTGGTCAGCAGAAGGTCCAAGCAATTGGCAGTGTGTGAGTCGACATCTGGCACTCTCGTCGCACAGTTTACAAGCTGAGTGAGATCTAGTGACAATGCTAATTTACGCACCTCTCTCCCAGCATGGTCGGTCAGCTGGTATGGGAACAGCCACTCTTGATGGTGGGCATTAAAGTCCCTTAGGATGACTAACTGAGCTGATGGATAACGCTCTCGACTCGCATCTGCCGCTTGACTAAGGTGGTCGCACAATCGAGTTGTCTCATGGTCTCCACTATGCGAACGGTATACACAGGCATATAGGATTTGTTCATAGCCTGTGTCCACTAGGAGCCACAGGACAGAGAGATTGGACGTTTCAAGGTTCTTGAGACGCTTGATACAGATGTCATCACGAGCATACACACAGACTCCGGCACGAGATATAAACCTGTGCTCCAGAGAATACCCAGGGTAGCTGAGGTACGTCGTGTCAGCTGGACATCTGATCTGCGTCTCAGTAAGGAATAACAGCTGCGGTTTTTCTGTCTCAAGGTGGTGGTGGACAGGTTCGAGATTTGAGTGCAGTCCTCGGATGTTTGAGAGGTGCACTTTGAGTGGGAGGACGTGCAGCCGCTGTTTAACGTTTTTCCTTAATTTCTTTGACATAATTTTTGTTTGGGAGAGTGAATAGGAGGAGAGTGGCAGTTGGGCGAGGAGGCATCCCGCCCATCAGATGTCAATCTCGCCACCGCCGCACGGAAAGGAGCCTGACGCGGAGACCGCGGGGACGCCCGAACCCCCCCAGAATGGCTACCTGGTCCTCCCATCCGGTCGCCAACCGGCAAGGTAGAGCAATCTGGGATTTTTCGTGAGGTGGCGGGGCAGCCTTTGACAGGTGGCTAACCCGCTACTTGGGCCCCCAACTTCCTACGGTCGGCCAGCGGCGGCACCGTGCTTCGGATCCCGCTGCTCTCCGAAGCCAGGCACCCGATGCGGCGGTGACGAGCAGTCATCGGCGATTACACAGAGCGCCTCAACTGCCCAGACCCATTCTCCTGGTTGGCTACACCGGACATCGTGGCGGAACACGGCTTAAGCCGTTTTGCGACACGGCTTTGTCCGGAGGGTGGTGACCAGCCACGGCCGAAGCCTACCACCGGAATAACTGTTGTCCATTTGTTGTCCGTTGTATTTTCATATGCCGCCCTCATTGCCTCAGCTATGCCAGATCGTTGGCATATTTTATCACCATAGGCACCATTTAACTCAACTTTGGCGTCTACTTCCAGATCTCGTCATATGACGTGTGTTTAATTTTAAGATCCTCAGAACTCTACGAAAATCGAATACGAATGGTGAAAGAGAAAAAGAAGATAATTATGAATTATAATTATTTTCTTTTCTTTGTGGAAAATCGATTTGTCTAATATTCTCAAACATACCAAAACATGAATTTACCAAAAAATTATACTCTAAATTAGGAAATCTAATCCCGCATCAAGTTCTCAATCCCGCAGTCATCAATCTGATTGAAGCAGATTTGCGGGACTGAATAAATAATAATACTTTTCGGTTTAAGTACTTCTCTTCATGAATTTGTGAAGTGTTAATTATGCGATTTTTTTCATTCGATTAAGCTATTAGAAGAAAGAGGTTTCCAACCAAAAAAAATTTTTAAAATTTGATTTTGAGTTTTTTAATAATAAATATTAGTAGGTACATCAAAATCGACGTTAAAATAAGCAATAGTCTCTTTTAAACGTTTAAATTAGTAAGTAACTTTAGAAAATATTTTATTTGGAAATTTCGGAGTACCTACCTACTACATGAAAAATGAAAATGAAAAACTTTATTGCCATATGAAAAAATAAAAAATAAATTGACTGCATTTATTAATAAGTAAAAATAAAATAAGTCCCTTGAAGGGTTCAATTTGGTTAGAAGGAAGAGGAAATGTGTTTGTTGATTCATAAAGTATAGTAATAACTACAAAGTTAACTTGGTTGGATAAAAGTATGTGTGATAAGTGTGTGCCTGTTAAAAATAGGCTGATGGTTGTATTGTGTTATAATAATATATTTAAGTAAGTAAATAGCCTATAACCGTACCACTGCTGGGTAAAAGCCTCCATCATTGAAATGAGGTCATCACTACAAATTGATGGGTAATGGCTTAATCACCACGCTTGCCAAATGCGTGTTGGTGATCACAAACCCGGGCTATGCACCGAATAAATCCGAAACACAATTTGCCCGACCCGGGAATTGAAACCGGGACCTTTGGGTATCGGGCCGAGCACTTTGCCACACGGCCACCGAGGCGGTAATATATTTAGTTAAATTAAAAAATAACGGGTAAGTTTGGTAAATTAGGCGGATATAGGTTCAAAGTGGCGTCAGTTTAACATTAACTGAAGCTTTTTGTTTTTCGGAACCATGAGACAGGTTTCTCCATCCCTCAAGATCAACTATCACGTGATCTGGCTTGCCTGACACCATGAAAGTTGTTCAATATTTCGTACTAGCTACCCGACTTTGTTTTATATAAATATAGATGAGTGTGACAACAACATCTTATAAACCTCATCAGGCGCCTGTATGAAGATGGTACTGCTGCTGTCAGAGTTGATGGTATCGACTCCGAACGCTAAAAACGAAAGCAGGCGTTAGGAGATACTGTTCGTGCGTGTGGTTCTCGAGGGCTGGGATAAGGGAATATCCGTAGGAGATCGAAAAATATCAAATTAAAGATACGCAGACGACACTACCCTCCTAGCGTCAACTAGAGACGATATCGAGTCTTTTCGTCAACGTCTGGAGACCACAGCATTGGATTTTAGACCAAAATAATGATTTTGATTTTTAACGTGCCGACAACAACCAACCGGACGTCCAAAATTTAGCGGGACGTGAGGTAGTCCAAAGCTACATATATCTGGGCTCCACTATTACCAACGCTGGAGGCTGCGAGGATGAGATTCGAAGACGTTGCGCCGTGACTAGATCCGCAGTACCTACCTAGAGAGACTGGCAAGGATTTGCAAAGGCCGCAGAATAACCAGAAACACAAATGTTCGGCTTATGAGATGTCTCTCCTGCCCCCCGACCGCCTAACCGATCGCTTTGACTTCGTGTGTGGTTTATGACGTTATCTTGCTACCTCGCACCGCCTATGAAAGCAATATCAAAAGCTAAAGGCTATAGCTTTCGATATTGCTTTCATAGACGGCACGAAACGACAAGATGACGTCATAAACCCCACACGAAGTCAAAGCGATCGGTTAGGCGGTCGGATCCCTGATCTTTCCAATCTTCTTATAAGGAGCTGAAACGTGGACGCTGAGGATGCAGGACCGCAAATGTGGTGATGAGATGAGTACAAAACTATTTTTATTATTATTTGGATTTTATAGTTTTGTTTATATTATTGAATAAATGATTTGACTTTGACTTTGACTCATTATATTTGGCATAAATACGCATAGTTAAAATACAAACGTTTTGATGTAAAATATGTACTTATTTATTTGCACACAAAAAAAAATCAAACCTTGCCCCGAGCGCGAGCGCAGTGTGATTGCGAAAAACACCGAATTTGCTCCCGATTCCGACATTATGTTGAACACTAAATATTAGTTATATCAGACATTTTAAATTGAAACTGCATTGTTATATAAATAAAGAAACGTGTGAATTTGGTCCTGAAGCAATATATTTTAATGGTTCGTAGTAAAGATCGTGTGACCGCTTCCGAAAGGACCTCGAAGAAACACCCACATTGCTCAAACACAACGAATTCTCGAAATTTTATATTTATTTACGATTTAATTTCTCATTTATAGGCTCAGTCACCTAGCAAAGAGAAGCAAAATTGTATCCATGAAGAAATTAGTTTTATCACATATTAATGAGATCAGGACTGAGACGAATAAATATTTTGAACGACGGCCTGTGCCCATTTTTCGACGAATTCTATTTTTTTCTCAGTACTGCAAATCCCCTGGATTCCGCATGTGTAATCCCGCATTATCGATCCCGCAAAAACGGCGCAGGGTCCCGCGTTTGCGGGATTGGATTCCCTACTCTGAATAATAGGATTTAGATTTTTTAATGACCATATTGAAACCATCCGATCCGCATTTCACGGAAAGATAAAGTCTCCCGATAACGGGCTGTGACTACTCCGACTACTCGTATAAAAACAATGATTAATATTAATGTAACACACAAGAGTTCACAGCTAATGTGTATTTTATTCTATTTGTCATTTTAACAATGGCTACCTTTGTAAGCTTGATAATTCTGGTGATATTAGCAGTTTTCACGGACGGCGAAGAGTCTATGAAAAGTGTGCTTTCAAAAAATAATGATGTCACAGGAGATATAGCTGAACAGGGCATTACAGGAGAAAATGTTTATTCTACGCACGACGAAACTCTGGACAGAAAAATCAACCCCAAATTTACCAAAGGCAATAGATCTATTGAAGTCACTCCTACGACCATACCCATTGCTCTAATAAAGAATGACTACGTGCGATTAAATTTGATCCCTAGAACTTCCTATCGGAATGCCATGCTCGTGCCAGCAGATGTTATAATCCAAAACTATTATTCGCAAACCACGCAATCCCCAACCAACAATAATTAAGAACTTTCAACAAGAGAGTAAGTACAGAAAAAGTGGATAGAAATAATTAAAATTTTGCTAAAAAAAATTAAGCGTGTAGCACGGCAGTCTGTAACTGTGGGGCTGTGAAGTAAAGCTTTTGCCTAAGCACCTTTCCGACCGTGCCAAAAGCGGGTTAAACATTTTAACAAAGTTCTCATAGGATGACGTCTGTTATGACTTGAAGAAATGCCTAGAAGTAACATGAAGATCTAGATAGAAAAACAGACAGACCTCACGACGACGGGCACTCCGCAATCGCCAGGAGCTGATTTTATATCTTTAACCTTTGATTCTAGAAAAAGGTCTTCAGCATACCGTATTTACGCATATTACGATGCGCCACTAATGTCACAGTATGATAACGTGTTAACTTATCGCAATGTAACCATGAACGCTATAAATGGCAACTAATCATATACCAGCTACATTTTGTCTGACATGCATTGACTTCTATATAGGGTTTTGCCACAGGTTTTGGCACTTATTATTTTTGTTATACCTCCTCATCGTAGTTGCACTAGTGCTCGACACCCTAAGCCCAGTTTTCGACACAGTTTTCGGCGTTGAAAAACATAGATTTTCATTGAAATTATACGGGATCACAGCTAAGATGCAAGTATTATATACAAATATATTATAAATATTATATATAAGTAGTATATACAATTGCTAAAGACTAAAATCATCAGCAGACTCCTATTTTTAATTATTTATATTTACCCTATTTGAATTTCAGGAAAGATCTAGTGACAGATTGCATTGTGTTCTATTTGGAGACTGTAAACCAGTTTCTACTGAATAAAAAACCGACAATTTGAAACCACTTATAAATTACTATTGGGATTGTCCCGTACCTTGATTTGATTCCTGAATGCGATAAAAAATTACATTTACTATTTGTTATGTTATAATTTATAAATTACAACATTATAAAAGCAACATTAAATATTTATTTAGGAAATATAGATAAGTATGTAACTACATGTATGTTGATTTTTCATTTTGGAAGAATAAATTAAGGTTCAATAAAATTTGTTCCTTTGTTTTAATAACATCATCTCAGCCAAAAGACGTCCACAGCTGGACAAAGGCCTCCCCCAAGGATACATGAGGGGATTTGCCATAATCGCCACGCTTGGCAGGCGGGTTGGCGATCGCAGCAAGTTAAAACTTAACCTCAGAGAGATGCTGCTGCCCATCTTCTGGAATGGTCCCTTAGTCGCCTTTTACGACACCCACGGGAAGAGATGGGGTGGTGCAATTCTTTATCCCCGGCACCACACAGGGATTGTTTGTTTGTTTTATTATACACAAACATATTGTTACCTTGTCCTAAATAAACTTAACCACAGAAATTATTCAATTACTAATGTATTCTGATAGAGCGCTGATTAATTCAATTTATGGTATGTTGTATCTATATTAGTCATTACAAAACAGTCAACAGGAATTTGAGCAATACGATTCATATCAAACGCCCATATTGTACCTACTGTAGGAACATATGAGTATATTTATATTAAGTTTAAGCCTCGCCCAAACAGAAGGGTTCTGCGGTGTTGCGGGCACGGTTCCGCAGACTTATTACCTCGATCTGAAGATCGGTAATTAATTCGGTTAAGTGACAGTCGCAAAATTTGCAATGTATCGCTACTAAATACATATTTCGTATTAAAGCGACGCATCGCTAAACAATTATTAATCTAATACGGAGCGTTTGCGCCCCGTACCATAAGAAAATCTGTTTTTTTTCTTTCCAATTAAAACTACAAATAAGTTTAAAAAAATGAACTAGCACATTGAAGTGTGTGTTAAGACTAATCTACTAAGAAAATTTAGATGCTTCAATCGGTCTGGTTTGCCTGTAAAATGCAAATCTATGTTTTAAAAGAAGTTACTTTGATATTTTTTTCTCTGTTATTAAAGTTAACAAATCGTGTCTGTATGTTTTGTAATTGTTGGGAAAAATCAAGATCCCCGCCACGTAAATTTCCAATGCGTCGCCTTAAGAGCGTTTACGCCGCACACTAGCGCCACTAATGAAAAAAAACATATCTAGTAATTAGAGATAGAAAATCAAATTATGCTCAACAAACTATCTGAATGAAGTAATTTAGCATTTTTACGGCATCTAATGAACACCTGACATGTTATGGTTTAGTTAAATATGGCGTTATAGTTAAAAGTGGCCGTAACGTCTTATTCAACTAAACCATAACATGTGAGGTGTTCATTATGTGACGTAAAAATGCTAAATTACTTCATTCAAATAGTTTGTTGAGCATAATTTGATTTTCTATCTCTAATTACTAGATATGTTTTTTTTTTCATTAGTGGCGCTAGCGTGCGGCGTAAACGCTCTTAAGGAACGTAGAATGCTCTGATAGCGCCACAAGCGAACGATTGTAGCAAACGAAACTAGTAAGTAGTAGTCGCGTTGCCATTTTACAATCAGCAACTGGTTGCATTTTTTCGGCAATAAGCCTGCCGGTCGGTTGTGGTGGTCAAAATATAATATGAAATGAATCAAAAGGGCGGGCAAGTCGCGACCTACAGTCAGGCCCGCGACGGCGCGCAAGCACCTCAAAACTGAAAGTTGACTGGACATGACATTATGATAAAGTCAAAGTCAAAGTATTTATTTGCAAAGAACAGGTATATACAGTATCAAATATAAGTATTAAAATCGCTATTCAATTAATAAACATTAACATGCAAAAAAATATTGATAATTAATAATTTAAAAACTCATTTATGCTATAATAACATTTTTCTAACAACCATATACGTAGCTTTTTTGTCATTAAACTTATAGGTCCCTGTTTAAATTGATTTGGGATTCTGTTATATACTTTTATGCACATATAGTAACAACTTTTTTGATAAAGAGCAGTAAAAAGCAGTAAAAATAAAAAGGTAAACATGAAGTTAGTATTGACAACTAGCGACCGCTCGCGGTTTCACCCGCGTGGTTCCCGTTCCCGTGGGAATATCTGGATAAAAAGTATCCTATGTGTTATTCCAGGTTATAAACTATCTGTATGCCGAATTTCATCCAAATACATCCATCCGTTGCAGCGTGAAGAAGCAACAAATATACGAACATACACACAAACTTTCGCATTTATAATATTATAGGATTTAATAGCATTGTCAGCAGGCAGCGATATGTATGTACGACCGCCACAGCCCCCGATCCGATCCGAACCCTTCGGAGAATCTAGTAGGGCACGGGGACACGCACTAGTGCGTGATGCCGTTCCCTCTAGAAAACCTCCGAAGGTGATTCGTTTCACACGGCTTGAGGAACCCTTTAAGTTTCTCGCCGCCCCCAAACAAGCCCGGTGAAGCTGATAATGCCGTTTGAGGCAATCAGCAAACTCTCTCCTATATGTGGAGATTTGTAAATGGCATTGGTTAACTCACATTGTCTAGTAATAGTTAATATTTGACTGTAAATCTTCCAACAAGCAAATAAATAAATAAAAAACAAAAGCTAGGACAAAATAAGGAGACTACAAAATGGTAAGCTTCTTACAAAGGCGCTCGACAACGCACGCGCAGACAACCTCTCACGGATACCACAGTGAACGAGAGTGCGGCAACAGTGCCGTGATCTTGAATCGACGTACCGATTTTATTTTTATTTTTTGAGAGAGATTGCCGATTGCCTCGAACGGCATTTTCAGCGTCACCGGGGTTTTTGGGGGCGGCGAGGCACGTAAAGGGTTCCTCAAACCGAACCGAATCACCTTCGGAGGATTTCTAGGGGGTACGGCATCGCACACTTAAAAGTGCGTGTCCCCGTGCCCTACCAGTCTCCGAAGGGTTCGGATCGGATCGGGGAGCGGAACAATAAATAAATAAATAAAAATAGGCACCCACCTACATGCAACAAAACTCGCAATCGCGACACCCAAACCAAGAAAAATACGTTTATACTGATCGGCTGTATAGCGCTCAGTGACATACTTGTTATTCTCCGTTACTACAGCAACATACGCTGCCCGATCCGCGTTTGCGGGGACAGCCCGCGTCATCGCATACTCCTTTCCCGTGCTTTTTTCTGTGTGCTAATGTAGGTGAACTACGAGTTTGTGTGCGTAAGTTTCGGAGCGCTTGTATGAAGTTGCCGCACTCTCGTTCACTCTGCGGATACGGAACCCTGCAACAGCTGCGCTTGGACTGTTCCGAGCTGTTCCGAGATCCATATTATAGGATCGATGTCAGTGCACGGGGCTTTTGGTGTGCGTTGCGCGTTGCTCAAGCGCGGTGTGTATTAAGCTTACGTCCCCTTATTTTGTGGTGTCGTTAGTGTGAACTACCTACGTCACGGATTATGGACCAATTTACACCGAAGTGGGCAGAGATCAGCCGTTTTACTGTCAAACAAATTTAAGCTTTATCTCTATTACATAATCCATAGTATCGCTTAAAAGCACAATGGAGGGGTCCATTACTTTGATAGGCTGCTTGTCCTCTCGCGACGTGTCGTCGTCGCCGTCGTCGGTAGTCGCGGCCGGCGCCGGTGCGGCGGCGCGGCCGTAAACGGCCGTGCGTTCATCAACCCGCCTCTTTCAAGCGATGGTATAGTTATTTAATAGAGATATAGTTTTAAATGGTTTTACAGTGAAACTGTCAGTAGCTGCGCTGCTAACCGCTGCCACTTCGGTGTAATTTGACCATAAGTATGGACTAATAATATATTAGTACCTGGATGACCGAGTTTTACTCGGTTTTTTTTTGGTAATTTTCTAAAAATGAAACCTAGCTAGATCGATTTATCGCCCCCGAAACCCCCTGCATACAAAATTTCATGAAAATCGTTTGAACCGTTTTCGAGATTCAGATTATATATATATATACAAGAATTGGTCGTTTAAAGGTAAGTACTTACTAGCTGATTCGGCAAACGTTGTTTTGCCATATAAATTATTTCTAGGGAATTTGTAGGGTAGAAAAAAATAACGAACTTATTGTAAGTGTGTGAGGACGTGGTATATGGGTAAAAGAGGCATGGAGCGCTGTGAACAATGACGGAATAAAAATAACAAAACACCAAACATTTATTTTTTTAATTTATTATAATTTATTCCTTTATTTATTTCCTTTGTTCGATGCGTAAACAATAATCATGGCCGAAAACTGTGTAGGGAGTGAAAGAATGAGACCGAAGCCTCTCACACAATAAGCCTTATTGTGTGAGAGGCTTCGGTCTCATTCCTAATTCCGTGCTTTTTACTGGGAGAGAAGTGACATCGGTAGACGCCTGGCGGAGATAACTGATCAAGTGATTAATTAATATGGCTATAAAAAATAGGGGTTGGTGATAAAAGGGTGAAAATTTAGGGTTTTATGTATTTTAAGATGCCACATATTTTAACCAAAAAAAATAAAAATAAAATCCAAAAAATAAAAGAAATGTTTGGGGTGGACCACCCTGATCCATCACTTAAGGGTATGAAAAATAAATTACGACCGATCATCAGACCTACCGAACATACATATAAAATTTCATAAAAATCGATCTAGCCGTTTCGGAGGAGTATGGCAACTAACATGTGACATGAGAATTTTATACAGGGTCTAACAAAATCAATAAGCGAACGTTTAAGGGCGGTATCTATACATCATTCTGAATACAATGACAAAATATGGGCTCCAGTTTTATAGTGATTTTTCAATGTTATATTTTCTAACAAACTAAATCAATTAAAATAATGCACATCATGAACATGCTGTATCTTTACTAACACGCACGCAAGCGTCAATAAAAAGATAGTGTACATATACTTACACGCACACAATTGAAAACTATTGTATGACATTCATAAGCACACGGCTATCTTTTTGCTAGATAGGTACGGGTTTGGAAAGGGTTTATTTTTTGGTGAATTACGATATTGTTTTAATGATTATCTCGGTAACGAGCCTGTAGTTTTGGACCAAATTTGGTGAGCATGCTCAGTGTGATGTATAGATGCTCCCCTTAAACATTCGGTTATTGATATTGTTAGACCCTATATATATAGATATATGTATTCCCTGTGTGTTGCCGGGTCCCTGCGTGGTGCCGGGTCCCTGTGTGGTGCCGGGTCCCTGTGTGGTGCCGGGTCCCTGTGTGGTGCCGGGGATAAAGAATTGCATCACCCCATCTCTTCCCTTGGGTGTCGTAAAAGCCGACTAAGGGACCATTCTAGAGGATGGGTAGCAGCATCTCTCTGAGGTTACCCTCAACCTACTGCGATCGCCAACCCGCCTGTCAAGCGTGGCGATTACGGCAAATACCCCTCATATCCTTGGAGGAGGCCTTTGTCCAGCAGTGGACGTCTTTTGGCTGAAATGATGATGATGATGATGAGATATATGTGTATACAAATATAGAAGAAGAAGATAGAAATTAGTCCATGCCATAAGTAATAGACTACGTGCCCGCGCGGGCAGACCGCGACCGTGCCCGCGACCGTGCCCGCGACCGTGCCCGCGACCGCCTCTGTTTGGATGAAGCTTAATTATAATGGCGGTCTTGATAATTCCATATTTAATTGCCTCTTGCATGTGGTTGAAGCTGTTGTTCTATTTATATTTAACTGAAATGTGGAATTTTAATTTGGTGATAATACTATTAATGCTTGTTTCCGTCAATGGAAGATCACATTTGGGAGGGAAAGCTTCGGAAAAGAAAGGTAAAGACAAACCAATGATAGAAGATCAGCAAAAAGTTGTTACTGGTAACTTGAATAAAGAAAATACAGAAGTACCAAATGCAATAGAACTACCTAAAGAGGTAAAACCTTTAACCTTTATGGCTACCAGAAGAAACTTGGCCTTAATACCAGTGAATGATGTTATCAATGGTTATAGTACAATTGAACATGACACAGCTTCTTAATCAAGTAGCAATCGAAGAGTAGTCCAAGATCTTGACTAGAATATTATTTCAGCGATGGAACCAAGAAACTAATAAGTACCTACCCACAATTTACCCGAAAGATAATGTGATCAAGTGCCTAGAAATTAATCTAAGTGTTCTCCTTTGGTGCTATCCATTAGCCAACCTAGTGTTTGGAGTTTTTTGCTTTTGGTTGCCGATAGCCTTTACAGTTTTACTAATAATATTGGAATGTGTAGAATAGTGATTTTCGCCTTTTATTCTTTTTATTTACTTAACTTAGCACTTACAATAACAATAACCTTGGAAATTAAAATGCTCTTTACATAAAATGTTTTTTAATAACTTTTCTTTAATCTAGTACATAGGTAAATGAGATTTCATAAAAAAAATATATAACTACCGACGTTAAGGTGTGGTATTATCATCATACTATGTTATTATATTGGTACATTAACATTATACAACGTTAAAATTAGCATATAGTAGTGGCTCCATTGTTCGACAAGTGATTGACAATAGTGTCCTTGAAACATTAGAAATTGGGTACATCAACTGATTTGTGGCTTTACAGTGAAAATTAAACACGACCACCTGCTTCCACCACATCACATTGAGTAAAATTTCAATGAAATTCTATATAGGGTCACTTTTTTATCACCGTCCAAACCTTTTGAGATGACTCCCGTAATACAAACGAACAACTCTTACTATTGGACCAACACCCTAACTCGAAAATAAAATTCAGCTGTTCCATACAAAACATCAATATTCATTCGACCAAAATGTATGGAACAGCTGTATTGTCATCCCTGTATAATTTTTTGGCGACGAAAATTTTGTCGAAGTCTAGGCTTGAGCGTCGAACACTGGAGCACTACGATATATTAACACTTAGCTTAACTTAGGATTTGGCAACGTGTTAAGCGATATTTCTAAAGAACTCCATCAGTTCCTCGTCTTCATCATTTTCAGCGACTCTGTTAGTTATGCTGTAGTAGTTGTTATTACTGATGCTATTGTCACAACGCGACCCCTTCACCACGGTGTCGAGGACCTTGGCTACGAAGTTAGCCGATGTTGGCTTGGGGCACTGTTTTAAAGTGTTTACGACGCAGTTGCGAAGCTCGTGATACTTCTGGCATGCTTGCTGCAACGTGATATATAACATACATTACATTACATTTGATGAGATCGATGGCAGATCGATGGTGAAGTAGTAATCGTGCTTGCGTCTACGATTGCTGAAGTCAAGCAACTTTCGCAAAGGACGGTGATCGGATGTGTGACAAAAAATTCTTCATCGTGCTTCGGAAGGCACGTAAAGCCGTTGTTGGCCCCTGTTGCATTTTAGCAGTCATTAACAATCACCAATCCGCACGGGTCGGCGCCGCCGGCGTCGGTCGTGGTTTATGGCCCTGGCGGGTAACCACGAGCTCTTATAGCAGTACTAATGCAGTTGTGGAAACGAGACGCGTGTAGCGGCGAATATATTTGCGTCTCTTTTCCACAACTGCAATAATACTGCTATAAGAGCTCATAGTCAGGGGGCTGCAGTGCTATTCTCTAAGCAAAACAGCGTCGACCTCAACATTGAACTCGCTCATAACTTGCAAACGAATGTAGACTTTATTACTATGAGAAAGTAGATTGAAATTCGTTTGCAAATTATGAGTGAGTTCAACATCGAGTTCGACGCTGTTTTGCTTAGAGACCAGCGTTGCTGTTCTCCCTTCCCTGTGGTGTTCCATCCATAGAGAACTCCTTCCTCAGGGTTGGCAACGCATCTGCGATAACTTTGGTTTTGCGGGTGTCCATGGGCGGCGGTGATTGCTTTCCATCAGGTGACCCGCATGCTCGTTTGTCTCCTTTTACCATAAAATAAAAAAAAAAGAGAACGCTCGTGCCCAAACAGTGTATGCATAATGGGCTGGTGATGAAATTACATTTGTTATGATGACTAATATGTAATTTAATTGTAAAATATAATTTTCACTTCTCATGCTCGTAAAGTTGTTCTTTATGTCGAGAGAAGGCGGTATAAAATGTGTTTTATGCTCTTGTGCATAAAGTAATTTCTTCTTTTAAGACTAATGCCCATTTTCACCATTGATCCCTAAGTTTTAGGTGACCCCTAAGCCATTTTAGGTGACGGTTTTGCTCCAACAACTGTCACTTAACATGGCTTAGGGGTCACCTAAAACTTAGGGGTCAATGGTGAAATCAGGCATAAGGCAATTAGGCCTTACCGCCACATACACAATTAAATACACCTTCATTTAATTGATATATTTTTATGAGATTTAGGTTATTTCTTAATTTAATTACGACATAATTATGTATTACTATCTAAATACAAATTTACGATTAATACGGGCGTGCATTTACGTAAAAAAAATATAACGCAAATATTTATAATAATAACTTGGCATTACGGCTCAGATCATAGTCAAACGTCACATAGTTGGAAATTTTGAAAAAAAATAAGAAAAATTGTGTGGCGGGAAGCTAATATTATTATTCGTCAAACAAAACTAGAAACTAGCTTTTGTTGTGTTGCGGTTCGTTTTATTTCCTTGCAGTCGAAGTGAAAAGCAGAGTGTAAAACTCGAGTTTAAAACCCATTTTACCCTCGACGTGAATATCCACCCTCGCACGCACGTTTTATGCTCTTGTTGTACAATCTACTATTGTGTTATGATGACTAATAGTTATGTAATTCAATTGTAAAATATAATTTTGTAACACATGTATAAGTTGATTTTGTGATCGTGTTACAAAAAATGTTTTAATACCCTATCAGGTACAGGTATAGTAGATTGCGCTATTAACACATTAAATACAGTCCTGGGGGGTAACCACGAGCTCTTATAGCAGTATTATTGCAGTTGTGAAAACGAGACGCGTGTAGCGGCGAATATATTCGCGTCTCTTTTCCACAACTGCAATAATACTGCTATAAGAGCTCATAGTCAGGGGGCTGATAACCCAACTGACCTTATATGCCTGTGTTAGGTATGGGTTCACGTCAGTAGTCTAACGGAGCTATGGGGATTGAAGCAACGTTTCTCGCATTCAACCCGAGCATGTGTCCGTGCGGCTACCGACGCTTCAATTGTATGATCGTTGTTGGTGCACATTAAAATAAATGATTAAATACTGACCGCAGTGGACATAGTTTCTGGATCCGTATTTTCCATAGCTGCTAAGCATAAATGTAGTCTTACGATTTTGGTCTCAAAGCAATTCATCATGCCGTCTTCGAACAGATCTGAAATAAATAACGTCATCAATACCAGCAGAATTCCACAATTTAAAAATAGTTACCTACTGCTAAGCGAAGGCTAGAGAGCTCGGCCCAAAATCCGAAAGTATTGGATGACTAGTTTATTTTTTAACCGACTTCAAAGAAGGAGGAAGCCTCTCAATTTGACCGTATATATATATATATTTTATGTATGTGTGTTTGCGGGTAACTTCGTCGTTTATGAACCGATTTTGATGATTATTTTTTTGTTGGAAAGGAGATATCCCAAGAGTGGTACCATGATAAGGAAACCAGGTCTCATAATGGCATCCCAGAGAAATCGAGGGAGCCCTTCGAAAATCGTAGTGGTGACTAGTGCGTTTGTAATTTTTTTCAAAAGTATTCAAAAACACTACTATTTAATGAAGGTCTGTAGTCCATCTGATGATGGAGCTGAAAGACAGTCGAGGGAACTCCTCAACGATTTACAGCAATGACCTGGTGTTTGGGCTTGATTAATTTGTATTTGTGAGAACATTACACCTAGATGGGTTGTGATTGTCATCTCGGTTCGTTTTCTACCAGGAGGTCTTTGCGCTGCTTTAATTTTATACAAATTTTCGTTTTTATTAACGTGATCGAATGACGAATGAAATTCACACTATGCACCCTGGCACCCTGGGTTCAATTCCCAGCGGCCAAAGTGTATTACGTATAATATCCGTATCCGACGATGTGAGCACAGCACAAAATAAGGAGACTGCAGAAGGTAAGCTTTATACAGGGTGAGGTAAAAGTAATCATCCGATGTTCTTTGGCTGTAATTTGTTTTACAAATGAAAAACTTTGGTTCTGTTTGTGGATTATTTATGTTTAATTCATTAGAATTTTTCTTATCAAATCGAGAAGCTGATATCGCACAAGTGGCCGCCGCCGCCAGCATTGATGACCGTACGGGCCCTTTGTATGGCATTTTCCATCACTTTTGCCAGAACCAAGAACTTCAGGCGATAGGTTCGCGCATTCGTGTCAGATGTTGTCGAGGGCTTCCAGAGTCTGAGGCTTGTTCACGTAAACACGAGACTTCAAAAACCCCCACAAAAAGAAGTCTGGTACGGTCAAATCGGGCGATCTTGGCAGCCAGTGCAACTCGCCAAAACGAGAACGAGAAATTAGGTGACCCGGAAATGCCTGCTTCAAAATGTCGGTTACAATTATTCCGCGTTCTTGAGGAGTATAGCGATTCATGGCTTGTCGACATGTATTTTACATCTGTTTACTTCAAATATGTCAAAACCGATTTGACATTTGACGCCATTTGCAAAAATTAAAGCGTCTTCCAATAGGGTAATTACTTTTACCTCACCTTGTATATACAATACCGCACTCGAGCCACATACATTTTATCTACTCTGTGCTCGAGCAACGCACACATAGACTATCTCACGGACACGGACAATATGTCGCAGCCATCTCGTTAAATAGCCACCCAATTGCACGGCTAGCCCTTTAATTGAACAACGCCATTCAACCAAACATTTAGTTTTGTAGTTAAATCACTGTAGCGTTTAAACATTCAACATTCATCTCAGCCAAAAGACGTCCACTGCTGGACAAAGGCCTCCCCTAAGGGTATGAGGGGTATTTGCCGTAATCGCCACGCTTGGCAGGAGGGTTGGCGATCGCAGTTGAGGGTAACCTCAGAGAGATGCTGCTGCCCATCCTCTGGAATGGTCCCTTAGTCGGCTTTTACGACACCCACAGGAAGAGATGGGGTGGTGCAATTCTTTGTCCCCGGCACCACACATTCAACATTACGGATTACTTAAAAGCCATTAGTATATTTTCTTTGGCACCACCGGCGTTTTGTTTTTGTACAAGATGGCGTCACCAGCTCGTGTTTTTTTAACGTTGCGTGTTGTTTTGTCGTGAAAAATATCAATTTAAAGTCAAAGACAAAAAAAAATATTTAATTAAGAAAAATGCTTTTGAATCGTTCATACTTTTTTACCTACTGAGTATTCAGGATCAAGGTAATCTTATTGTGATTTCATGGATATTTACACTACAATACAATAGTAAAACAATACAGTTTGTCCCGAAAAACCGGTTAATATGTCCCACAGTTATCTTAGCAAATTTACATTTAACCAGTAAGCGTCGTCTAGCTGTATTGTTGTACGTTGCGTTCAGCCACTCGGCTAATCTACATTTAGACGTGTGATTGAAAGGCGATGTTCAGTCAAAGAGCTAGCTAGCGGTGCAATTGGATTGCTTTTTTGACCTGCGACATATACATATAATCACTCCCACAAATTGTATATAAAGAAGGCGAGCGGAAAGATATTATTAATTACATGTGACATATTCTGTCATTTGGCTATCAAAGGCATAGATTTAGTATAATACGTTATAGGTCATTTTGATATGTCAAATGTCTTCTAATTGAACTATTTTTGGTATTTTATGTAGTAGGTAAGTTGTTTATGTATTTTTACTGAACATATCGTTATTTCATTGGTATTCCCTTCGGTAGAGCTAGAGGTCCTGGGTTCCTAACATTTGATGGACTCGATTGTATTCACTTACATGGATACATACCTACATAACTTACCTCGGAGGAGCTAGATGGCGCAGTGATACGTGCTCGGTTAGCAATTGCTGAAGTTGAGCAACTTCTGCAAATGCCGCGGTCATCGGATGAGTGACCCAAATATTTATCATTCTCCTCCGTGCTTCGGAAGGCACGTAAAACCGTTGGACCGGGCTGCATTAGCGGTCATTAACAACCACCAATCAGCACTGGGCCCGTGTGGTTTATGGCTTGTGCTCCTTTTGTTCCCATTATGTAAGACTCGTGCCCCAGCAGTGAGGATATTAAATGAGCTGGCGATGATGATGATGGATAACTTACCGCTTACGATCTGCGCGTTGTTGTTGCACGTGTAGTTGTTCAGCTCCTGCAAAGCCGCCTTATGGACGTCGATTCTGTCGCGCGACACCGGGTCCGTGCAGGGCAGGAAGGCATCGAACATGTTGAACGTACACGTCTCCAGTTCAGTCTTCTTTTCGCATAAACTTAAATCATGGTGAAAGTTAACATCACACCCAAATCTATGTGGTTTATTTTTTATTGTTAGGGGATAGATAGATATAGCAAGCTTTTATTGCAACACTATGAAACATAAATATAAATAACTTACACAGTTACAATTTGGCGGTCTTATCGCTTTAAAGCGATTTCTTCCAGACAACTAATCGGATGGAGAGAGCTAATAAACTGTAAGATCAGAGAGTCGGGGAGTTGACAAATTACTCTGTTCACCTGATATTGTGCAAAAGGACAGTTAGTTGAGCAAGATTGATTGTGTTACCTGCCGACTCGCAATCTAGTCATCAACAGGTTAAGAGGTCCGTAGGAGCGTAGGTGAAGCCCAGTGAAGAAACTGAAGGATATTCGGCTGAACCGAACCCCTCGATGAATTTAGTTATTAAGAGCGTTTACGCCGCACACTAGCGCCACTAATGAAAAAAAAAACATATCTAGTAATTAGAGAAAGAAAATCAAATTATGCTCAACAAACTATCTGAATGAAGTAATTTAGCATTTTTACGACACCTAATGAACACCTGACATGTTATGGTTTAGTTAAATATGGCGTTATAGTTAAAAGTGGCCGTAACGTCTTATTTAACTAAACCATTACATGTGAGGTGTTCATTAGGTGACGTAAAAATGCTAAATTACTTCATTCAAATAGTTTGTTGAGCATAATTTGATTTTCTTTCTCTAATTACTAGATATGTATTTTTTTTCATTAGTGGCGCTAGTGTGCGGCGTAAACGCTCTTAAGTGGCATGCATTGGGATAGGCTTATGTCCAAATGGAATGATTTGAGCAGATTATATGACGATGGTGATGAGTAGGAAATTAAAAATAACACGTTTTAATTTGATGTGAATTGGAAAGCTCATGTGGCTGTTGGCATGGCATAGGGTTGCCAACCATACTTTAAAATAACGTATCCTACGTGGAATGGAAAATGGAAAATATTCCATCCCCATAATTTTTTCTTTTTAATAAAAATAAAGTATGGAAAATACTCTATTTCCGAATAATGCGTGCGTTTAAACGGAATATTCCTGTTGATTTAATTTCTGAACTACTGAATGAACTCAGACTCAGGTGAAGTGAAACGAATAGCAACGCTTAAATAAATAAATTTGGAAAATACTTAATTTTTTCTTCAAATCCTTTTTTTTATAAGTACTAGTTAGTGATAGATTTACTTTAATTTCCTGAAAAATAGTTGGCAACCTTAGGCATGGCAGAACGCGCTGAGGCTGCTGAGGCGGAACAGTTCTCAAGTGTCGATCGCGCATCGGAAGACGCAGCGAAGGCAGGCCTTCAAAAGTTTAAAGTAAGTAGCAGCAGCTGGATGCGCGTCTTTTGTTTTTTGGCCGAAGGCCTTTATACGGCTTCGGTGGACGTCTGTTCAATGAGAGGATTATGATGATGAAATATGTATGTACTTACTGTCTGGTAAATCTGAGTACAGCATCAGGAGCCTCTGCTGATGTGGCATGCTGCATTGCTATAAAGTCCTGCAACTGTACGTTTTCCAAAACACAGTCGGAAAACTTGTCGGCCCCTGACTGTAACAAAATATTTAAGTTTTTTAAAATTCGCTTACCCTACTAAACAAAGTTTTACACAGGACTTAACGCAAACAAATAAGTATAGGCATCATCCTTTATATAACGGACGACGCGACGACCGCCGACGTTTCGAGCGAGTTGCACGGGCCGTTGTGGTAACTGGTTGAATGGTTGTCCCGACAGCAGCGTATGCCTGGAATACCTAGGTATACTAAGTAGTTGACGTTAAACCTCATTAACTTCAAAATGGCAACCGGTTGCTACTGGGCTGGGACCAATAACGGCTTGTTTTTTAACTTTACAAAATTGCTACCGCTACTTACTGGTTCCTTACTGCTAACTACGGAAATTAAAATTTTCGTAAATGTCGAATAAAATTGGTGCTAATGCACTCCGAGCGTTCATGACGCTCTGCCTCGACCCCACGATAACCATTATTATCAAGAAGTAGCAACCTTAGTTCGTACTATATTGTTTAGCACCATTTAACCTTATAAACAACTTTATCATGAGGATAAAGTATTAACAAAACAATATGTTATGTACCTACTGAAGTGATTATTTTCTGAAAAGATATAATAGTTAGTAAGTAAGTAAGTAAGTCATCATTTACTCGGCTACACTACATCATACGCAATTTACAGTCATGAAAAACAAAAGAAAAAAAAATAGATATGACTATAGAGAAAACAAATTAATAGGCACTAAATAATAACAGTGTTGGCCGAAAAGGCTGACCAGGAGCCAGCTCAGCAAATGTTGCAGCTAGACGCCACAACGCTGATTTTCAGCTGGGCCTTGAGTAGGGCAACGTCAAACACAAAAAAAGTATAATTGCGTTACTAAATAACTACGAGAGAAAAAAAAGAAAAAAAAAATTGAACATAAATTAAGTGCCTGTATGGCTTACTTCCCTTTGCCTAATAGCAAGTAAACAAGTTAGTTAGTTAGTACAGACGGTGGCAGATCAACCTACCCAAACCTGTCAAATTTCTCCAATGAATATTGATCCTTATAACCAAACAATAAAGTTCAAAATTGATTGTAGAAATTTGACAGTTTTAGGTAGGTTGATCTGCCGCCGTGTGTACTTAATTTTACGCAAAAGATTATGTTAAGTGTATATCTTTTTCTTAGGTAATGGGTGATTACCATGTACGTATAATATGTGTACGAGCCCGTATATAAGTACTTTATGTAAATATATTAATAATAAATCAATGTTACATACAGTGTCTTCCAACATTGCGACTAGATTTTACTACAAAAATTATATTACAATGGTGGTTACAATAGGTCTACACTGCCATCTCTAATATTGTTAGTTGGCACATACACAATATTATAACATAAATTTCAGCGAAATCTAAATGAAATTAAAAACAACGACTTGCCACTTACGACCATTCGCAGGTCTGGCGTCAGCTCAACCAACTACAAACCAACTATTCCATAATATCCAGAGCTGCCAGTCATCACCACCTGCTTGGACCTTCCCTATTGATGGATAGGGAGAATGGGCCATAAACCACCACGCGGGCCCAATGCAGATTGGTGGTTGTAAACGACTACTAATGCAGTCGGGTCCAACGGCTGTACGTGCCTTCCGAAGCATGGAGGAGTAAGAGATAACATGTTTTGGTCACCCATCCGATGACCGGCCTTTGCGAAAGTTGCTAAGATTAGCAATCGCAGACCGGGTGCGTTAACCACCACCACTGCGCATCGAGTTCCTCAGTTCCCGTAAGTGGAAAAAAAAATCAACATTTTTAAGTATGCCAAATTATAATTTATGTTCGCAATAAAAATGCGTAAAAATATCACAGTCGCTTTTCTCAAAGTGTTATTTTCATTTTTCAGTTTCGATTAAACACTACTAGTGTATAAAAATAACCATAAAAACCAAAGATACAAGATGTATTTTATAAGCACTTACAATAAGCTCAGGAACTTTATCTTCAGCGCCATATCGCTTGCATTCGTTTCGGATCAAGTCTTCGATCTTTTTCTGTTTACAGTTCATGGTCCGCCCTGCCACCAAGCCTGGTAGGAAATATATCATTATAATAATGGAAGCAACCATTTACTATCATCATATCGCCGCTGTAGAATTATAACCTCGTATGTCCAGATATCCCTGTCAGTGTTTCCCTGTGTGGTGCCGGGGATAAAGAATTGCACCAACCCATCTCTTCCCGTGGGTGTCGTAAAAGGCGACTAAGGGACCATTCCAGAGGATGGGCAGCAGCATCTCTCTGAGGTTACCCTCAACCTACTGCGATCGCCAACCCGCCTGCCAAGCGTGGCGATTACGGCAAATACCCCTCATATCCTTGGGGGAGGCCTTTGTCCAGCAGTGGGCGTCTTTTGGCTGAGATGATGATGATGATGATGTCCAGATATCCAAACTTAAAAGGAAACGAAAAAAATGGCTCTTTTAACCGCATCTGTGGTCTAGTGGCTAAGACCACCGGTTTAGACCCAGAGGTCCCGGGTTCGATTCCCAGCGGGGTACATGTTTGTGTACTTGGTTTGGTTGGTGGTAGGGCTTGTTTGCCCGCCTGGCTAGCTACCACCATCTTATCTAAATATGCCGCCATAACATCAATGTTTGTAGCATCGTTGTGTTCCGGCAGCTAGAGATAAGATAGCCAGTGCCTCACTAGTTGAGGATCCCGGGTGAAGTGCGCTTCCATCTTTGGCCTTATCATCACTTAACATCAGGTGAGATCAAGGCACTGTGCTTACCCGTTAATATTAAAAAAAAAATCTTCAATGTTTAATATTGTTATGTGCTTTTGTCTCTTGTTTTGATTTTTTTTCCATGGTACACTGTTTCGCGGTATTATAAAATACGTGGTTTTAATTTGATTTTTACAAAAATAAAAAATATTTGCTTTTTTGACATACAAGGTTATCATTCTATAGCGACGATATCTCAGCCAAAAGACGTCCATTGCTAGACAAATACCTCCGCCAAGCATCTCAACACCGACCGGTTTTGTATACTACTTATTCAGGAATGATTTTTAAAGCAGTGCGTTTTTAGGATGGAAATGTATTTTAGAAAATAAACAATAAAAGACATATTTATTATATTCCGATTTTAAAATTAGTAATACTTTTACATAAAAAGATTTACGTTATTTATTTGTCTGTGATTAATTACTCTAAACTTGAAATAGGAACAAAAAAGTAATTTAAAAAAAAACTACATTTTAGAAAGGCAGCAGTGACAAGTGAAATCTAACATATTCTTTTAAACCTTATTTGGTTTGCTATCACCCTCGTAGTCGATTACAGAATAACTAGTTAATGGTACTAACCAAAATGTCCCAGTGCCTCGATTTTGCTATTTTAAAACGTCCACAATCGTGTGTCAATTGGTCTCAATTGCGTTATTGTGACACTTTCCCCATTAGTCCAATTTTAAAAATCAGACTACCAATACGCTAAGTTGTTATCATCATCATCATTAGGACACTTAAGGCCTGCATTGAGTGTATCTATTTGATTAGAAGAAGTAAAAAAAAACGTTTTGAGGAACTAAATATCTATTTTTTTTATTAAGATATACAAAAAAGACAAAGGTTTTTCGATGAACAATTATTAAAGATTAAAAAATTGGACAAACGACGAAAAGCTACTGACCAAGAAAAGAAAGTGCTTAATCGTTGTAGGAATCTCATTTTTACATCACAAGAGATACTCTGGTCAATAATGATTCCATCATAATAGATATCCTTTCATCACTTAGGTACCATCAGTCGCGCCTATCTCAGTTCAGTCCAATAAAAAAAACAAAATATTAAATATAGGTATGTTCAGTTAATTATACAAATCATATACAAACCTATCGCGGCAAAACTGAAGAACAATAACTTGCACAACATTTTGATTATAATTTATTATTTTATTATAATAATCTCACAAAAAACAAAGCAGAACTAACTTCCCGGACGACCGTAAACCGCTTATATATCAAATACAGAATGCATTACAGGGAAATATGTTTAACTACGCAGATGCATGCATAGTGGCTATTCTGGAAACGGTAGAGAAAACATTATTGAGAACTCTGTAAAATTAACTTTTTACTAATTAGAAGTAATTGATTAAGGCTGGCAAGCAATGTTTTATTTATTTATTTATTTACTTAGGTCCACTTACAGTTTATGTATTACATTTCATCTTATAAAACTATAATTAATTATATATAATCTAAATACACAAACTACTTACAAGTAGACACATCCTGTTTTTATTGTGTCTTATAAGGTAACTATGTATTTGTTAGCAAAAATAATAAAAGTATAAGATATGATATTTAAAACTTCTGTAGAATTATTTGACGTATTTTAGCAACCGAGTCATGAAAGATGTCAACCTGGTCGCTATAATGATTGAGGATACGGGATAGGCGAGGAATGGCAGAGTTGGCTCCCAGAACCGTGCGCCGGAAAGGAGGACAGAGAGGTGCTATGGGCTTTCGAGGAACACAACGGGGTACTTTCAAACTGAACAAAGATAACAGTTTTCTGCATAACTGATTGATAACTGACTCACTGATAAATTGCGACTCCAGGTGATCTGCGCATGTGACATGCTTACAACAACAGTCCCAGCCCTCGAGCGGTCTACCACCTTAACTCTTTTCTTACAAAAGTCTAGGATGCGGGTATATTTGTAGATCCTATACCCATCCTACTAAGGAAACACAACATTTACCTTAGTTACTAATAATAATTTGTTATGTATTTTTACCCCCTTATTCATAAACTATTTAAGCATTATTGTTTTCTAAAGTTTACGCGAACACTACACATTGAAATGAAACAACTTTTAAGGATCTACTCACGTTTACTTTACACATTACTTCTACTTCAAACGACAGGATAAACATTAACCCCCTTATTCATTAAAACTATTTAAGCATTATTTAGTTAAATATTGTTTTGTCAACGTCACACAGACGTCAATTTTGAATTTGAGAAAAAGAGACAAAATCAAACAACATCAATACAAAATCAACCGATATTAGAGTAAACGGTGATCAATTTTATTAGATTTGGTAGATTCTACAGTCTTTTTAGGCATAACCCTTGCCTCAAAACTTCAATGGAATCCTCATACATCAAAATTGGCCGGTAAACTCAGATCTGCTGCAGCCATTAGAAAAATTAGGCAGTTAATAACAGACGTTGAAACTGCTAGAACAGTTTAATTTAGTTATTTTCATAGTGTCATGTCGTATGGCGTCCTACTGTGGGGAACAGGCAGCGGCTGATATTGAAACTATATTCATTTTACAGAAACGAACAATAAGAACAATCTATAAACTAGTAGGATCACGAACTTCCTTAAGATTTTTTTTAAGGAGATTGGTGTCCTGAGAGTTGCATCTCAATATATTTATAATTGTATATTTTTTGTACGTTGCAATATCAAATTCTTTACTAAACATGGTGACGTAAGTACACAATTTCAATACTAGAAATAAGACAAAACTTGTAATGCCACTATTCAGGTGACAGAAGGTTCTTGGTTCTTTCTTGGGGCAAGGTATACACTATTACAATAAAATACCAAGTACCTACTGTACTAGATTTACCTTTAAATAAGTTTAAAAAACATGTGAAGTTCTTATTACTTATAAAAGGTTATTATTATACAGTCAAAGAATATTTAGATGATAAAACAGCCTGGTCATAATTAAAAACACTCTATTTGAATCAATATAATAAAATTAATTTATATAATTTTTATACTATAACTACTATTACTACTATTTTTTGATATGATAGCCTTTATCAGCAGTGTCCTACAGATAACAAACAGCGTTGCGTTAAATAGATCATTAAGTTTTTATTTAGAGTATCTTGAGTGTATTATTTTCTAAAATTTACGCAAACACTACACATTGAAATGAAACAACTTTTACGGATCTACTCGCGTTTATTTAGCACATTACTTATTTAATGTTTATCCTGACGTTTCGAACCCTTTGCAGGGTCCGTGGTCACAGGCGTCAGACGTCAAGCATAGGCGCGAAAATAAGTCTGCAGTATGCAAACATTCCCTGGAGGGGCCCAACCATTACATCAGATTTGATAAACCACAAATACTCGTTAGAGAACAACGATTCATCCCTATGATGATACGCGAGGCTATTGAAATTAAAAAACGTCCTAATTTTAATAGAGATGATGGTTGGAATCTACCACCAGCCTGGGATCCCATCATACAAAATATTAAATCCCAGCCCCGACACCATACTGCCAGACCAAAAGATACTGTAAGCTCTTTCTGCGTAAAACGGAACGCACCTGATTAAATTTAAATGAGGGTATACAAGCTACCAACTTATTATGAGATGACCAACACCTCAGTCTCCCTGTGACCACGGACCCTGCAAAGGGTTCGAAACGTCAGGATAAACATTAAATAAGTAATGTGTAAAATAAACGCGAGTAGATCCGTAAAAGTTGTTTCATTTCAATATCTTGAGTGTGTCATGCTCTCTTTATTGTCTCTGCGGTCGGTGGCGGCGTGTGCGTCGGGTCGTTACGTTGTTCCCTAAAATATGGTTGAGCGAAGCAATGGCTGATTCTAATGTCATACTCGTGAACGGGTGCCGCCTGTAAAGGCTGGTCTGCTCTTGCATACTTATCTTATTTTTAGTATTATTTACTATAAGTAGTTTGACTTTGTTTTTCTTAAACAATTTTTGACTTTTACTAGAGTACTGTAGTGGTACTGTATGACATTGTGGAAATTGAAACTTTTACCTAATGTAAATTTGTAAAGAGCGTTTACGCCGCACACTAGCGCCGCCAATGAAAAAAAAACATATCTAGTAATTAGAGATAGAAATTCAAATTATGCTCAACAAACTATCTGAATGAAGTAATTTAGCATTTTTACGTCACCTAATGAACACCTGACATGTTATGGTTTAGTTAAATAAGACGTTACAGCCACTTTTAACTATAACGCCATATTTAACTAAACCATAACATGTTAGGTGTTCATTAGGTGACGTAAAAATGCTAAATTACTTCATTCAGATAGTTTGTTAGTTAAATAAGACGTTACAGCCACTTTTAACTATAACGCCATATTTAACTAAACCATAACATGTTAGGTGTTCATTAGGTGACGTAAAAATGCTAAATTACTTCATTCAGATAGTTTGTTGAGCATAATTTGAATTTCTATCTCTAATTACTAGATATGTTTTTTTTTCATTGGCGGCGCTAGTGTGCGGCGTAAACGCCCTTAACTTAGATTCTTTATTTTGTTTTTTTTACATGTTGTGGTTGTCTTCTATATTTTTTGTATTTATTTGTAATGGAAAGTGTCCTGGTATGATAGGGCAAGGGAGATATGATATTTTTGACGCTGTAAGGGAGAAAAGAGCTGGATCTTGCCGGTTCTTCTCAGTACAAGATCCCCCGCCCAGAGTAGACTTACGAGTTACGAACCGATGGCATAATGACATTCACAAGAGCTACTGTCTTGTAGCCTAAACTGAATAAATGAGTTTGAATTTTGAATTTTGAATTTTGAATCAACTTCTTTTGCAAACATTAAACTATCGACTATATGCAATAACAATAGTAAATATGGCGCTAGCATTGACCAATCACCAATGATGTGTGATATTGTTACATATCACTGTAACTTTACTGAGTAGTAAATATCTTAATGTATTGGCAATAAAAACTATAATTAATTCAATAGGAACCTGAAAAACAGATAAAAAATCGAATAAACATAATTTGTAAATGAAATTCACAACTTCTAAGAAAATAACTATTTCAATTGACTACAAAGTCAAAAAATGAAACCGCGCTATTGTAAAACGAACATTACTAAATATAGCTTCGAAATTTCAAACTCATATGTATATGCCGCTACTCGCGTCTCGTTTTCACAATTATAACGCTTTGAATGAACCCTTCATGGCACAGTTCATGGTAAGGTTTCAGGCCTTTCCACATAAATTAACAATTAGCACATGGCGCATGGGGACGCTGGCAACTCACCACAATAGCCCAATGCGGGCTGTTTCCGCCAATCCATGCCATCTTACGACAACAACCGGGACCAACGGCTTGAATGTCACTAGTGGTTAATAGACCATCTTTAAAGCCACCATGATGCTGCACGGTGCTGTAAAAAAGAGAATTTAATATAACAATGAGCACTTTTTTGCCGGAGTATTATGAGGTGGCCGATGATAGAGAAGAGTGGAGCCGCAGCAGCGGGACATAAAATAGAGTTGTGTGTGATCCCCATATTTTTCGGGTGATTTCAGAATCCGACAGTTACTTACTTATCGTTATATAAAGGTCTTCTCAAATTAACCCCTCGATAACCGAATCCCAGAATATGCTTAACTCTTATCTAAACTTGAGTCTTAGCTTCTGAATACTTTGTGTGTCAACAACTTAGTAACAGTTGTTTATTAGGGATTCGCTAAAAAGAGGAACAAATATACTTAATACCTAATAAGAATTTAGCACCTAATCTAACGTAAACTATTAATTATAATATATGTAAAGCTTGAAGAGATCGATGGCGCAGTGGTTAACGCACCCGGTCTTTTTTTTTTTTTTATTGTGGCACCCTAAAACGGCCTCACCCTGCCTGATGAAAAGCAGCCAGTGAAGCCCAAGAAGTGAAAGCGTTCATCACAGCGCTACCACGCTATGCCGAACGCTGACACTATGGCGGCCTGCATAAATGCTTTTTCACGACCCGCTTAAATAAATAGGTCTGCGAGTACTGAAGTTAAGCAACTTTCGCAAAAGCCGGTTGTACGGTCATTCAACCGCACAATAGACTCATCAGCATTTTTATAATTGTAGCAACAATTAAATTATTATTTTAGTGTGTATTCAGGTATCACCGCCGATCGCGCGCTCATTAGCATTATCATCAGCAGTTATTAATAGCATTATTGTGAAATCGTAATAAACGAAGTATTTTCTCTTCAAGTTTTGTCATTCATACAAACAACAACAGATTACTATCATCAATCATACAAGGTGTATGGGTTTAGCAAGAACTCATACACCGGTCATCAGATGGGTGACCAAAAGTTTATCATCTCGAGCTCCTCCGTGCTTCGGAAACAGGTAAAGAAAAAAAGTTTTTTTTTTGTCGCATCCACAACCTTCTTGCGTTAGAGGAACGCCGATACGTGTTACATATTGTACTCCTATAAGATATCTTAAGCGGACATATCGACAGCCGTGATTTACTTGCACAAATAACGTTCAATGAGCCAAGCCATAGAACAAGACATACATCCCTGTTTAGTGTTCCACTTCATTGTAACTATGGACAAACTCGAACACTTGGTAGAATTGGCATAATGACATTCACAAGAGCTACTTGTAGCCTAAACTGAATAAATGATTTTGAATTTTGAATTTTTTTGAATTTTAGCAAGAACTCATACATCTTTTTGGTCCTTCGAGAAGTTTTGTGTATCTTAGTGCAGAGCGAATTGGTCCATTCGGCCTCCCACCAGCGGGTCTCACCGAGTGTATTGAGAAGGCGCATATCTGTGCTTAGTTCACAAAAACAAGCAACCAGCAATCAGGATCATACCAAGCATCTATCAAACAACTACCAAGCAAATATCAAGCATCTATCAAGCATTTATCAAGCGTCTATCAAACAACTACCAAGCAAATATCAAGCATCTATCAAGCATTTATCAAGCGTCTATCAAACAACTACCAAGCGTCTATCAAGCATCTATCAAGCATCTATCAAGTATATCAAGTGTTCATCTAGCAAGCATTTAACAAACACATACCAAGCATTTACAAGGTAAATAAATCGCAAGTATTCTTTTTACTTAATCATGACCTCTACTATGGAAAACCTATTAGCTACTCAGCAGCAAATCATTGAAGCTATTGACCAACTACTGGCCAACTTTAGGAAGGATGGTCGGGAAAGGAAAACATCAGATTACATCAACAGACGATTGAACACTTTAGATGGCTACTGGAATGAATTTCATACAAATCATGTTCAGCTGTGGGCACATCATGATAAGTCACATTCTTACTTTACCCAAGAAATGTACGAGCATACAAAGGAGAAATACGAGAGCGTTAAGAATTTAATCCAGTCATATAATCCCATGATGGAAGCAAGTCCATCTACACCAAAGCTAAAGCCTGCTGCGCCAATTGCTGCACCTTCGTTCTCAGGTACGCCATCTGCTTTTTCGGAATCAAGAGGTACTAACAGTAAAACTGATGAGATGTTCAAGAAACAAGCAAGCAACTTCAGAGCTCTAAAGAGGACAGTATCCAACATTGACCTTGACTCTGTGAACGAAAAATGGGAGTTTGAAGACTTACTTCGCTCTTTACAGTCACGATGGGCAGTCATAGACGGCCTTCATTGGGAAATTGACAGTGAAGTTCAAGGTACAAATCAAGAGTATGAGCAATCATTTTCATATCATGAGCAAATGTTCAATAATATCAAACGATCCATCAATAACAAATTGTATTCAGTCTCCCATCGAGAAAAATCAACACCGCAGATGGACGTGTCTGTATTTAACGGAAACTATCATCAATGGGTTTCCTTTAAGGATCTGTTCACTGAGGCCATTCACAAAAATCCATCTATATCAAGTGCTTAGAAAATGCAGTTTCTGAAAAGCAAGCTGCAAGGTGAAGCAGAGAGGCTCTTGCGTCATCTACCTATAAGCTCAGAAAACTATAGTACTTGTTGGGAAATATTGAATCATCGCTATGACAACAAAAAGCTCATTTTCACATCTCATATTAACAGCCTCTTAAGTATTCCAAGCATGCAACAGTTGTCACTTATTCAAATCAAGCGCCTTCATGATCACGCTCTTAAAACCTTGAACGCAATCAAAAACTTAGGAGTGGACATCAGCACGTGGGACCCTCTACTTGTACATCTACTAGCACAAAAACTAGACAATGAGTCATTCAACCACTATAACGAGTCTCTAGAACATCCAAAGGAACTACCAACGTTAAAAGACTTTTTGGAGTTTTTGGAAACAAAATTTACAACATTGGAGACTTCGCGTAAAAAGCAAGAAATACCTACGACAAAGTCACCTTCAAATCAAATACCATTAAGAAATATGAAACCAAAATATCAAGCTTTTTCTAACAACAATGTTACAGAACAAACAAACATGAAAAGTAATCAAATAAGATGCATTTTCTGTAACGATGATCATGGGATTTATTACTGCCCCAAGTTTCTAGCATTGACGCCACAGCAAAAACGCAACACAGTAACTAAACTTCGTGTATGCCCAAATTGCTTGTTTAGTCATCAAGGGAAAAATTGTATTTCTCCAAAGCGATGCCGTGAATGTCAAGGTTTCCACAACACCATCTTACATGAAGCATATTCATATCGTAATAACTACGTTCAGCATACAAGTTCAAGAGTAACAAACCAACCGAACCCATCAACGCCCGGCCCAAATTATCAAAACCAGAGAAGTGCGAACGTGTCCCAGCAAAGTGACGCCGAAGTACTACTAGCCACGGCTATCATCAAGGTCAAGGCAGCTAACGGTCACTATTGTAACTTTCGGGCGCTCCTCGATCAAGGGTCGCAAACGTCAATTATCACCGATCAGAGCAGCTCAACTATTAGCTCTGCCTAGGAGCAGATGTAAAGGCGTGATATCAGGAGTCGGAGCAAAAGAAAATAGTTGTAAAGGAATCATGAATATAATTATCAAGTCAAACAACGGCGAATTTCAATTAAACACCGACGTTCTCATTATGAAAACATTAATCAATAATTTACCTAGCTGCACATTATCAAAACCGTCGTGGTCATTCCTGGAACACATACAACTGGCTGACCCCGAGTTCTACATAAGTCGCCCGATAGATCTACTGTTAGGGGCGGAAGTATATTCAAACATAATTTTGGATGGCATCTGTAAAGAAAATCAAAAAAGCCCGATAGCCCAACAAACATACTTCGGGTGGATATTAAGTGGAAGCGCTCACCAAACTACTCTACAATGTAATGTTGTATTAAACAATCTTGAAGAAATCCATAAATTTTGGGAAGTAGAGGACATTGCTCAGGAACAAGCCTTATCATCAGAAGATCAAATATGCATGGAAATTTACAAGTCAACTACAGTTCGATGCGAAGATGGTAGATATAAAGTGAAGCTTCCCCTTAAGTCAAATATCGTTCAAGACTTAGGCACTTCGAAACATAAAGCAATGGCGCAATTTACACAACTAGAACGGAAATTTATCAAGCAAAATAACATAGCAGCTGATTACAAAGGTTTTATAAATGAATATTTACTATCCGGTCACATGAAACCAGCCATTGTCGGTAACAAGAAACCTGAATATTTTATGCCTCACCATTGTGTACTGCGCGCCGAATCTACGACTTCAGCACTTCGAGTCGTATTTAATGCGTCTAGTAAAACTACATCTGGCTACAGCTTAAATGATCTTATGTACAGGGGCCCAAATTTGCAACAAGATCTTCAAAATTTAATAATAAAATGGCGACAATACAAATATGCTTACACCGCAGATTTGGAAAAGATGTTCAGACAAATCTGGCTGTCTGAAGATTACAGCATTACCAAAAAAATTTATGGCGAGACAGTCAATCAAAACCATTACAGGACTATCAACTAACAACAGTAACTTACGGCACCAAGGCCGCCCCATTCTTAGCCATGATGACACTTAAACAACTAGCTTGCGATGAAAAACATAATTATGGAGGAGCAAATAGTGACGTCATTACAACATTACAAGAAAGCTTTTACATGGATGATTTGGTACATGGAAATCATACAGCATCCGCTGCGAAATTTCTACAAAAAGAACTTATGAAATTGTTGAAATCGGGTGGTTTCAATCTCAGAAAGTGGTCGTCTAATGTTCCAGAATTATTAGAACAAGCTGGTCAAAATGAGACTTTTGATTTTTACTTTTTTGCTTTTATTTTTTTTTTTTACAAAAACATTGGGTTTGCAATGGATCCCTCAAGAAGATGTTATGACATTCCAATCCAAAATAGAATCATCAAACTCAAAAATCACTAAACGAATACTGTTATCAGATATTTCTAAAATTTACGACCCTCTTGGCTGGCTATCACCCTTAACTACTAAGCTAAAACTATTATTTCAAGCAACATGGCTGACTAACATCAATTGGGATGATACCCTTCCAGTTGACATCATTAAAGAGTGGCTAAAAATCAAAGACGATATTCAAAACATAAAAAAAAATTAAAATTCCAAGATGGATCGGAACTCAAATGAATGATACCGTTGAGTTACATGGGTTTTGCGACGCTTCAATCAAAGCGTGCGCATGCGTCATATATTGTATAATCAGACGTGGGGATCAAAGTACAGTGGCGCTAGTCAGTGGCAAAACCAGGTTAATGCCAACAAATAAAAACATAACTTTACCAAGAATGGAGTTATGTGGCGCGGTTTTACTTGCCAAATTAATGAAAAAAGTAAAACAATGCTTAAATAATTATCACATCAAAGATTATGGATGGACAGATTCGACAGCTGTTTTGGGATGGCTACAAGGAGATCCAAACAAGTGGAAGACTTTTGTAGCTAACAGAGTCAAACAAGTGACTGACGTGATACCCGGAAACTGCTGGCGTTATGTAAAGTCGCGAGACAACCCTGCCGATTGCGCGAGCAACAACTAAAAACTAACTAACTGCCACCCAACTGGCAGATCACTCACTATGGTGGCAAGGGCCCAGTTGGTTATCATCTTACGCAAATCAACCCCAGGAAACAGTTTTTGACACAAAAGAAGAACTGAAAATTAAAAAACAAGTTTTAATTTCAAGTTATCAAGATCCTGATAATATTATGAGTCAGATTATAAGAAAATATAGTTCGTTCAACAAGTTAATTCGCACTGTCGCATGGATACGCCGTTTTATTTTGAGAAGAAAATTTGGAAATCTACCTTCTTACCTAACCTTAGAAGAAATCAGAAATGCAAAGAAAACTATTTTAAAACATGTTCAGCAAGAAGATTTTTTACAAGAAATAGAAGATCTAAAGAAAAATAACAGCGTCAACTCTAAAAGCAAATTATTAAATCTACATCCTTACTTAGATCAAGATGGATTGGTTAGAGTCGGCGGGAGACTGAGGAATGCCGAAATAAATATTGAGATGAAACATCCCATCATCATACCACATGATAGCCATCTTATGAACCTGTTGATTGATGAAGCTCACACTCTTACCTTCCACGGTGGAGTACGATTGACAGCATCCTTTATTCGCCAGAGATACTGGATCATGGGAGGCAACAGAGCCGTGAAAAAACGTCTGCATATATGCACAAAATGCAGACGATTTGATATTAACACACAACATCAAGTTATGGGAGACTTGCCTCATGCCAGAAGTAACCCGTCTCGTCCATTTTGGCACACAGGAATCGATTTCACTGGTTACTTTATGATAAAAAGCAGCAAAGGACGAGGTATCAAATGCACAAAGGGCTATGTGGCTGTCTTTGTGTGTATGGCAACCAAGGCCATCCACTTAGAATTAGTATCAGATTTAACATCATCTTCATTTTTGGCAGCATTGAGGAGAATGGCCGCTAAAAGAGGAACGCCTTGTCACATATACAGTGATAATGGCACAAACTTCCTTGGAGCAAGCAGAGCTTTGAAACAAGAGTACGAAGAGCTCAAAACCATCATCAATAGCAACAACGAACCATTAATGAAGGAAGTCGTCGATATGAACATCCAATGGCACTTTAATGCGCCCTCTTGGCCATCGGCAGGAGGACTGTGGGAGGCAGCTGTGAAAAGCTTAAAGTACCACCTTAAAAGAGTAGTCGGAGAACAGAAGCTGACATATGAGGAATTCTTCACTGTCTTATCACAGCTAGAAGCGTGTTTAAACGCAAGACCTCTGTGCCCTCTCACGGAAGACCCCGATGACCTCGACTATCTAACTCCTTCTCACTTTTTATCAAGCGGCCCAGTACTATCAATTTTCGCCACAGAACAAGATTTAAGAACAAGATGGTATCTTTGCCAAAAGGTATTTAATGATATTTGGAAGAGGTGGCGACTTGAATATCTAAGGAAATTATCAATCCGTACCAAGTGGAATAAAGATCAGCAAGATATAGCTTCGGATGACGTCGTGATCATACATGAAGATAACCTGCCAGCAGGAAGGTGGGCTATGGGTCGCATAGTGCAACTTCACCCTGGATCCGATGGGCACGTGCGTGTTGTCACATTAAAAACTAAAAACGGTTACTTAAAACGCCCCATAGTTAAACTATCAATATTACCCGTTAGTAAGCAAGCAAATCAAATTGAGCAAAACACAGTATCGCCGTCTGGTAACCTAAGGACGCAAGCGACACTTCATTCCGAGCAAGAATCAAGTAACATAAATCGCGCGCAGCGACGGAGCATTCGTAATCGGAAACCAGTAAGCAAGCAAAACACACTCGTTACAATAACAATGGCTATATTTTATTTATTGATAATGATTTCTTCATGTTTTTGTCAGAAGATCGTCCCTTTAAATGAGAATCAAGGTCTCTATTTTGATAAAGTGGCAAACATGCAGCTGATAAGAGACGAATGGAAGATCATTATATACTATGATATGGATCCCTATTGGGACCAATGCCTACATAAAATATCAAGAGCATTTAGAAGAAACCTGTCCGAAGATCAAAGAGAAAGCATCAAAGCATTGTGACGTCATTATGTTACAATTAAATCAAGTCTTTTCCGAACTGCAATACTACAACGGCCTTTTAATGATGAACAAGCAAGGACGCAACAGACAGAGGCGCGGCCTTATCAACGGAGTGGGCAGCGTAGCACGCAGTCTGTTCGGCGTACTCGATGAGCAATTCGCAGAACAATACTCACATGACATTAGTCTTATCTACAAAAATGAAAACCACTTAACACGTCTTTGGAAAAATCAAACATCTATCATAGAAGCCGAGTACAACCTCTTGAAAAGATCTGAGATAAACATACAAAAACAACATAAAATGTTTAACCAACATATAGTTACACTCGAGAAAGCATATAACTCCATGGAAGCAGAACTCACAAAACTAGACTATGCAAACGAATTTATATTGTCATCGATCTCAGCGAACAACATGCTGTATAATCTGAAAAACATACAAGACACTTTACTCGAGATAGTAACTAACGTGTATAGCGGCAAATTCAACGTTCATCTCATCACTCCACAGCAACTACAAAAGGAATTAAACATAATATCTGGACAACTTGGAAAAGATTTATCTCTACCCATCAACAATATACAAGCAGATTTACAAAGTATTTATCATCTTTTAAAAGTCAGAGCAAGGATGACAGAAGAATATTTACTATTTGAGATCAAGATACCTCTAGTTAGCAGGGACAACTATGACTTATATAAATTAATTGCCGTCCCAAAGCAAGTGGGAGTCAATATGGTCACCCTACTTCCTATCTCAGAGTATGTCGGTATGAATCTACAGAAAGACTCGTACTTACCTGTGAAGCAAGAAGATCTGGAAGCCTGCCTTATACACGACGAATCAACATTCTTCTGCCATCTAACAACACCTATATACAAGATGAAGACAGATACAGATCTATGTATGGAAAATTCAATAAACCAATGTCAAACTAGAACTGAAATTTGCAAAAATAAATGGATTAGCTTGAACAAGTTAAACACATTTATTTATTTTTGTTGCAATCAATGTCAGCTGAGAAACATTTGTGGCGATCAAGTTACCGCAAGCCAGCTGACCGGTACAAACATAATGAGTTTAACAGAAGAGTGCATCATAAAGACCAACAACTTCACTGCTTATACACATAAAAAGTCAAAAAGCAACTTATCTCTGAAACCAGAACTACAACAATTAGACGTACCACAAATCAACAACATCATTAATGTGACGTTGAAATCTACTAGCATCGAGGACACTACAAATCGTGAAACGGAGCAGCTTTTGAACGAATTGGGTCATAAAATAGAACAGCTCAAGGAAGGCGGCGGCGTTCTAACGGAAAGCATAACGTTCCACGACATCCATCACTACGCATTGATTTATGGTATAGTAGCAGTAGCAGCTGTAACAGGAGCCGGAGTGTTGTGGCGCCGCCGGCGCCGCCGACTCAACCGCCAGCGACCTGCCACCGACGCTGCGGGCGCGGAGGACGGCACACCGACGGCGATGTCTGCGCCTTTACCCTTCGTCGAGCCAGCACAACGACTGCAGCCCGACGCAGCAGCACAAACATCGACTTCGCGACATGCCGGAACGCCAACGTTAGATAAGGGGACAACCCCTATTCTTAGAAAAATTGTATTTAAAGAAAACTACGTATAGACTCTAAGCAATGAAATATTTAAGTTTAATATGTAATTAATTTTAAGTTTGAATTATTAGTATCATAATAACAATTATCATTTTCTCTCGGCCGGCAGCATGTACGGTCATTCAACCGCACAATAGACTCATCAGCATTTTTATAATTGTAGCAATAATTAAATTATTATTTTAGTGTGTATTCAGGTATCACCGCCGATCGCGCGCTCATTAGCATTATCATCAGCAGTTATTAATAGCATTATTGTGAAATCGTAATAAACGAAGTATTTTCTCTTCAAGTTTTGTCATTCATACAAACAACAACAGATTACTATCATCAATCATACAAGGTGTATGGGTTTAGCAAGAACTCATACACCGGTCATCAGATGGGTGACCAAAAGTTTATCATCTCGAGCTCCTCCGTGCTTCGGAAACAGGTAAAGAAAAAAAGTTTTTTTTTGTCGCATCCACAACCTTCTTGCGTTGGAGGAACGCCGATACGTGTTACATATTGTACTCCTATAAGATATCTTAAGCGGACATATCGACAGCCGTGATTTACTTGCACAAATAACGTTCAATGGGCCAAGCCGTAGAACAAGACATACATCCCTGTTTAGTGTTCCACTTCATTGTAACTATGGACAAACTCGAACACTTGGTAGAATTCTTAATTCCTATAATAAAAGGTTCCTACACGTGGATCCATTTAATAATTCTAAAATTTCTTTTAAATTTAAAACAATCAGAACCATATTAGCAGTTGAATATTAGATATGGTCAGTCAGTGAAGATTGTATGTGTATAAGTTATAGTAGTATATATATTAGTATCTATAGCACTTCACATCACTAAAAATTCTGACATTAACTTCAATTTATATTCTAGGTCTATGTAAACTTGTTAGAGAGAATAAAATGATTTACTCCCAAGCAAAAGAACAATATTCAGCACCCCGTAACTTGAGATACAAAGATAGATTAGCATTACCCAACACTAAGCTTCACCTGGTAAGATCAGGAGTCTACCACATGTCCATAGTAGTCTATAATAAACTGCCTACCTATTTAAAAACCATTGAAAAAGACTCATTATTCCTAGCCAAACTAAAAGAATTTCTTATTTCAAGGTGTCTTTATAGTATCCAGGAGTTCTATAATTTAAGTAAGATATAATAAATACTAGAAAGAAGAAAAAAACTACTTATTGTAACTTATTTTTATTAAATAATTATTTGATTTTATAATTTAACATAATATTATTAACATGTATAACTTATTATTAGGTAGTGTAAGTGAAAGTAAGATACTTAGTAATTAATGTACAATATGATTTGCAATACCCTTGCAGGGTCATAAGTTGAGACTATTAGTTTAAGATCACCACCTATGTACACTTATGAAGCAATAAATGTTATTATTATTATTATACTCTTTATTTATTTTTTTCCTTAAAACTAGATTTTTACAATATTTTAATATAAAAGCAATAAAACATTATAAAAACCTAATCCTAGAGTACCGCCAGCAGCGAGGCAGGGCCCAAGCTACCGGTGGTCAGGGCTGCAGAGTGAGGAACCTCCTGACAATACGTGCCGTGTCAAGGAGTACTGCCTTTTGCATCTGACCCTTGACATTATTATTATTATTATAGTAAATTATATCAAATCTTTAAATATGTGTATATGTGTATATGTAGTATAAATATATATTTTTGTATATATATATATATATATATAATACTAGCGGCCGCTCGAGGTTTCACCCGCGTGGTTCCCGTTCCCGTGGGAATATCTGGATAAAAAGTATATCCTATGTGTTATTCCAGGTTATAAACTATCTGTATGCCGAATTTCATCTAAATCAATCCATTCGTTGCAGCGTGAAGAAGCAACAAATATACGAACATACATACACACAAACTTTCGCATTTATAATATTAGTAGGATGTATGTAAGTATATATTTATTTATTTTTTAAATTATTATTAAGTCTAATTTCTTTATGGCTCTTTTTAAGGTCTATTTTTTGTTTTTTAATTTTAGTGAGTACTACTCATTCAGTTATGTGAAGTACTCGGTGATTCTATTTTCTTATTTGAATAAGGGGTATCTGTTATTGGCCCTAAAACTCCATGCTATAAACAAATTGTGTCTATGTAAGTTGATGGCTGTTGTTATCCTAAATAAAAAATAAAAAATAAATAAAAAAGGCAGTATTTTGCACGAGCTAATGCGATGACAAAATTATGTCGCGGCGTTCCCCGACGAGATATTTCTCTGTCGTGGTGTGACTGGTGTGCCTGTTAAGAAAAACGACAAATGAATCGACATCGACAAATTTTTCTCGTCTCGTCCACGACATATTATGTCGCAGCGTTCATCTTAACCCTGTGGTCGCCCTGGTTAATTGTGTGACGTAACTACTTGTCCCCTAAGGGGGTAAAGTAGTGGGTGTTTTAAGTTTGTATGAAAGTCCATCAGATTTGACGTAAATTTTCTTAAAAAGAATTAAGGAATGACGTGTTTCAGGAATTATGTTTTTTTTCCTTTATGGGAGTCAAAAAAGGGATAAAGTTTGTACGGAAATCTGTAATTTTTAAAGTTAAATCAATAAATATAGCGGTATACCATAAATATCGGATACTGACTTTACCAACAACCAAACCGATTACAATAAGTATGTCCTATTTTCCACTGGGATTCAAACTCTGTCTTAAAACTAGACCAATACGGTAACTTATTTCACTTTTTTCTACTTTCTCAATTCTACTTATTTATGTCGCAGTTGAGTTATGAAGATGATACCTATTGATGCCTAATATGAAATGACAATACACTTTATTGTACACCATACAAAACACCCCCCAGATACCCTTGGGGGAGGCCTTTGTCCAGCAGTGGACGTCTTTTTGGCTGAGATGATGATGATGATGATACAAAAATACAAAAAGAGGACAATACAAGAAGAAGTACAAATGGCGACCTTATCGCTAAAAAGCAATTTCTTCCAGGCAACCATGCGTTGAACTGGACAAAAAAGCTAAGAAATGGGCGGTTAATGGTGTTTTCAAAATAATAACAACTAGTGGTCGCCCAGTGGTCGAAATTCGACCGTAATTTTATTAAGGCTGCACCCATTGTATCTTAAGCAATGAAAAATTTAAAAAGATAGAATGCGAGTTTGGATTGGCATTGACAGATTTCGGCCGTTACTCTTCCATTTTTGAAATTTTTGAAAAGAGTATACAGGGTGGAAACTTTCAGCGGGGCAATAAGGGGAAGTACCTTATCCGTTGCAGCTACACGAAAATGGTCTTAGGAGACTATCCATAAGTTTTTATGGAATTTTAATCCCTATTCAAAGATTTTCAAAAAAATTTACAGTTAACAAGAAAATAGCCATTTTACACAAAAATATTTTTTGATGCCAATCGATCCTGTTTCTAATACTCATCAAAAACTTCTATGAGACCAACCGTCGTTAGAGTACTCAAAAAGACACAAAATGCTATAAACTTTTCCCGTACATTTTGTATGAAAATTTTACGCAAAAGCTTTTTTATTGACGGTTGAGATCTTTTTGTTGACTGAATAAAAAGATAAGTTTAAAAACAATTCAAATTTAGAACTCGCTATTATTAAATAAAAAACAGATCTCAATAAACATGCCTTGTGTTTTAGAGCCGCCTGGTCTAAGCCGAACTGATGGTAAAAGACCGGATGGCATGACGTTGGTCCCATGGCAAAGAGGTCAGTGTCTCTTATGGGACGCCACTTGTGTAAGTACCTTTGCGGCATCTCATTTAGATGGAAGTATTCGAGCATCCGGCTGAATATGCTGCTGAAACCGCAGCAAGGAATAAGAAGCACAAATATGTAAATTTATGCCACACATACATATTTGTGCCGTTTGCTGTGGAGACAGGAGGTACGTGGGGCACCGAGGCCAAATTATTTATTTCGGAGCTGGGTCGGCGTTGCAGGGACAAGGGCTACGACCCCTGCTCTGGAGCGTACCCGGTCCAAAGAGTTTCCTTAGCCATACAGCGGGGTAACGCTGCAAGCGTGATGGGAACTTTTGGGCCGAGTACGGTTCGAGGGGGCTAATAGTACAACAAATAAATTGGTGACTAGATTATTTAAGTAAAACATAAATCTGGAATCAGGTTCCACTAAAGGATAAAAGTTTTTTTTTAAATCAGGGTTTTAAATTATAAATTGAAATGTAAATAATATCTTGACAGTTTGTTGCGTCAGAAAAAGACTCACTAACCACAATTTTGTATGGAATTCATCCAAATAAATTGTCAGCAGCCACTAGGTCGGTACAGAAACGAATCAATTTATGTATTCATCAAAATGGCGGTCACTTCGAGCACTTGATATCGTAGGGCAAGAAACAGCAAGATTTTAAATAAGAATAACATCAAGTTAAGTTAAAAAAAATTAATACGCCTTCTTTTTGATATGTGTAAAATTCTACGTGATCATTTGTCTTTTATTTTATTTTTTGTATTTCAGTTACACAAATTCTTTACAAAAATGTAAAAAAAAGTTTTTTGCAATTTGTGACTTTTTGAGTACTCCAACGATGGTTGATTTCATAGAAGTTTTTGATCAGTATTAGACACAGGATCGATTGGCATCAAAAAATATTTTTGTGTAAAATGGCTATTTTCTTGTTAACTGTACATTTGTTTGAAAATATTTGAATGGGGATCAAAATTCCATAAAAAAATATGCATAGTCTTCTAAGACCATTTTCGTGTAGCTGCAACGCATAAGGTACTTCCCCTTACTGCCCCGCTGAAAGTTTCCACCCTGTATATGCGTGTGTTTCAAACACATTTGCTCGTGTGTAATGTTTGTTTTATTGATTTAATGTACTTTTAATGCATAATTTTAAAAAAAATATTATTATTTTGTACTCCTTCTGTATATATATAAGTGTGCGAAATTTCATACTCCTCCGTCTGCGCAATTTTCGTAAAAAGGGGTACAAAGTTTTTGCTTCATGTATCAATATATTACTTACTTATTTCTACAAGTGTGAATCGTTTTAGGTACTATGGATCAATTATGTACCTATTGTTGACTCACAAAGTATTCAGACGTAGCTAAGACTGAAGTTAAGATAAGAGTTAACAGTTAAGCTAAGACGGGAAATAATTTAAAGTGTAGAAAATAAATGGTTTTTGGTTAAATTGTGTATTTACTGACTTTTGATACTACAACTTTAGGATCAAAAGGCATTAGGTTTTTCTTTAACGTTTCGGTTATCGAGGGGTTCATTTAAGAAGACCTATAAGTAACGATAATTTAGTGTCGGATTCTGAAATCACCCGAAAAATATGGGGATCACACGCAACACTTCGCCGGGGGTCGCTATAGCAAATATTAAATCTTTCTCTTTTACAGAACTGTGCAGTATAGTGGTATAAAGGAGATGGCATACGTGCCACTTAAACTGTTGGAGCGCCCCATGTCCAGTAGTTGGACAATGATGATGTTGAAGACATTGGTCCCAGTTGCTGTCGTAATATGGCACAAGTAGAAAAATAAATGTGAGTATATAATATAGGTGCATTAGCGTAACGAAAACGAGAATTTGTATGGCAAAATTTTAACTCTTCTCGTATGCCGCCAGGAGGCGCTGCTTCAATGCCATACTAATTTTCGTTTTCGTAAACGGAATCGAATAATAAATAAATAATAATAAATATTTTTTTATTAATCCTTCACAAACATTACAAATTTACAAACCAGCCGAAAGTATTCCTTCCTTGAATAGTTTCGGCGGGCTGGTTGGAACCACGATAGCTCAATTGGGAGAGCACCTGACCCGGTATGTCAGAAGGGTGCAGGTTCAAATCCTGCTCGTGGAATTTTTAAAAATTTGTATTTTTGTAATTTGTTCGCAACAAAATTTGCGTTATAAATTATATAAACATTTTATTACAAATTTATATCGAATGAATGAAAGAAAAAATCAAAGAAAGAAAGAAATAAAGATATTTATTGACACACACACACGCACACAAAATACAATACAAAAAAACAATTAAAAGAAAAATTAAGCAAAAAGCAGTGTCACACACTGCTTTTTGGCCAACAAGGACCCTGTCTCAGCATAATACCTCCACTCAAAGATGGGCCGAGTACCATAGGAGCGCTGTTATTCTGACAAGGCCGCAGGAGGGCGACGAGTGACGACGCACCGCGACGCCGACAAACAAAAAAAAAACAAAAAAAAAAAAGACAAAGTAGGTAATTAAATTACTATTGTAGTGGGTATGTGCTGAATGAAAGTCGATTAGTTTCTCATAATTTATTTATGTTCACTGGTTCTTTTATATCGTTGTTAGACAGGGACATATATACAAGCATTTCATACAACACAAGAAATACAAAATATGTAGGTAGGTAAAAACAGACAAAATCGCCTTAACCTCGCGAATGAGAAATTATTACATAAATAGCTAACGTTTGGAGTTTGCTTCACCAGTGTGATGTGAATGCCGGCGATGCGGAGTGCGACGTATCTATGTAATTATGTATGCTACACTATATTAAATATATAAAAGTGAATAAATATATTTTATGATATAAATAAATATATTTAAGGATATAATATGAAATTTCAAATTTAGACTGTATGGGCTAAACCCTGTGTGTCGTGTAAGTTGTCAAGGTGGAAGGTGACATGACATTTGAGTTGTGTGTGATAAATTGATAGATAACAAATGCAGATTAGAGATGGGTAGGTCCTCTGTTACTTAGGAGTTGAATCCGGATGTGCATCCAGCCCTGGTGATATACATCCAGGTCCCGTGTCCGTCGGATCCATATGGGTCCGGCAGACTAACCGTCGAACGTGATCCGCGGAGTAGGAATGCGGGTTGAGTAGGACTAGGTACATAGGTACATACATAACATAGGAGTGCAATCCAATAAAATTGACAGAAACTGAATAAGAACCCAACAATTTTTTTAGGTAGTTTTCTCTTTTTTTCACGACGTAATACAAATCTCACAATAGCTATCTCTTTAAAAACAATAACGGTTAATATTTTAATCGTATGATGCGTTTGGTGTCATTTGCGCGCGGAACTCGGATTGGAATCGAATCGACCGTTGAATGAAATGTAACGAATCACCCCCGCCTGGGTACGAACGGTGTACGAGTACGATGCATATTATCCGATCTCCGTGGGTCGCACTCCGGCCCGCCGCCGCCGCCCGCGCACTCCGCCGTCCCCCTCGGTCCGCTATCCGTGATTCAGTTCCAGTGAACGGTATCCAACTGGCCGTTGGATGTACATCCATCACTAACGCGTGTGATGCGGGTCCGCAGATTCGTTTCCAGCCGGACCTGCCGATAGTAAACAAAACTCACGCTAAGCCCCCAGATAGCCTGTCTGCGTATTTCCCTGTTAGGTATGCTGTATTTGATATAAGTAAACTGTTGGCGGTCGTCCGGGAAGTTAGTTCTGCCTTGATTTTTGTGAAATTATTTTAATTAAGCAATTAATTATACTCAAAATGTTGTGCAAGTTATTGTTCTTCTTCAGTTTTGCCGCGATTGGTTTGTATTTATTTTGTGTTATAAGCTTAAAAAACATACTTTTTTAATATTGATGGTAGACTGATGTGACATAAATCTGACCTAATAGTACGTGATGGTAGGGCCTAAGATGGAATTGCAGATCAGAATCAGATTTTTTAACATTGATTAGGGTATTTTCGGGTGATCCAAAATTTTGATTCTTACTAAGATAAAGAACTTTATTTTCTTCGTCAGTTTATTTTGTAGTCGTATGTACAATAATTTAATATTTTTTAAATTGATATTAGGTTATCACACCTACTTAAATTTAAAAAAAAACGTAAAAAATATATTTAACTTCCTCTAATAATATGGAAGACACAATGCAGGCCTTATTAAGTGTGCAATTTAATAACATTCTCAATGGTGCGTCCCACGGTGGTTCCATTTTAGATATAGGTGGACGTAGCATCAAAAGTCCGAATTTCGATTTGTATGATATTGTAAAAAATAAAACTGGTAAATTATGTTTTTGCTGACTTAAATATTTTATTTAGTTATTTTTTGTGTTTTTTTACATGTTGTGATTGTCCTTTACATTTTGTGTTTTTATTTGTGATGGAAAGTGTCCTTTATGATAGGGCTTTTTCCAATATTTATGACGCTGTAAGGGAGAAAAGAGCTGGACACTTGCTGAGTTTCTTGCCGGTTCTTCTCAGTACAAGATCTCCCGCCCAGAGTAGATAGACTTACGAACCGATGGCTTAAAATGACGTTCATAAGAGCTTTTTGTAGCCTAAACTGAATAAATGATTTTGAATTTGAATTTGAATTTGTTTTTTTTTTCAGTATAGATAATAGTAATACAAACAACATTTTGTTTTACACAATTCTTCGATAAGAAGATAGTTTCCGAAAAAAAAAAAAAATTTTTTTGTTGTATGTTGAAAATCAGTTTTTGATTATTTTTTTAATTGTGTGAATATGTTAGGTGTTTGGCGTATATACCATGGTAGTACAAGATAATGCGGTGTACGTTACCGCAGCTAGAAAGTATCTCCTAGAGTGTTATGAATGGAACGTATAATTAGTGCGTAATCTGCTGTGCATGTGCGCTGCATAAAAAATTTGCGCATGTTGTAATTTTGAGGAAAAACGAAAAAAACGATTCTTGCTGCAGTAACGTTGTTCCAGCAGGAAAATTCTAAACGAATGATCGGAGAGAGAAAAATTGTGCATGGGCAGAAAGCTTACATTTGTGCAAAAATGTGCGCCGAAAATAGAATTTGTGCTCCTTTAGGTTTTCGAGATATTGCATTTCCTGCTGGAGTAACGTTTTGAAGAATCATGTATCTCTAAAGCCATTGTATGTGCGCCTGTAGAATAATCATACACGAGTAGCTCTTGATTTGTGCGTATTTGTGACAGAATTAGATTTACGAAAATATTTATAAATTTCAAGTAATCGTGCTTTTTTTTAAATCCGAAAAAAATTCGCAGCGCCTAATCGAGAAAACGTATATGCTCACTGAAAACTGTATTCGATCCTTCTTGACACATATAATGACCATATTTAACTAAATTTATGCAAGGAACGGGGATCCAAATTTTGAAGTAAGTTAACCGTGTCATATGGGGTATAGTATGAAAGGGATTAATTTGCACAAGCTTAAACAGATTTTTAATTATTTTATGATGTATAGTTTTCGATTTATGACGAAGAATGAAAAAAGAATAACCTTTTCCCTCTTTTATATGTATAGGTACCTAATAACTTTGGTGTATGTAGTACCTAACAGTTTGTACTGTTATGCGTACCTACTTAGTCCGTTTTAAAATTTTGTAATTAAACAGAATCTTAAATAGGTACCTACCTACTTAAGTGTCTTGTACCTAGTAGTATATAAATATTCTATTTTAATAAGAAATCAAACAAACATAGGTCACATTCAGTTCACGTAGAAAGCAGACAAAAAACGTTAATACAGCCCTAGATTCAATTACTTTGTATGTTAAGCACCTGACAAATAATTACAAATTAGTACATAGGTAGATACATTATACACTAGCAGCGTAAATATTTGAAATCGGTTGAGTATCTATACTTCTAGAGTTAAATCACTACAAACAAACAAATCTTTCCTCTATATTATAATAATAAATAAATACAAATACAAATGATTTATTGGTCAAAAATAAAAATAATAGAAAATAATAAATAATATAGGTAATTGTAGGTTTTGGAAACTGAATTTCGGGAAACTGCACTATATAATATGTAACTATTTTGTACGGAACCCTCGGTGGGTGAGTACGAATCGCACTGGTCCGGTTTTTTTCTAAAATAAATGAATGAAAATACATAATTTAGGTATTTATGATGTGTGTTCTATTAGCCATACAAAATCGCACTGCTTAAAACAACTTTCCTTTACAAAAACACAAATGTTGATAAAATTTCCACGAGCAGGGTTTGAACCTGCACCCTTCTGACATACCGGGTCAGGTGCTCTTCCAATTGAGCTATCGTGGTTCTAACCAGCCCGCCGAAATTATTCAACACTATTTACTTTTTACTTTGAAAGCCAAAGGCGCCCATTCCCCGAATAATTTCGGCGGGCTGGTTAGAACCACGATAGCTCAATTGGAAGAGCACCTGACCCGGTATGTCAGAAGGGTGCAGGTTCAAACCCTGCTCGTGGAAATTTTTTCAACATTTGTGTTTTTGTAATTTGTTCGCAACAAAATTTGCGTTAAAAATTATATAAACATTTAACTTTCCTTTATAGAAAGTAGTTTATTACTTCCGTTACTTTAATGATATACCTTTTTCCTACCAGGCTTGGTGGCAGGGCGGACTGTGGTGAGCTCCAGACAGCAAAGGTTCCAAGAGTGGATCCGAAAGGAATGCAAGCGATATGTAGCTGAAGATAAAACTCCTGAGCTTATTGTACGTGCCTAAAGCTTGTATCTTTATTTTTTAAGGTTATTTTCATTGATAATGGTGAAATTAAAAATAGCACTTGAGAAAGAAGACTGCTGATTTTTTGTCTACTTACGGGAATAAGACATCAGTGGCAGCAACTGCTCTGGATAGCTTAGTTGGTAGAGCTGCCACCCGCCAGAGCTGCAAAAGGTCGTAAGTGGCAAGTCGTCTTTTTTCAAGTGCTATATTTAGATTTCGTTTAACTTTATGTTAAAACAAAATTTTACCGTACAAATTCTTGTTTTCGTTAATGCGATCGGATGGCAAAGGAAAGTCGCACTAGGCACCCGGTCGCAATTTCAACATTATATTCTAAAAAAATGGGTCAGGTATTATTTAAAACTATATTTCATAACAATGAATAATTGTTTTTAATGAAAATTGTATTTTATTTATTTTAATTGACACTAAGAGTAATGCAATACAGCGCGCTTATTCGTCAAATGAAATGGCACGTGCTTGCGCTTTGCTTCCCCGACTTCCTGTTACACACTTCCGTCCCAGAGGGAAGATGTTCATCACACACTTCCGTCACATTTCACGAAATCACTCCCACAAATTGCAAGAAAGCGAGAGGAAAGATGTTTACACATCAAAAATAGAGGTCAGCAAGTGATTATAGTCTTTATTGATTATTTACTTTATTTGGTTATAGGCATCATTTGCATACAGACCACCTGCTTGCTAGCTGTTTCCCGTAAAAATTAAATAACATCTACGTTATTTTGATGTGTGTAAAGCTGTGCTTGACACGCTGGGCTTAAAGTATCGAACACGGTGCCACTACGTATATGAAATGTGTCAAAACTTAAATATTTTATTACAGAAAGTGGCTGAAATGTTATCGAAATGTATTTTGCCAAACATAGAGGTGCAGGACTTTAAGGCACTCCAGCAAGCCTCATCAGCTGAGGCTTCTGAGGTTGTTCTCAGAATTGCAAGGCAGTAAGTACATATTTCATAATCATAATCATCATCTCAGTGAAAAGTCGTCTATTGCCGTATGAAGGCCTAAAACCAGAAAAAAATACCAGGGTGGTGCTATTAAAATTAAACCGGCTAAGTGCGTGTCGGGCTACGCGCACAGTGTAGGGTTCCGTAGCCCATCTCAATAATGCGGATACTACTGGTTTCACACACCTGACAACGTTATTTAAGTAGTTCCCAATGAGGAATTTGTATTGCGCCAAGTACATTTTATAAGTTGGTCGAGTGTTACTCGTAAACTTGTAAAGCCTTTAGCTGTGATAGTTTTCCTTTTAACTTTGTCATATACAACTTGTTGATTTGCATTCACGCCATATTCATAGCAGCAGTCGTATTGCTTATACTTATTACAAATAAATTATAAAAAGAATATGAAAAAATAATAATCATATTTTCAAAATCTGTAAATACGAATCGCACGTCTGCGTAGCACTAAAAAATAAACGCTCGTTCGCGTACGCCCGCTCACCCGACCACGAGTAGGTAGCAACAAGCTCGAGCTTCGCGGCGCGCCCGCAGCTTTGTCGGCGCGGCGAGCGCCGGCGGCCGGCGGGCGGCGGGCGCACGCCGCACGCATCAAAGCCAGTGTGCCGCGCAACCCCGAACGAGTGACACATTTCTTAGCCCTAGCGAATTTGGAGCGAAACGTGTTCTTAGGTGTGTTGTTTGTGTGTGTAAAAAAAGTAAAATGACGGAAAATTATTCTAACGTAGAACTTGTGGAGATGGTGCGATTATACGCAATTAGTGGGAACAGTCTACGTCGAGCCGTGGTCATGTTTGTGGAAATGTTGCCAAACAGACCAACTCCATCGCGCGAGGTAATGTTTGCTGCCACGCAACGACTGAGGGATCATGGCCAGTTCAACGTTCCTCGACATGCGCAGGGTCGCGGCAGTGTGGGCCTCTCAGTCGATTTGCAAGAGCAAATACTCGAATACTTCGAGAGGGAACCACGTGCCAGTACTCGTGATGCTGGCCGCCACTTCAATGTCCACCACACAACAGTCTGGCGGCTTCTTAAGTCGGAGCAACAGCACCCGTTCCACTTCAGAAGAGTTCAAGAATTGAACGAGCAAGATCATGCCGCCCGGGTCACTTTTTGTCACTGGGTACTAGAACACCGAGAAGCCAGCATTCTATGGACGGACGAGTGTATGTTTACGCGCATCGGTGTTTACAACGTCCACAATGAACATTGGTGGGCTCACCGCGAACAGAACCCGCATAAGACCAAAAAAGATTCGTTCCAGCATAGGTTTAGCATCAATGTGTGGGCTGGCATTGTTGGTGGACATTTACTCGGGCCCTATTTCATCGAGGGTTATCTCAACAGCAACTCGTATTTGCAACTATTGCAGCACGTAGTTGACGTAATGCTTGACGACGTGCCACTAGCTCTTCACCGGAATCTCTTTTACCACCAGGACGGGGCGCCTCCGCATTATGGACGCCAAGTGCGCGATTATTTGGACGAAGTGTTCGGAACCGAGTGGATTGGTCGAGGTGGGCCAGTGCCCTGGCCTCCGAGGACGCCAGACTTGACTCCTTGTGACTTTTATTTGTGGGGAGACATAAAAATAATGGTTTATAAAGACGAAATCACGAGTGTTATGCAGTTAAAACAAAATATTTTAATGGCTTTTGAGAGTGTAAGGTCAAATCGTAGTGTGCTGCAAAAGTTACCTAGAAACTTAAGGCGCCGTGCTCATTTGTTCATAGAACGTGAAGGTGCCCACTTTGAGCAGTACCTGCGAGTATCTTAAACATGATCAGTAAGTACCTAATAATAGATTATTGCAACAAAGTATACTTATGCGTAAGAGTAAGCCACTTTACCACAGAATACATAATAGTACCTACAAGTTTACGTAAGTTCATCGACTTAATGTCCGCCCGCTGCGCTCTTATGTACCTACTACGGTCTGCACCCCTATTCTCGTCAGTCGACGGTCGCTATTCTAATTTACACTGAGATCATTTTATTAATCAATCGATTCCTTATTACTTTCTCCGTGTTAAAAGTATTTTTTAGTCATTAAGTGTACCAATTACGATCAGCTGTAAATTTATGGCGGGAATGCAAATCTACAACCTGTATACAACTACCGTGAATTCTTTCACGTATCCAAAAACAACCATTTGGCTGGCACTTAAAAGCTTAATAGTTCATAAATGGATGTCTCAATCAAAAATCTGTCTCCACAAACCCGCAGTATTTTTGAAATTGCTATCCAACGACACCCCACACTATGGGGTAGACAAGAAAAAAAAATACATCCCCACTTCACGTGTAGGGGAAGGGAGGTAACCTAAAAAAAAATATTTTACAAAATTTTACTTCACCACTTGTCGGTGTGATCAATATGTACTTATATCCATGCCAAATTACAGCTTTCTAGTACTAAGAGTCTATGAGCTAGGCTGCGGACAGACAGACGGACATGGCGAAACTATAAGGGTTCCTTGTTGACTACGGAACCCTAAAAAACGAATGAGTTGGTTGTTTTCGTTTAATAATACTATTTGCCGTGATTTAAGGTTATGCAGAAAGAAGAGTGAAGTGGAGGTGTGTATGTTCAACATGATCGATGACTCGCTGCGCTGCACGGACCCGGTGTCGCGCGACAACCCCGACGTCCAAAAGTCGGCTTTGCAGAACCTGTACAACAACATATGCTACAGCAACGGGCAGATCGTAGAATGTGAGTTATCTATCGTCATCGTCGCCAGCTCAATGTCCTCACTGCTGGAACAAGAGCCTTCGCCCGACACACGAGCACACTTGGCCCGACCTGGTTTCATTAAGCAATAGTCCAAGTAATGTAATTAGTATTTAATATCTTTTATATCCTACTGCTGAGCAAAAGCCTCCTGCATTGAAATTAAGTCATCGCTACAATTGAGATCTATCGGTTTTATCACCACGCTGGCCAAATGCGGGTTGGTGGTCGGTCACAAACCCATGCAACGTAATATCCGTAATGCTCTTTGGCTGACCTGGGAATTTAGCCCATTGTGAGTTTAATTTGCCATTCGACGTTCATTTACGTTTCACGTTAATTATAACGAAAAATTTAAGCGACTTTAATTTTTTATGACGACGGATGACGACCTCCTTGGTAGAGTGGTTTGCACACCGGTTTTCATGGTGTCGCCATCTCTGAGGTCCCGGGTTCGATCCGGTCGGGTCAATTTAGAAATTACTTATTGTTTTTCTAAATTGTCTCGGGTCTGCGTGTTTTCTATGTATAATAAGTATGTATTTAAGTATTTTAAGTATGTTTATCCGTTGTCTAGTAACCATTTTAACGAGTTTCATAACGAAGCTTCTCTTGGGCTAGATAATTGGTGTGAGTGTAGGAAAGTTTATTCATCATTTATTTATTTTCAAAGCTACAAATTCTCGCACTAGGCACCCAATACTTTCAGGTTTCTGGCCGAGCAAACTAGTCTTCACTTAGCAGCAACTATTTTTGTATCCAATTTGAAAAATTCTGCTTGTATTAACGACATCACCGTTTTTCAGCTCTGATCCAAACCGGCGCGATACATTGTTTTGAGAGCAAAGCCATACAACTAAGAGTATGTTTAACGAATGCAGAAACTGTGGATCTTGAAACTTTGTCCACTGCGGTAAGTATTTATTCACTTATATGAATGATAACAACGATCATCATACAAATGAAGTGTCGGTAGCCGCGACAGATGCTCGGGTTGAATGCGAGAAACGTTGCTTCAATCCCCATAGCTCCGTTAGACTACTGACGTGAACCCATACCTAACACAGGCATATAAGCTCAGTTGGGTTATCAGGACTGTATTTAATGTGTTAATAGCGCAATCTACTATACCTGTACCTGATAGGGTATTAAAACATTTTTTGTTACTCATATCACAAAATCGACATTTACAGCGTTACAAAATTATATTATAGTAACGGCCGCTCGCGGTTCCATGCGCGTGGTTCCCGTTCCCGTGGGAATATCTGGATAAAAAGTATCATATGTGTTATTCCAGGTTATAATCTATCTGTATGCCGAATTTCATCCAAATCCATCTATCCGTTGCATCGTGAAGAAGCAACAAATATACGAACATACACACAAACTTTCGCATTTATAATATTAGTAGTAGACTTCGTACCGCTTTGACAGTTTCCATGACAACAAAACAAACAAATCATTCGTCCGCTTAAGAACACCCGTATGCCATAATTGACCTCTATAGCAGCGCCACCTACCGGGTCCAATTGTAAATCTAAACCATTCTCGAATCCACTTGAACACACACATTTCATCCAAATCGGTCCAGCCGTCTAGGATTTGTGTGTTTGTAATAGAACTCCTTCTGGAGTTCTATTACAAAACACGCACAGAAATTTTATATATATATAATAGTAATTAATTTAATGTCATAATTACCAGCCCATATTAAATCTCCACTGCCCGGGCACGAGCCTCCCCTAGAGATGGAAATACCACAGAGAGAACGGGGCCATAAACCCAAATTTTCTCTATGCATAAACCACCACGCGGGCCCAGTGCGGGTTGCTATTGACATAGAGCAACACGGGGGGAGTAGCCATAGCGTTTATTCCCAATACAGATTTGTCTGTCATTTTTTGCGGGGGGTGAGGCAGCTACATTGACAACTTGCGACTGCCGTGGCTGCGACATTGTCGATATGCATGTATCGATAAGTTCGAGAACTTTTTTTTTTTTTTTTGGAGAGAGACTGCTGGTTGCCGAGGGGCATTTCCAGCTTCACCGGGCTTGTTTTAGGGGCGGCGAGGTACGTAAAGGGTACCTCAAGCCGTGTTGAAACGAATCACCTTCGGAGGATTTCTAGAGGGGTACGGCATCGCACACTTAAAAGTGCGCGTCCCCGTGCCCTTCCAGAGTCTCCGAAGGGTTCGGATCGGATCGGTTCGAGAACTTGGTTAGGATAATGGTTTAAAAGTGGAACACAGGTGAGATGTTATAAAAAGGATTTATTTATTACGATATCATTCAGAATCTGTTCAAAAAGTCAGTTTATATGGGTAAGTTACAAAAGTTATTAAATAAAGAAATATGAAAGGATTATCGAATGTTGATGTTTTACCTAGAATCCGTTTTTAATAAAACAAAACTATGCACAAATTAATTGATTTTTATTTCTGCTGAATTTTTAATATAAACTGACTTTTTATAATATAATGAAATAATGATATAATGTATCAAAACAATAATAACATAAACTACTTATATAATAAAATCTTTAGACACTACATACAGCGTCATCTAGTTCCAAACTAAGCAAAGCTTGTGCTATGGATACTAGACGACGGATATTAAATACATATACTTATACTTTTTTTGTAAACAAACTTATAATACATACAAACAAACACACTTATACCGAAGGCAAACAACATTTATGTGATGAACTTAGATAAGTTCATCAAATAAATGTTTGTCTTCTGTGGGAATCGAACCCACAACCCCGAGGTCAGTAGTCCACTATGTACACCACTGGGCCACGGAGGTTGTCATTTAGTAATATATTTAATTAGGAACAACTTTTACGGATCTACTCGCGTTTATTTTACACATTACTTATTTAATGTTTATCCTGACGTTTCGGACCCTTTGCAGGGTCCGTGGTCACAGGGAGATTGAGGTGTTGGTCATTTCATAATTAGTTGGTAGCTTGTATACCCTCATTTAAATTTAATCAGGTGCGTTGTTTTTTACGCAGAAAGAGCTTACAGTATCTTTTGGTCTGGCAGTATGGTGTTGGGGCTTGAATTTGATATTTTGTATGATGGGATCCCAGGCTGGTGGTAGATTCCAACCATCTTCTCTATTAAAATTAGGATGTTTTTAAATTTCAATAACCTCACGTATCATCCTAGGGATGAATCGTTGTTCTCTAGCGAGTATTTGTGGTTTATCAAATCTGATGTAATGGTTGGGCCCCTATAGGAAATGTTCGCATACTGCAGACTTATTTTCGCGCCTATGCTTGACGTCGGCTATATGTTCTTTAACGCGAGTTCCTACCCTTCTCTTTGTTTGCCCGATATAAGAAAGCCCACAGTCGCAGTCCAGTTTGTACACGCCTGCATCTTGAAGGGGTATGTTGCACTTGACAGGTCGTAAAAAATGGTTGATCTTCTTCGGCGGCTTGAAGTAAGTGTTGATTGAAGCTCGCTTTAAGATATGTCCAATCTTGTCAGTGACACCTTTCATATATGGAAGTACAGCAGGTTGGCGCTCGACTGTGGTTGGTTTATTGCGTTTTCTGTGACAAAGCCGTGGTACTTTCAGTTTATTATCCTGTAGTACGTGCTTGACATGCTGAAGCTCAGCAGCCAGGTGTTTGGTGTCACAGATGCCGCGTGCTCTCTCAAACAAAGATTCCCCTACAGTAGCCAACTGTCAAGGATGGTGTTGAGAATCACCATTGAGGTACCTATCTGTATGGGTTACTTTACAATACACAGAGTGACTCAAACTATGGTCCGGATTCCTGATGATTAAAATATACAAGAAAGCTAGCTTACTATCTGCCTCTAACTCCATTGTGAATTGTATTTTTGGATGTATGGAGTTAAGATGATCTAGAAAAGCAGATACTTTATCAGTTGGTAGGATAGTGAAAGTGTCATCTACGTACCGCTTGTAGAACCTAGGGGTTACCGGTGCTGTGCTCAGGGCACTCTCCTCGAAGTCTTCCATAAAGATATCGGCGACGACGGGTGAAACAGGGGAACCCATGGCAACACCCTCTACTTGCAGGTAGTAAATGTCATTCCACAAAACAAATTACGCGAAAAAAAAAATGCGTAAAATAAACGCGAGTAGATCCGTAAAAGTTGTTTCATTTCAACTTGTAGAAAACTTTAGAAAAAAATATTTAATTAGTTTTATTTAACTTGAATCAATTTTAACAGATACGTATCATTATTATACTATATTAAAATATATTTCACTATATTAGAAAACATTACCTAATCTAAAAATGATTAAATGCATGAGAGACGTGCGGCTGTATAGACTTTACCTTTGTCATTTTTATCGATGAAAATGATAACAACACTATCGCTCAGTGACAGCGTGAACTGGGATACAGACTCGGATCAGTCGTTTGACCGATCCATATATTGTACGAAGGCAAGCGACCTCAGTTGGTAAACAAATCCGAAACAACACGGCCGCATATTGTTGTATTTTTTTGAATAAAGAGAAATACATAGTAATAATGTGATCTAAATTAATTACATGTGAAAGGTAACGCCATCTTTTTGTAAATTTGACGTGGCAGATCTCTTTTTGCAGCAAAAAACTGAACAATTCGGCATTTTTCTAGGACGTCGTTTTAACCGCGCAACTAGATTCAGTCTAGTGAGCAGTGCGGCTGCAACTAGTTTTATTGTACGCATAGATCCGCGTGGACTTGTACTTTGACAGAGGGGAACGCCTGCATATGGCTACTCCCCTCCGGTCCGCCGGAGGCTCGTGTTGCTCTATGGCTATTGACTGCTAAAATGCAACCAGGACTGACGTCTTTGCGAAGACCGTCCTTTCCGAAGGTTGTTTGACTTCATCAATCGCAGACGTACTACTGCACCATCGAGCTCATCAAATTTTATGTAATGTATTTATATATCGTGTTGCAGCAAACATGCCAGATAAATACCGAGCTTCGCAACTGCATCGTGGGTACATTACAGCAGTGCTCCAGGCGAATAACGGCTCACATCGTATCCGATGTCCTCAAAACCGTGGTGAAGGGGTCGCGTTGTGACAATAGCACCTATAATCATTAAAAAACATTTTATATAAAGAGCATTTTAATTTCCAAAGTGTGTTGCTTTTGCAAGTATAAAGTTTTGTTAGGAAAGGCGAATAATACTTTCCACCACATTCCGACATTATTATTAGATATGATAAGCACAAAGAACGAAATCGCTCATTATGCGAAAAAACCGCTCACAACGCGTTGTGGTCACTGTAAAACGGCCACAGCGCGAAATTCGTGTTATGGCTCTTATAAAAACAGCCATGACGCGTTGTGGCAAATACAGAATGACCATGATGCATTCTAAGCTCTAGTTGATGCAACCTCACCATAGCGGACAGGTTGCAAACTGTCGACTTGGGTACATCATTGCATTAAACACATGATGACATCGATAGAGTTGTTTATAATTTATTGTGTGTGTGTGTGATGGAATATCTGTGCGTTAATCATGGCTAATAAAAACACATCTCATGATGTGACCATTTTTTACCCGAAAGATAATTCTTTCGGTAAAACTTGAGGATTATTGATAAACATGGCTTTCAATACATTTTCAAAGTTATTTAACTTATTTTACAACTTAAGCATACCTAGGACAAAAATTAGAGTAGGTACCTATGTTATAAGAAAAAAGGAAACTGGCAAACCAAATGCATGGAGCAAGCTAAATAAAAATAAATTTTCATCGACAAATTATAAATAAAAATAAAGCATGTCCTAACCCATATTAATAAAAATATTGTAATGTCATAAAGATGTCATAAAGTGAATAAATGTCGTAAAGCTAAACGAATATTTCACATATTTTATTAAAAAATAAAAGTACTTATAAAAATTCAAAATGGTCCAGTAAACAATTTCAAACCCATAGTGGGTTTGAAATAGTAGAGATGTAGCATGTAGTACAGTAGTTTAATCAATCCAAGGAACAGCAATAATTAAACACGCGTAAACAAGACAACCTTTTTTATTTTAATAATATAAAATATAGATTCATCAAAGTAATGTAACTGTTTCCGCCGTGATCAAACTTCGTTGCCTTTTAACTGAAACAGAAAAAGAACTTTTAATTAAAAAAAAAAACACACAAATGTTGAAAAATTTCCACGAGCAGGATTTGAACCCGCACCCTTCTGACATACCGGTAACCACGATAGCTCAATTGGAAGAGCACCTGACCCGGTATGTCAGAAGGGTGCGGGTTCAAATCCTGCTCGTGGAAATTTTTTCAACATTTGTGTTTTTGTAATTTGTTCGCAACAAAATTTGCGTTAAAAATTATATAAAAACTTTTAATAAATTCAAGAGTTAGTTAATTATTAATTAAAAACTATACTGGTATCATCGCCTCGTCTCGCAAGCAACGCCTCGGTAGTGGAAAAGTAAAAGTAAAAAACCGGCCAATTGCGTGTCGGGCCACGCGCAGTGTAGGGTTCCGTAGCCCATCTCAATAATGCGGATACTACTGGTTTCACACACCTGACAACGTTATTTAAGTAGTTTCCAATGAGGAATTTGTACTGCGCCAAGTACATTTTATAAGTTGGTCGACTGTTACTCGTAACTAAAGCCTACTCCTTTTAACTTTGTCGTATATAAAACTACCGTGAATTTTTTCACGTATCCAAAAACAACCAATTGGCTGGCAGGGGGGGTCACTTGACTCTAACAAAATTTTGCACTGAAAAGCTTAATAGTTCACAAACGGATGCCTCAATCAAAAAACTGTTTCCATAATCCCCCAAAATATTTTTCAAATTGCTATCCAACGAGACCCCACACTATGAGGTAGACAAGAAAAAAAAATGACATCGTGTAGGGGAGGTAATCAAAAAAAAATATTTTTCAAAATTTTACTTCACCACTTTGTCGGCGTGATTAATATGTATATCCATGCCAAATGCAGCTTTTTAGTAGTAAGAGTCTATGAGCTAGGCTGGGGACGGACAGACAGGCAGACAGACGGACATGGCGAAACTATAAGGGTTCCTTGTTGACTACGGAACCCTAAAAAGGCAGAAAAGAAATGCTCTTGCAGAGATTCTTGCTCATTCTTACCAGCACAATGTTACGCTTACGATATGGCATAATAACTTTCATATGATAAATTGTTTAAATCTAAAATAAAGAAGAATTTTCAAATTTTCTTAAAGCTCCAAACATAATGTATGTATGCAATGTACATTGCATATGTGCATATGCATGGAATTGCACAGCTGCTTAAGATGTTAAGTCATGATAAGGTCTAAGGTGGAAGCGCACTTCACCAGGAGTCTTCAACCACTGACGATCTTATCTCTAACTTTCGGAACACAAAAATGCTATCAACATGGATGTTATGGCGACATAAGATTTAGATTAAATGGTGAAGCTGACTAGGCGGGCTTAAGGGCTCGAACGACCGCCTCGATGCGTACGTCTGTCGCGTATGCTTAAGTACATAGTCGCTTACGAAATACAACAACACGTCGTCGTCGTCGGTAGCGAGTGACGTCCATAACCGACTACTTATGTATAAGCATACGCGACCGACATATATACGCACCGACCGCGACACGGTCGGTCGAGCACTGTGTTAGTTTTAGCCCTAAAATAAGCTCTAACATCCGACCTAAGCCTTGATGATCTTTGGTTTAAGTGGTTTAAGCCGGTACATGATTGTGCCCTTCCTAATTTGAGTAAAATCATGTATCCCCGCTGAGAATCGACCCTGTCTCATACCCATAAGTTCCGGTTCCGATTCCCAGCTACGGGTACTTGGTTTCTTTAACACTAAACCACAGACACGGTCACTATGGCAACAATTACCGGCAGCGTGGCGTGGCAGTAGGTGCCCGACCGGAATAAAGACAATAGGCTCTCGATGAACTGCTTCGTAGAGGCCTTAGGACATTCCGCAACAGTAGTTAACAGACAAGGTGTCATCTCATCATATCTGTAGCACGCCTCCTGGAAACAGACAAACAGTTTTTTTTAAATATCTAACAATAAATAAATGTTTTCCAGACAACAGCAGGCTTAGCCAAAGTAACATTAAGAAAAGAATAGCGAAGTTCGAAAATAATAAAATGTATGGGATTGACATAAGCCGCGCTAAATCACGTGGTCAATCTTATGTCAATCCCATACATTTTATTCTTTTCGAACATCGCTATCGTTTTCTTAATGTTACTTTGGCTACCACCACTGGCGACATACGAGAAGAGATTTTTTTTTGCCGTACAAGTTCTCGTTTTCGTCAACGTGATCGAATGGCGAATGAAACGCACTAGGCACCCTGAAGTAGCGTGAGGTAAGTAGTGGCACCAGGGATTGGCAGGAACCAGTCAGTGATTTTTTTCCCTTATAACATTAAAAATAGTGGTCCACACCTAAGGTTACCAGATCGGAACTTACCGAGTCCGGGACAATTCCATGTCGAGCCGTGGCTATGAATATGTAAAAAAAAAATATAAATTACGGAATATTTTATTTTATTTTTGTATTTATTAGGAAAATGTATTTTATTTTTCAAATGTATACTTTTATTATTATATGACCGCCTGCCGTGTCATATTTTGTTGTTATTTTTTTTAATTATTTAATTTTTTCGGAATCCGGGACAATAGATCGAATTACTGGACACGGTACAATACGTAAAATTCCGGGACAATCCCGGAAATCCCGGACATCTGGCAACCTTATCCACACCACAACTGATGTTCCCCATACATTTTATTCTTTTCGAACTTCGCTATCGTTTTCTTAATGTTACTTTGGCTACCGCCAGTGGTGTAGCGCAAAAACGACGCAGTATCAGTCACCATCACCCTGCCGGCCCACAAGGTGCACCTTCAAGTCTCATTTGAAGGATTAATAGGTGACCATTGGTGAGGAGTTTAAAATAATTTAATACATAAGTAATGGAAGGCACTTCGGAAGGCACGTAAATCCGTTAGTCCCAGCTGCATTAGTTTTTTTTTCTGGAGAGAGTTTGCTAATTGCCTCAAACGGCATTTTCAGCTTCACCGGGCTTGTTTAGGGGCGGCGAGAAACTTAAAGGGTTCCTCAAGCCGTGTGAAACGAATCACCTTCGGAGGATTTGTAGAGGGAACGGCATCACGCACTAGTGCGTAAGCCGCCTCTAAAGGCTCGGACCTCGGCCCGGGTTGACCGGGCCGTGGTGGTGGAGAGAAGCCCGCCCAGGTTTGTACCTGGTATAGAGCGCGTGTGAACCGGTTCGTCGTTACGACGAATAAGGGTACGCTCTTGTTCTACGAGTAGGTACGGTGTCTTGAGCCTGAACGTTGTTTAGTGAATTCTGCATGTTTAGTGAATTCTGTAAATGTGATAGTGGCATCTAGAGGATCGGGCGGGGGCTGCATTAGCATTTGTTAACAACCACCAATCTGCACAGTAGGCTTAGCCAAAGTAACATTAAGAAAACGATAGCGAAGTTCGAAAAGAATATAATGTATGGGATATAGCTCTTGACTGTACGTCATGTACATGCCCTGGAGGATGATGAACAACGGCACAGTTGGTGGAGCTCGATGGCGCAATAGATAAGACGCCACCTCGATTTGAGAGAAAAGGCTGAACCTTACGGGCGCTGTCATAAGGTCGAAAACACGTAGCGCCTGCGACAATTGAGACCGCAATCTAAAAAAAATCTAAATAATATTTTTATAAAGTTATTGGTCTCAGTTGTCAAAATATGCAGCAATCAAATTAAGAATAATGATGTTATCAATATAACATTTGAGTGATTCAAAACATATACATTAACTGCCGTACTTAGAGACGTCAATTAAGTTTTAACGACGATTAAATCTCTTGCTGTCACTTTCTTAAGTTTAGTGCTAAATAGAGAAGGAAAGACATTTAATTGTCATTAAAATTAATTGACGTCTCTGAGTACGGCAGTAAGTAATTTCATTGTAATTTTAGCATTAACGATTTTTAGAGGTGTGTTCGTAAAGAATTACGAGCGAGTAAAAATTGCACAATCGTGTTTTTGAGCAAGGGTTTTAAAGACAAAGGCATGAAGTTATCTACGAGTATATCAAAATTTCAGATTCGTTGGTCTTGTCATACTCCTACAACTTTCGATGAAAGTTGATGTATTTTTCCAAGTGTCGCCTTAACGTGCCCGGTTTGGGATTATTTATTTATTTATTTATTTATTTCATTTTACATGCTAGTTTACAGATTATGTGGCGATTACTAATATTAAGTAACTTTCGCAAAGGCCGGTCGTCGGATGACTTATCAAAAATATACCATTCGACATTCGTCCTCGTAAAACCTTGGTCCCGGCTGCATCAGCAGTTGTTAACCACCAAACACCAATCCGCACTGGGCATGCGATAGAGGTTTATGGCCCGTTATCCCTATCCATCCATCCATAGGAGAAGGCTTGTGCCCCAGCAGTGGAAGACATAAAATGAGCTGATGATGATGATAAGTGTTAGAACTTACAATTGCTTCAAAACTCTTGGTATCCTCCGGGAATTCGGTGATAAGGGACGAGATGTTCGCCACGCAAGAATCTATCTTTGATGACCTCTTCTCGATACATTCATAGGCACCATCGTTTATGAAACCTGTGGAACGACGAGAAAGGAGTTCACAAAAGGGGTGAGTTGACTGTAAGTCAATAGAGAGCTTTTGGCAAGTGTCAATAACGAAATTCATTCATTGACTTGAAGCAAATATTTTTTCTACGTAGTTATCTTGTTATAGTTATACTCGTAGTTAAGTATATGCATTGTAATTGTGTACCATGATGTGTACTAAGTAAATAATTTTCATTTAATTTCATATTTTTTTAAACATTAAATTGGCTCTTAACAAACCTCAACAATAACAAATAGTTACTTATTTAGATATGGCAATTGAATGTCGAAAACTACGTTGTCACAGGTCTATTCGTCATCATCATTGGTTTAATTTACTTTAATTGATCAAAGATCGAGATTTTTACCTCTATGTTTGGCCATTTTTTTTTGTAGTTTCCATATTTATTACCTGGGGGGTGCTATCTTAAACCGGTGATTAGTTATCACACTCCTTTTTCCCTTTTCAAGGCCACTGGTAACTTATTTATATCTCCGAAAAGTCTCGATCAATATTTATTTTAATAATCAAATAATGACTTTTCGGTTTTATTAAATGTATTCAGATTTTGATCATCAACTTTTGCTGATGACTGCATTACGTCTGACGTTTTTATTTAACTTAGTAAATATTTTATTCAAAATAACTTATTTTATCAATTCGGTAGATAATAATAAACAAAAATAAATAAAAAAAACTACTGCTCAATCAAATAACACCTCCCGTGCTATTCCAGGTGCAAAGGGCCCATCACACTTGCCGCGTTTCCACGTTGAACAGCGATAGACAACCTTTGTACCAGGAATGACTCGCCCGGTCTGCGAGTGCTGAGGTTAAGCAACTTTCGCAAAGGCCGGTCATCGGATGGGTGACCAAAAATTTATTATCGACGACCTCCTTGGTCGAGTGGTTTGTACACCGGTTGTCATGGTGTTGCCATCTCTGAGGTCCCGGGTTCGATCCCCGGTCGGGTCAATTTAGAAATTATTGTTTTTCTAAATTGTCTCGGGTCTGGGTGTTTTCTATGTATAATAAGTATGTATTTAAGTATTTTAAGTATATTTATCCGTTGTCTAGTAACCATTTAACGAGATTCATAACGAAGCTTCTCTTGGGCTAGATAATTGATGTGAGTGTAGGAAAGTTTATTTTTTTATTTTTTTATTATCTCGAGCTCCTCCGTGCTTCGGAAGGCACGTAAAGCCTTTGGTCCCGGGCCGAGACTCCCGGCTGCATTAAAACAAACACCAATCTGCACTGGGCCCGCGTGGTGGTTTGTGGCCCGTTCTCTCTATCCATCCATAGGGAAGGCTCGTGCCCCGCAGTGGGGACATTAAAAGAGCTGATGATGATAATAATGATGAGATTCAAAAATTGCCTCCCCCCCCCCCCCCCCCCCGACTTTTAAACTGTTACATACATTTCGTGTAGGTAGGTACCTCTGAGTTTGGTCATGTCCTCATCGCATATGAAAGATATGAAGTCCTTAACGGCCACCTTCATGTCCTCGATCTGGACCTGCACCTGGGCCGATGTGCACGGAGCCAGGAAATCCAAAACCTGGCGGCCGCATGACAACAGCTTCTCGCGCAAACTGCACAACCTAAGTGGTCAAACAAACATTAATTTATAAATTAAAAAAGGTATACCAACAGCAATAATTAAACATTCACAATAAGTACTTGGTGAATAGTAAAAGTTTCATTTGACATTCAAATAAAATTTTGTATTTTTTTCATTAAGGCGACGAACAATTAATCTAATACGGAGCGTTTGCCCCCCTTACCATAAGAAAAACTGTTTTTTTTCCTTCCAATTAAAACTACAAATTATTTTAAAAAAATGAACTAGCATATTGAAGTGTGTGTTAAGACTAATCTACTAAGAAAATATAGATACTTAAATCGGTCTGGTTTGCTTGTAAAATGCAAATCTATGTTTTAAAAGAGGTTGCATTGATATTTTTTTGTCTGTTATAAAAGTTAACAAATCGTGTTTCTGCAACTAGTGTCATCAAATATCACTTTCATATATTTTGTAATTGTTGGGAAAAATCAAGATCCCCGCCACGCAAATTTCCAATGCGTCGCCTTAATTTATCATCACATCACCTGTTCATTTTATATATGTCCACACTGCTGCGGCACGCGCCCCACACATTTTTATTATTACGCATTTTTTGAAAAAACGACACAAAACCCCATGTATTGGATTTTTTACAGTCTTATTATTTATCAAAGTTTTGTTGACCCTGTCAAGTCTGGTTTTTCTTAGAATTTTTGTAATTTATATTTTTTATTTTTATTTTATATTTCACTGTATTTCATCAATATTTAATTCAGCTAAGCACTTAAAAAAAAAATGTTTTTATTTTATATTTCACTGTATGTCATCAATATTTAATGCAGTGTTTTAGTTTTTAAAAAAATAGTGAAATTTGTTACTTTTGTCTCTTGTAATAAAAAATATATACCTATCAACTTGGTCATATGTAAGTATTTCATCATCATCATCCTGTCAGCTCATTGTTATGTCCCCACTGCTGGGGCAAGAGCCTTCCCTATGGACGGCCCAGTACGTAGTGGTTGTTAACGACTACTATGCCGCCGGGACCAACGGCTTTACGTAACTTCCGAAGCACGGAGGAGCTCGAGATGGTATATTTTTGTTCACTCGTCCGTTGACCGGCCTTTGCGAATGTTGCACTACGCCATCGAGCTGTAACTTTAATTTTTGTAAAAATATTAGGATCGCATTCGCATGTGGATATCACGTGTATCACGTATCACGTGGTTGCCGACATTAAATAAAGCTTCTATGGCTTACAAAGTAAGAGTAGATAGTGTGGATAAATTTGCACTGGTTGGGTTGGACATAGCCGCGATAGCTAAATTGGAAGTCCACCTGACGCGGTATGTCAGAGGGTGCAGGTTCGAATCCTGCTTGTGGAAATGTTTCCATCAATTTTCCAAATGTCTAAAAAATAGACGTCTTGAATAGGTACTTAGTAGGTAAAAAATGTTTGGACGATTCAAGAATGTTTATTTTGAAAATTTATTTGAATAAAAAATTTGACATTGATTTCGACTTTTACTTTGGTTGTAAATTGTGAAAACGGACTTACTCCATAGCTGCCTCCAAGTACTGATTACGCATAGTTTCGTTTTCTGACTGTTGGGGGAGCATTGATTTGTCAAATGATTCGTACAAACACCCAACAGCTGCCATTGTCAAGGCCTGAAAATACATTGGGATTACGTTAAAATCGAGAGTGCCACCTACCGTAACTAAAGGTGGAATTATATTTGTCTGACGTGACAACACGTGTCGTGTCGTGACGTGATGGCTAGCGTTTACATTAATATGTCGTGTTCTGACACCTTTGGACGATATTTAAGGTGGAAACATACCACTAAAACGTGACGCCACGTCACGCCATCCGACGCGTGACAGTACTAATCAATCCCATACATTTATTATGGTCAGGTGTAAATAGAAAACACACCGTGTGATGCGCACTCCCACGCGGAAACATCCAGTCGATCTAGATCAACGTGTTACCGGGAGAGGGGTACACACGCCACCCGACGCTTGGCACGCAGTGTGTTTCTAGTTAACACCCGACGCCACGCGTCAGTCATTCGAGAACATTCCTGGTATTATGATATTTTTTGTTACTTACGTCCTTCACGAAACTATGATACTAGCGAAGCGTGTTGTAGCATCACGTAGCGTGTTGGTAATCGTCACGTTTTAGTAGTATGTTTCCACCTTTAGGATCAATACAGCCGCGGCTCTAGGAAAGGTCAAACGTTTGCAATGTCCTCTCATGAGTTTTTCTCCTATTTCTTCCCAAATAGCTGTTCTAATTGCATGATCTTTATATTGTTGTGATTTAGTATTATAAATCATTTTATACTGTCGTACAATTTCAATCAACTCGTCCATACTTGAGTAAAAACTTTCATATCACGAACGACTCTGACGCGTCAGATCACAGCATTGGCGCGTGCACATTGATCTGATGTGTCGTGATGGCGCCGTTTACCCCGCCCCTCCTACCCGCCCGCCGCTCTGACGCGAATCGGAATCGCTTCTGATGCGACACGTCAGAAGCCATCTCGACACGCCACAACACTCTAGTATAAACGTTTCCATACTAAATGTATGAAACCGATTCCGTTCTGATGCATCACGACACGACACATCAGACAAATATAATTCCACCTTAAAGTAAAGTTGTCAAAGTAAATATGTGTATTATTTTAAAAAGTTTTGGATAGTTATTGATAACGTAAGTAATTAATGGAAAATAAAGTAGGTTAGTATGAAACAAACTTTGAGGCGGTCGTGAAGTAAGGCGCAAGTCCCGCCGCAATTACAAAATGGAGGTGTCAACCAATCTGCGAGGAGCGCGTGTCCGCTCGCAGATAACTTCATAACTGCCATTAAGTTTGCTTCGCACCATACCTACTTAGGTTTTGACTTTTACCGTGATTTGAGACTGCCGATCGTCAGGTAGATGTCTACACGCGTGTTTTATCGTACCTTCTAGACGCTGCTTTTTAATTCCATTTAACTCATATTGGCCTCCTGACACACCTGTAATGCAAACGCGTACTTAATATTTAACATTAAACCATGTATTTTTATCAACTTAATCACACTGTAACGTCAAAGGTATTGATTCTATATTCAATGATAATTGTAAAAAATATTTTGTAGAACATTTTATACTTGTAGCAGAGATTGCAATTATTTTCATAAAAGTTTTCCAGGTATGAGTAAAAAACAAAAAAAACTTTTCATCGCACCTACAAAAGCCAATTTTAAAAAAGATGTTTTTGTTTTGTTTATATAATTTTAACGCAAATTTTGTTGCGAACAAATTACAAAAACACAAATGTTGAAAAAATTTCCACGAGCAGGATTTGAACCTGCACCCTTCTAACATACCGGGTCATGTGCTCTCTCAATTGAGCTACCGTGGTTCTAACCAGCCCGCTGAAATTATTCAACACTATTTACTTTTTTACTTTGAAAGCCAAAGGCGCCCATTCAATGTCAACAACTACCGTCATTAATAGGTTGTCGTGTATGCGTCTGTAAAGGTCTATTCAAACCTGAGCGGTATTCGCTGCCGCTGTGGGTAGAGAAAACCGAGTGGGTATGTGGTAATATACTGTTCACACCAAAGTGAATTTCGTTATCCTTGTGGGTAGAATACCGCGCGGTATCTACCGAACGGTATTCGAGTTTCGCTCAAGAATGTAAGAAGTGTTCGCCAGTTAGTAATTTCTATAACCAACTATAATACCTGAGCGAAACCCGCGCGGTATGCACTTCTCCCCAAAGCGGCAGCGAATACCGCTGAGGTCGCTCTGGCCGCGGAACTTGATACTAAATACCTGAGCGAAACCCGCGCGGTATATACCTTTACCTACAGCGGCAGCAAATACCGCTCAGGTTTGAATAGGCCTTAACATAACATCCCTTTTCTGCCACGAGGATAGCCGTGGGTTAGGAGTGAAAACAGTGTAGGAGTCAGGTAAAGCAAAAAAATGCAGTTATATAATAAATGTAATTATTAAATTAAGTGTCTTAGTGTTACTTACCAAAAGCGAAAACTGATAAGAGAACCACTGTTATCCGCAACATAGTGTCGTCAAGCAACGTTTGCACTGAAACTCGAAATTGAACTAAAAGTTATCTTTAAGTTCATTTATAGGTATTATACACCAGCCAGTATCAATGCAATGTTGAACCATTACATAAATATAAACATTGTTGAGATTCATTATTGAACCCGTAATTATTGTTTAAAGGTGATGACTTTAAACAACTGCGATACGAACAGGTAATCTAAAAAGGCCACACTAGCAATTCTGCTAAAAACATTTTTTCCTAATGCCTTGTAATCACGGCACGGCCAAATCTTAGCAATTCCTGTGATTATTGTTAAATTGTTCATTTATTATTGAGAATCGTATTCAATTCAATTAATATGAATCATTATATTAGTCATATTATTCGTGGACATCATAATAATTGACAGTCATATTATCAGTACAGGCTGATGATAATGATTTACTTATACAACCTTATTTTTAGTTTATACGAAAACCGAAACACGGGTCAAATATTTTCATGTAAAGAATCAGTACAAAAAAAATTAAAATAATATCTTGAAATCTCAGGAAGTTACAAGCTTTTTGTGCTGTCCCGTTGTGTGTTTTTAGTAGGGTATACTATAATTGAGATTTTGTAAATATTATTTGGTCAATATGTAACATGGTTTAAAAAATATTGAAATTGATTCTATTACTGATTCTGAACAAACAGTTTTCAGGTTTCGTATAAACTAAAAATAACATTGTATATTTAAAATAATTTGAATTTTCGAATCATTGTCATTATCAATCGAACAGCCAAAAAACTCTCCCTTCTGTAGAAATAGGGAAATAGACAAAGCTTTTAAAGACGTCCATACCGCTGGCGTTTAGTGCGAGTACGAGTGTTATTAACTACTAGCGGCCCGTCCCGGCTTCGCACGGGTGGACATTTCTTTTTTAATATAGCCTATGTTACTCAGCGCTAATATAGCATTCTAATGGTGAAAGATATTTTGAAATCGGTCCAGTAGTTTGTGTTTATTCGTTGCAAACATACAAAAATACAAAGCTTTCCTCTTTATAATATTAGTATGATTCGGTCACGTGGCCTTAAAAGTTAGGCCTTTTAAGTTTTGCCTTTAGGCCTTTGTCCAGCAGTGGACGTCTTTTGGCTGAGATGATGATGATGATGATCACGTTAACGATAACGAAACTTTGCACGTCTTTAAGGAGAGGCTTTGTTTTGGGGAGAATTCTGTACGTATTTTTAACGAAAACGAGAATTTGATCGGCAAATTTCTAAGGTCGAGATCCTTGTGGGAGTATATGGTTTAATTAATATATTTATTGAAAGTACACCTTATCTAGTTTTTACTTACCATATTAGGTAATTAGGGTTTTATTAGTACTGAGAAACGAGGGAGTTATATGTATTTTTAGACTCTTTGTTCTCATTTGGTAAAATAATATTACTAATATTGTAAAAAAATGAAAATATATTTTTGATTATTAGTATAATTATAACAAGGCTAATTCAGTTTTTCAGCGATCAATATTTAAATAAAAAAACGCAATATAATCCTAATACGAGTATTTCATTTATTCAGAACATAATATGACTTCAATGGCAATTGTAGATCCTTTACATACTCAGCGAGTAACTAAGACGGTTTATTTACATATGTTATAAGTTAACATTTATTAACAACATTTGTTCACATCACTTAAATAGCTTAGAATTTTAAACCGAAATATAGTCGCATTTAGTTTATTTTAATGCACATATACAGGGTGTTTGGCGCATGGACCGACAAAAATTTTTGGGGTGCTGGTGGGATCATTTCCTACCTTTCCATCCTTAGTCCCTGGTCCAAGGAGTTAAGCCTATGGAGATATGATTTTTTTGCCCTTTTTTCTAAAAACACCTAAAATATCGCAACTAAAACCCCATAACTTTTCTATTTTTCATTATAACTTCGATCATTTTTTCCACTTGCATTCTGTAATGTATGCGTTTTCATAATAACAATACTTTTTGTCCCAATCTACACCGAATATTACGAAAGATTACCTTTTTTTAAAAAAAACAATGGTGAACGTACGAAAAAAATTCTACTTCAAAATTCATTTTAAAAAAAGTAACAGGTATTGAGAAATTCGTTTTCTTTTAAAACATTCTGTAGTGTATGACTTTTCTCACGGTGAAAAATAAAAAAAATACTCAAAAACTATGATTTCGTTAGACCTCTCTAACGAAATCATAGTTTTTGAGACAAAAAAATTATTTTTAGTAAAGTGTAGTATACCGTTAGAAAGGTCATAAGTTACAGAACTTTTTAAAAGAAATTCTCAATACCTGCTATCTACTTTTTATTTAAATAAATTTTGAAGTTGAATCTTATTCATACGTTCACCAATGCTTTTTACAAAAAGGTATTTTTTCCTAATTTTTGACGTAGATTGGGACAAAAAGTGTTGTTTTTATGAAAACGCAAACATTACAGAATGCAATTAGAAAAAGAATTGCTGTTATAATGAAAAAAAAATCATATCCCCATAGCCGTAACTCCTTGTCCTTGGACCAGGGACTAAGGATGGAAAGGTAAGAAATGACCCCACCAGCACCCCAAAAAAATCTGTCGGTCCATGCGCCAAACACCCTGTATAGATACTTATTGTAATAGTCAATTATTCGAAATAGGCAATATAATAAAACCCAATTTAGGCATGCTCCGTTCGTAAGTCAAATGTGTTAATGTTTTAACGAACTGTTAAGAATAATAAGTGGCGACATATAAAATAAAATAATAAAAAAAGTGTCGACTTATCAGTTCGTTAAATAAAATATTTAACAGGCGGTTACACTTACTAATAGCGTTCGACAAAATAAGGTCTTATCCACTCGAAGTGACCTTACATAACTCCATAACATAATTAATATTGGAACTGTAAGAGATATTAATATGCAGAAAAAAAAACAAAAATAACACTACACACGTCCTGTTTTTTGAAACTCTTTGTTGATATGCTACTATTATAGGATTTATCCACACTTTGCTCGACATAATAATAATAAAGAGAATATTGACCAACATAAAAATACCTTTCTTGTTTCATTAAAAATATTGAGAACAATGTTATTACGATTTTTTTTTAACATTTGGGACTGTAAGACAATTCTGTAAGTGATTAGCGGCATAACGATCACCGATGACTGGCAAACAATTAAATTTATATATCATGTCACGGTCAACGTGTTGTTCATACGATAAGTAACAATTCTAAACCCAATTTTTAATATAAATACTTAAATTATATCTTAGAGTAAAGTGTGCAAATATCCCAATCACTTATAGTAGATAATAGGGCTACATTAGCAGATACATTTCTACAGTTTTTAAAAGCAACAATTTAACGTCAATGCTTGTGTTAAAATACTTTATAAACACCATTTTATGTTTCAAGTAATACACAACACACATATATTTTAATCAAGTCTCGTACATTTCTACTTAAGTTTCAATCGAATAATAATAATTTAAAATAAACGAAATCAGATATTTTTTTATCTAAAAATAGTAGAAAACGGAATATTCTTGTCACACAAGAATGTTTACGACAATAAATCACAGTACGTACGTTATCACTAGATACCTTTAAATCAACACAATGGAATAATTTGCTCTTAAAGAGTCATAATTTTATACGTGAAAACTTAATTTAGATCAAAAGTAAACAGAATTCGAATGGACAACATTTAAATAAAACGTACTTATTTGAGTGCATAAAAAACACATAAACACATCATGCCTTACTATACGAGTACAACCAACCAATTCGAGAAACGATCGCACATAAACTTTAAAAGGCTCCATCGTAAGACTAAAAGCTGGAACGGTACTTTTATAATTTAATCAAGTCTATAATTTTATTTTCAAATACATAAAAAATACAATCAATTCAAATACATAAAATTTAAAATAAAATTATCTTCAAAACACTAATAATTATAACATGCATCTATTTTCTATATGTTCTTTGTTTATAAGTTCTCAATAATCTTAGTTATCAGGTCGCGTAGTTAATAACTCCTTATTATAATTTATCGAGCTTAACGATAACCTTACTGCGCGATGCACTTTCTCCCATTTAATAAAACACGTAGATATTATATATTAAACTCTGCTGCTTAACAATCAAAAATCTTCCACTCTCACTTTGATTCTGTAAAACGACATTTTAGATAGTAGGTACTTCAATAAGTTGTTAATGCTTCACTAACTCACCGCGAATAGGCAAGTGAATTTGATGAATTTGAAGTTATGGTAAAAAAAAATTTCGCAGAATCTAAGGCAAAGTCTGTTGACCGCGCTCACAAAACACTCCTGTCTCATAATATGCGTACACCTTTGACACATGATAAACTGAAACGAAAATGATTCAAACGCAATAACACAGTCAAAACGCAAGTGTAAACAAAAGTTAGATAAAACAGCAATAACTACTAGTTAGTAGATTTGCCAAGACAATATCAAATGATATAATTTTCCCGTATCATGTTTACAAACATGTTTGCGGTGATAACACACAGTCACAACACAATGGTATTTCCAAAGCGAAATCTATCTGAACTTATTATCTGCAATGGTCACGCAAACACATTAACTAGGTGGATACCTAAAATACAGACCTAGTCTTGTTTAGGAGTCAGCTGCATGTATCTAACGAAGCCAAATGGTTGTTTGATTGTATGGGGCGTTCGCAGGTGTATTTTTCGAAATTCTTGCGCACGAACTGGTCTTTATTTTATGAATAGAGATTTACCAATCGAAGAATAATAATAGCTATGACGAGTAAGGTCAAAACCGTAACCATTCGGAGATATGAGTTAATCTATACTGCAAGTATTCGTTGTAATTATCTGATTATACTAAGATATGCCTGATGAATATGCAGTACTATTAGAGCATTGTCTAACATCTGGCTACCTTTTGTGGAATGACATTTACTACCGGCAAGTAAAGGGGGTTGCCATGGGTTCCCCTGTTTCGCCCGTCGTCGCCGATATCTTTATGGAAGACTACGAGGAGAGGGCCCTGAACACAGCACCGATAACCCCTAGGTTCTACAAGCGGTACGTAGATGACACTTTCACTATCCTACCAACTGATAAAGTATCTGCTTTTCTAGATCATCTTAACTCCATACATCCAAAAATACAATTCATAATGGAGTTAGAGGCAGATAGTAAGCTAGCTTTCTTGGATATTTTAATCATCAGGAATCCGGACCATAGTTTGAGTCACACTGTGTATCGTGAAGTAACCCATACAGATAGGTACCTCAATGGTGATTCTCACCACCATCCCAGACAGTTGGCTACTGTAGGGAAATCTTTGTTTTAGAGAGCACGCGGCATCTGTGACCCCGTGGTGACCCCCAACACCTGGCTGCTGAGCTTCAGCATATCAAGCACGTACTACAGGATAATAAACTGAAAGTACCACGGCTTTGTCACAAAAAAGGCAATAAACCAACCACAGTCGAGCGCCAACCTGCTGTACTTCCATATATGAAAGTGTCACTGACAAGATTGGACATATCTTAAAGCGAGCTTCAATCAACACTTACACCAATTTTTACGACCTGTCAAGTGCAACATACCCCTTCAAGATGCAGGCGTGTACAAACTGGACTGCGACTGTGAGCTCTCTTACATCGGGCAAACAAAGATAAGTATAGCGTTAAAGAACATATAGCCGACATCAAGCATAGGCGCGAAAATAAGTCTGCAGTATGCGAACATTCCCTAGAGGGGCCCAACCATTACATCAGATTTGATAAACCACAAATACTCGCTAGAGAACAACGATTCATCCCTAGGATGATGATACGCGAGGCTATTGAAATTAAAAAACATCCTAATATTAATAGAGAAGATGGTTGGAATCTACCGCCAGCCTGGGATCCCATCATACAAAATATTAAATCCCAGCCCCAAAACCATACTGCCAGACCAAAAGATACTGTAAGCTCTTTCTGCGTAAAACGGAACGCACCTGATTAAATATAAATGAGGGTATACAAGCTACCAACTAATTATGAGACGACCAACACCTCAGTCTCCCTGTGACCACGGACCCTGCAAAGGGTTCGAAACGTCAGGATAAACATTAAATAAGTAATGTGTAAAATAAACGCGAGTAGATTCGTAAAAGTTGTTTCATTTTAATGATTATACTAAATTTTTACTTTTTTTTTAAGTATCATATTTTATTAGCTAAAAAGTTAAAACTTTATCCTTTCCTTTAATTTAACATTTGATATTACTTAAGATAATTTGGTTCTTTTATGCGACAGTATAGTAAGCTGGTGTAATAAAACAGGTGCATATTTTTTAAACAGGTTCCTAAAAAAGAAAAGTATTTTTTCAAAAATCTAATTATGTATTTTTATTTTTAACTAAAAATGATGCAGTGTCGTCTCCTTTGAATATTTTTAATTTTTTCCCAAAACTTTGGATTTTCGGATGCGGGTCATAAAATAAAATCCTGCATAAAATCGCTCATATCTTGGAATGGTTACGGTTTAAGGCTAAGCTGACATAGGTAAAACTCGTATGAAAGACCTCTTAAACTTAAAGCACAGTCTTGTTCGAGCGCAGACATTTTCAAAAAGACACATAAAGCGGCCGTTGTCCTTTGTGAGCTCAGTATGAGTGGTTTTCTTCACTATTCGATAGAAATAAAGTCAACTACATTTATATGGGATCGAAGCAACGCTACCTAATGGCAAGTTTCAAGTTTCATATGACGCTGCTATAACCTCATACAAATTGATGGTAACACGAGAAAAAACTCACTCAGCATTCAGACTTTAAAAAACAAGGATTTTTTACATTAAAATATACCTACACAAACATACAGTATAATTCAGCTTCGAGGCGTTGAAAAAAGGCAAGGGTTGTTAGTTCTATGAAAGAACTGACGAAAGAGGCTTACCTCTTTCGTCAGGAGTAGTACCAAATCTTACATACAAACAAACGCAGACACAGTATCCTAGGCAAACAAACGTGGGGCACTTAAAAAGTTATTAAATATACTTTTAATAGAGTTTAATAACAGGCTTTAACGCAAAATACGGAGCAGTTTGCGTTAAACCCTTTAAAAAATATTTATAATAATACTTATGTGGAAAGCGAAAGTTTAAATATGTACATAGGCTCAAATAATGTTTACAATGTTTATTAAATATACATGAAAATGTGACTATTCGTAACGAAATCCAGAAATATTTTCACTATATTATTAAAATTTTTGAAAAAATTTCAATCCAACTGTCGTGTAGCCGAAAACAACATTTCTTTACATACCATCATCTTTCCATTTTCGGTGAGACACAATTTGATAGCGATTAGCGATTAATGATTAGCATACACACTGAAATTTCTCATGCATTCTCCTTAGAAACAGCATAATTATCTCTTATTATTGTAACATATAAAATATCGCCTTCCAAATATTAGAAGACTTATATCGTTTAATAATATATTTTTACTATAAATAATGTTAAATGGGAGCTTAAGTTTTAATATAGTTATACCTTAACTTTTGTAACTTTTTATCTGCAATATCAACGATAAGTATTTTTAGCTGAATATTATGTAAATCGAAGCCTATCATTTCTAACACTATCAAACCATTTTCTATTTTGCATATTAATATCATCTTAAAAGCTGATGCGCTTGTCTTCCTAATTCAATCAAATTTGAATATAATGAAGTGCACAAAAATTAGCTACTTTTCTGATGGCACGCACGATGCCTTTGTTTATCAATTTAAAATTTATACATAAAGAGTTTTCATATCCTTGATAATCAAATCATTATCTAAAATGTTTTGAACGATTCATAAACAAAACACTTTTAAAAACAGGCTAGTAAATTAGTTCACTTTACCGTGCCTGTATGGTTCAACATGTCTGTAAGGGACTTTTAGATTGACAAAATGATTTGTTATATTCAAAGCCAGCCACTATTTGTTATTTTAATTACCTACTGTTCAAGTGGATAATACAGATATTTAGTGCTGAAATATTTACAAACAGTTTACGTTAATTTGATCATAGATGCCACTACAGCATTCCGGGAATACGTCATATACCTTTAACTTTTGATAATTGTTACATACTGTGAATAATCTAACATGACTAACTTGTTGATAGGCTTCGAATCTGAATATTATTTGATTTTACTGTATGTAGGTACTTCTTATAAGTTCAGTATAAAACTTTTTTTTTTTTAATTTATACTATAATTTGTATTACCATTTGTAAGTATGTATTGTTAAAGAAGCTATTTATATGTACAAGTTTTGGGGCAGTGAGGTTAGTTCCCTTTGTTAACTGAAAAATATGTATTAAGCAACAGTAAATTAAAAACATAACTCCAACGTTACTTGAGAATTCCTTTATAAAATCAAAAATTATACAAATTAAAGAATTAAAAAATTGACAAAAGCGACTACCTCTGATGAGACTCGTATTACCGCCCGCATAATAAAAATTACAAATAAATATAATTTTTGTACTGATTATTCCAATTGCACATCATAATATTAAACTGTCCCCAAAATGTCCATACCATGTTCTAAACAAAGGTTTTAATGATGCTGCTTAAATTCACAATCTAGTTACATATCGTATAGTACCATAAGTTAACTGATATTTCGCAGAAATACTAGAAGTTTTATTACCAAATGTGTACTTGTCCTATTCGATTAGCTAGGACTTTTTAGAACTTTGAATTACAATTTGGCACTATACAATGTTTATGGTGAAACTTTTTCTTTTAAACTGATAATTAGTATCAATTTGTAGGGGTTACCGGACCCATAGCATTCAATAAAAAAACATTAATATTTTTTCCGAGAAACAAAACACATTTAAATATATTTTCCAAAATCAATAAAATATAAGCTTAAAAATATTTCTAAAGTAGCTACCTACACAGCTTATCAATTCGCGACAGTTTCAAACGCTCCTATAAAAAATACAAACCAGTTCACATTATATGGTTAGTTTCTGTTAGGGCGCCAGAATATAATTGGCGCCCCAACAGGAACCAAGATTGTATTATTTTGTTTCGGTTATTGATTGTAGTATTGTGGAAGATTATGTCAAAGCCTTCTGTTTGTTGATGAGCGCGTTCAGAAGCTTGATCCTAGCCTTCACTGCCTTGTAGCGGCTGTACTCCTCTTCACGACCTTTCTTGTCGTCTCGCTGCACCTTCCTGCTGTTCTGAAGCTCGAAACTCACCTCGTAATCTTTGATGCTGCGACGCAGTACCTGCGACCAGATAGAATTGTTTAATCGCATGTTATAAAATACAAAATAGTGGGTGGCTGTGTGGTGGCATACTCTTGATCTTAGACTTATCACTAACGCAATTAAAACTCTACAGTATCAATGCTTCTTAATAATATCGAAGTACTTACACATTTCTGCAGCTTAGCTTCAGTGAGGGCCCTCGCGAGGTCTTCAAGGCCAAGGCAGTGTAGGCCTTCGTTCGAAGGCGTGGCTTCTTCGCTGGTGGTGCCCGACTGTGCCGACGAGGTAGATGAAGGCACCTCCTCAGTCCCCACTATGCAGCTGTCGCGGTTCGGTGGCGACTGTAGAGGAGTTTCAATAGTTTCCTGTAAGTTAATTTTTTTATTTATTTGACTAAGTCGACTTAAAATCATAAAACAATACACCAGCATTAAGGCCTTTTAACGATTAACTTTAGTCATAAAATGTACATCACCAGGACACTAGCTTCGTGGTGTGCCAACGAGCTGGAGTGAAGTGTTTAAAACACAATACTCGGCTCATAGATCTGACGTAGATCTACAGCCGGACAACTGATTGGGATTGGTACACGTTGTCCACATGTCGGACGAATTTTAGTCGGAGGCCGACACATCTTGGGCTCTGTCAAACGGACGACTACAACGTCGAGGGCTTAGATGGAGACGGAGGGATAAAAAAGTATGATTTATCTAAGATTATCAACTGTGTTTAGAGGCAAATAAATGATATTTATTCATTTAAATGCTAGGCGATGTAAGAAAACTAGTCATCATCCAAAAAAATATTAAATGAGAACACGACAACAAAATTTCTTTTAAGTCAGTAACTAAAATTCCTTAACTTTGTCAATAATTGATTCGTAAATCGTCTGCAGGAGACCTTAAACTGAAATTAGCTGCCAAGAATAGACGAGCTCTTGCTCAGTGAAATAACTTTTGTTTCTAATCTACACAGCATCAAATGGAAAATGCTACTAAAACCAAGGAGGATATATAATAAAAACTCCTGCATTTCTCCTCTGTACCTGTACGTATAACCAAATTAGTACTATAAACAACCTGCGAGGAATCTGAAGGCTTCTCCTGCGAGTCACTGGAGCTGTCGACGCTCGTGTTGTACAGCATCTCGTGCTCGTGGATCGTTGCTAGTTCGCCGTTGGTGCCACCGATTACCTGTACATACAGAACAGACACATACAGATATCTATTATATGGGTCTCTATATAATTTACTACCCTTTACATTGTTTATTGCTTAGCTAGATAATTCTATTCTAATAATTCAATGCAGCACCCACCGAGCAAATATGACTCTCTGGCGCAAAAAAGAATGAGATTCTTGGGATCAGCCTATGAAATGAACTAGAGTTGTCCCTTTTCTGTTTCAGATAAGACCAAAATAGCTTTGGGTTCGACTTCATTGATTTTTTTATTAGGGAAATATCTTTTTTTTTAGTGAAATAAATGATAATGATCCAAAGGGTTTTTATATTTTAAATAACGTACGCGGTATTTATTTTTTTCTTTGAGTAAACGTTTTAAATCAGCTGAGAACCATGTTAGAATTTTATTTGATTTAATTCGTGTGTTAGGTACATAGGTTTTAATAATGTCATTTAAAATATTGTAAAATTTTAAAAGCATTTCATCTACTGTGACACACAAACTAAACTCTTTAGTCCACTCAATTTTGTCCAAAGAACCACATATTTTGTCATCTGCCTTATAATTTTTTTTTAAAACAATCGTTTTTTTTTTTAATTTATCCTCTCTCTATAATCGAATAAACTAGTTGAAAATTCTAATGGAGGATAAAATAGAAATAGAAATAGAAATGTTTCTGATGATGGTGGCTATCTATATTACTCAGAGGTACTAGGGAACTGATTATCTGACTCATAGGAAGATTTGTTAAAACTAAATCCAAAATTCTAATGTTGTGGTTCACTATGTAATTAAATTGATTTAAGTTATTGAAAGCCATGAAATCGAACAAATTCTGTGAATTGATGCTAGTGCAAATTGTGTTTGGTGTAAGTGGATTACCGTGCATACCACGTTATGTCAGGTTAATTAAAATCACCACATATTAGAACATGTTTATATTTGCTCGCCACTAAATTCGCATTGTCAAAGAAATGTTCTAAAATGTGGGTAGGTGTGGGCGGAGGCAGATAAACAGCACACAATCTCACAATCAAAAACTTCTCAGACTTACCTTTTATTTTAATGTTTATTTCTAGCCATAGATCCTCGCAATTACTTTTGTAATTTGTCATTCTTATGGAATTTATATGTTTTGAGAGGGCAATCAGAACTACACCTCCACCTTTTGTTCCATAAAATGTACCTACTTGTTTCACGATCACGTCTAAAAACATTATATTTGACGCTAATTAACTCTAAGTCTTTCAAGCTACTGTTAAGCCAAGTATCAATCATTATTAAGATATCATACTCGGAGAAAGAGGTATTTAGAAATAATTTACTTGTTTTAGAGCGTAAACCTCGGACATTATGGTAGTAAATGTTAATTTTACCATTGAGAGACATTTTTACCCGACTGCGTCAGAAGGAGGGTTATGTTTTTAAATACAAAAAATTACAATACCTAATAATTCAAAACTTTATCTTATAAAGATAGGTAGGTACTATAAATAAAAACACTATATAAAAAGACTACTCTAGCTTATCTAAAACTTCCTTGTTGCGTACAAAAATGGATTGGGATGTTTTGGTTTTGCGAACATAAATGCGCCCGCCCGCCTCGCGCTTTATCCAAGCTCCTTAGCACGGCTGCGCGTAGCGGCATGAAGGGATTTGTTTTCTGGTGACAAGTTCTCACTGATGTAGATAGGGCTTGCTTTGGTAGATAATATTCCTAAGTGGCTTGTATTCAGCTTATTGTCTACATTGTGCTTATTGAATTGCAGCAGCTGCCCAAAAACAATCCCTCATACGTGGCGTGCTGTATTTAACTAGGATTGACCGTAGGCGAGGGTTATTAGGCTGAAGATCGCAATACGAGAACAATATGAAATATCTTTTTCTTCTTCGTTACATTTAATAACTTTCCCCACTTGTTTTACTATATTTATTATATATTCCGCTTTACGCTCGGGCACACACTGGATTTCCAAATTGGTTGAGCGAGATAACTGACCAAATTGGTTAAAACGAGCCATTAATGAGTGAAGTTCAGAGTTAATTAACTCGTTTTCCTGTCTTAGTGATTTTAATTCTGTGTTAGTGGCTACTATGTCTGCATTAGTGTTGTCGTAGCGCTCATTGAGAGATGAAAGGGAATCCTTAAAGTCGCTTATTTGAGCAGAAATGTTAGCTAGTTGCTTCTTTATATTTTTGTTAAAATTCTGATTCACTCATAATTTCTTTCATCGCGCCTCGCATCTCCTCGCGTATGATTTCACGAATGTTGTTCATATTTACATCCATGCCACAAGAAAAACTTAGGTTCGGGTCGCTATCTGTTCTTCCATACATTTTGCGGCGAGTGACATTAAATGTCAGGTCTGCCATACCAGTAGGCGTAGAAGGTCGTACTGGGTTGTTGGAATTATCACTCTTCGGCTGTTTTGTTAGGCAAATGGGGCATAACCACTTTTTTATATTCAGTAGTAGGTAATTTTCCCAAGTCATCCTTCCTAATATTAATGCATAGGTAATGATATTTCTGAGCGCAACGATTGCATTCCATACATCGACCGTCGTCAATGGCATCGTGACAGACAGCGCAGTGGTGACTCATTTCTCGTTGCATTGGGGGTTCGATGCACACTCGCACGAAAGTTGAAGCGAGAGGCAATTATTTGTTGTTGTCTCTTGTCGCAGCGGTGAGGAATGCGGTCCGCACGCTAGCTGGTGTTGCCCGTGACCTTGGCGAACGATTAGTTGCAAAGATAGCAACTTAACGAAGTAGAAAACAAGTCACTTCACACAACACATTCAAACTAGCATCATCATCATCTATCATCAATAAGTTCACTTTCTTTAACGTTTGAATTGAAAATTAAAAAATAATTGAGCACACGTCTTGTTTGGACGATTCCCGAAAGCGAACAATCAATATATAGATAACGTAAGGTTTTATTGTACTCATCGTTGGTCTACGAATTAAGTCTACGCACAGCTTCTCAGCAGCCAGTTGTGTGTTGTGTAAAGAATTTAAAAACTTTCTTTGCTGAATGTGAATGAAAACTTACAGAATCAGGCTGGTCTGGAGGTAGCAAGCGCCCGCTTGACCGCTCTATGCCGCTCGTACCGATGACTAGCTGCGCCCCTCACAGCTGAGTGTGCATGGGGCCTGCCTCTAGCGGCTTCTAGCCTAAAAGCACCCGCTATACGCACAACTTCTCAGCAGCCAGTTGTGTGTTGTGTGAAAAATTCAAAAACTATCGCTGTCCGATGTGCATGAAAACTTACAGAATCAGGTCTGGAGGTAGCGAGCGCCCGCTTGACCGCTCTATACCGCTCGTACAGATGCCTGGCAGCGCCCCTCTCAGCTGAATGTGCGGGGGGCCTGCCTCTAGCTGCTTCTAGCCTAAGAAGCACCCGCTGCACGCATAGCTTCTCGGCAGCCAGTTGTGCCGCGGTCCACGACGCTTCGGAGACTGTTGGACGACCAGCCGCTTGGCGACAGCCGTCCAACCACTGTGTGACAGAAAACGAGCATTTACAATGTAGTCAATTCCCAAATTCCCAGCGGGGGGTACATGTTTGTGTACTCGGTTTGGTTGGTGGTAAGGCTTCGTAGTCCGTCTGGCCAGATACCACCATCTTATCTAAATATGTCGCAATAACATCAATGTTAGTATCAATGTTGTATTCCGGCAACTGGCGATAAGATCGCCAGTGCCTCATCAGTTGAGGATTCCGGGCGATTCCACTTTCGACCTAAAAAATACCTTAACCACTCAGTTGTTCTTAAACCAGACACAATAGGAATTCAATTGTTAATGGCACTGTGGTTACCTTGGGTGTCCAAGTATTTAACATCAGGTGAGATGAAAGCCTACCCGTAAAAAATGTTATTAAAAAATATTCAGTTCTATTATATTGCAAGCTATCGCGCTTCGGCGGGTTTTAATCTGGCGTTATGACCCGTCGCAGATGATGTGTAAGTTTTACTTGCGCATCAGGGTCATCATCCGTAGAGGGGAGGATCTCTTTCCTTTTGGTTCGTAGAGAGAGACCTTTTCGGTTGGTAGAGAATACCAGTGTAAACAATTAAGCATGTGTTAATAAGGTTTTTCCAACTGTATCCATCTACCTGACGTATATGTTAATTGTGTAAAAGTAATAAGAGTAAGGATTGTGTGTGCTTGATGGCAGAAATAGTTATTAAGTAGCAATTCACTCGGATTCTGGGCAATATCATACCACCAGGCGTTTCATATTATATTGCATTGCGTTTTACTAACCTCTTCAATGTCCCTTACAATTTCAGTCATCGGCTTATCACTTTTGAAGGCAGCATCAAGTTTATCATCACGATCCTTCTGCTGTTTGGCAGCTTGAACTTTCAAGGCGTATTCTACTGGGTCTGCTTTGATGCATCGTTTTTCTGCTTGAAGGCGACGAAGGCTTTCGTTCATTCGGGTTAACTGGACGTCTGTGATGCGGTCGCTGGGGGTGAGTGGGTGGCCATTCTCAGCTTCGTATTCGGCTTCATATTTGGCAATGCTTTTTTTGAGGACGCTGATCTGAAAAAGGTAAATTTAAATTGTTTTTATTTATTAAATTGATATTTGATGCAATAATAAGCGAGTTGTCTGTGTCTAAAATACACGCCTTGTAAAAATAATATTCCCCCAAACCCTTTAGTTTGAGTATTAGTGTACCATTCAATGAAATAAGAACTCAACATTTTGCTTATCGTAATTCAACATTTTAGGACTCAAAAATACAATATTATGAGAATTCAACATTCTGGGGTTCAACTAATTGAGAGTTCAACATTCTAGGAATTCAACATTTTAAGAATTCAACCTAATGGACCGAAAGGGTAAAGACGTGGAACTGTAATGAGCGGACTTATTGAGATAACGGTAAAATAATCCCCCACTATTTTTTAAGTAATACGTTAATTTACGAGTCATCATCATCTCAGCCAAAAACACGTCCACTGCTGGACAAAAGCCTCCCTCAAGGATAAATCATTTTGAGGGGAATTTGCCATAATCGCCACGCTTGGCAGACGGGTTGGCGATCGCAGTAAGGTGAGAATATCACAGAGAGACGCTGCTGCCCATCCTCTGGAATGGTCCCATAGTCGCCTTCTACGACACCCACGGGAAGAGATGGGGTGGTGCAATTCTTTATCCCCGGCACCACACGGGGTTTTTACGAGTAAGCATTTTACACAACAATGATAACAACGTTACCGTAATTGTGTTGCATAAGTCTCTACCGACTCTTTGCCATCCTACCTGGATGACAAAAAAGAAAAAATAATGGCTAACCTTCTTGTTGGTAATCCCGCCAAGATGTCAAAAAAAAGAAAATATCTAAACTTCTTGTTAATTATCCCGACATGAAGTAAAAAAAGAAAATATCCAAAGTTCTTGTTGATTATCCCGCCAAGAAAGAAAATATCCAAACTTCTTGTTGATAATCCCGCTAAGATGTCAAAAATGAACCAACCTTCTTGTTGATCTTTTCGAGTCTCATATCGGGACAGGGCTGATCGCGGCGCATGTGCAGGCGCGGTGCAGTGCTGCGCTCGTCGCGGCGCGCTCTCTCTGCCGCTGCTGCTCTCGCGAGAATAGCTTCGGTGTCAACTGACTCTGTGCTCTCGATGCTGACAGTACGGCCCACCTGGCGCTGGAGGGCACCCGCGTCTAGGGTTTCTGGTTCGTCGCATACTGTTAAAAGACGTGACAGAGATAAACATATTGAATAAACAAGACTACATAGCATTAATTTTTCTTTTTTAGAAAGGGTTTCTGTTGGCCGCTGTTGACCTTGACCGACCAACGTTACCGGACTTTTATGGGATGCAAGAAACTAAGGTTTCTCAGGCCGTGGTGACTGAGCATTCCCTTTCCTAGACGCAATGGCATCGCGCAAACGTTTGCAAGCTACATAGATTCTCCGAGGCATTCGGATCGGAATTAAGAGCGTAACAAGCCAAGGATGCATCCAAAACCACCAAAGATAGATTTAGATAGACGTTTGTCCAGCAGCAGGACAAAATAGCTAATAGAAAGAAAAAAGTATAGCGTCTCGGTGGGCGTGCGAGACCGCGTAAGAACAGTTTGTGAAAATGTGTGCTTTTATACAATTTTACAGAAAAACGAAAACAGTGTTGGCCGTTCGTACGTCCACCGACAACATAATATGACTTACATTGTGGTTTCTGCAAAGCTGTGTAGTCGAAGGTGGGTGGTGTGGCGCAGCGTTCCTCTGTGGTGGTGAAGCACTCGTTCTCCTTGGGGTGCTTGGGCGTGCGGACGGGCGCGCGGCGTCGCTTGCCGCCGTGCTGTGGTCGGCGCGCACGAGACAACCGCTCGGCTCGGCGCTCCGACTACGAATGAACAATGGGGATACAAATTATTTTCTGACATTTATTATTATGCTCGGTACAACAACAAAAAACAACATGAAATTGCTTGGCTTATCCCATGAATGCTAACCATTGAGGATCTGGTATATATATTGAGGATATTCTACTGTCTAAGACCGGTGATATATGAGGTACATGAGGATACAGAGGCGGTAAACTTCGGCGTTGCAATCATTTATTCGCTCAGCTCAGAGCATATTATGTAACCATATTGATTCGAGACATAAGAATAAAAATATCTTTATTTCAAGCAACTCGGATTTACCACTAAGAATGCGAAAGGAGTGAAACGTTGGGTGCTTCGGATGGTACGTTAAGCCGTCGGTCCAGGTTTTTACCGTAAGTCAACCGTAAAAACCCACTCATCCGCCTCCTTGTTCATGAGAAAAGGCCGAAGCCGAGCAATGGAACAATTTATATGTTGATGATGATAATGGATGATACAAAAGGAAAGGAAATATGATGATTTACAATATATATGTAATCTCTGGTGGAAGCAACAATAAAATTAAATATTGCTTACCTCTAGCCTGTTGTAGTCGTGTAGCGGAGGGGGAGGTGGCGGGGGCAGCCGTTCTTCACTGTGTGGTCTTCGCTCTTTGCGCTCGTGCGCACACCCCGAGTCGCGGCGCTCGCGACGCTTGCGCGCCTCTCGCTCGCACTCAGGCGCCGCCATGTCTTCTGTCTCCTTCTCGCGCTCCTCCCGCTCGCAGCACTGCGCAGGCCACGCGTGGCCAGATATTACAACCCGCTGCTCGCTCGGGCACTCTTCTTGCCCGTAACCCTAATGCCAGTTATGGTGTTTAGTGCGTGACGTATGCGTAGTGAGATGTTGATCTGCGTGAGTACTGCTTGGCGCAGTAGCGTGATCAGAAAGTTCTTGGTAATACAATATTTAACGGGTCGTCAATATTTTTTGGTTAGTTGGATTTTTTTTGGCAGGACTTTCAGTTAGATAGAACATTTGTATTGATGTTACTTGCAAGGTCACTGACGCATAAAGTCTATGTGATAATATGTAAAAAAACTTTGTTACTTTTTTTAATAGTTTCTTCAATGAACTTGTATTTGACGACTATGATTTACTTGTCAAATTCGCGTCAATAATAACATACTCTTTGCATTTTTATGTACGTAATAAAATTGAAGCAGGTAGGTACATAAGGAGGTTGTAACTATTGTATTATGTCAAGTAACTTAGAGCATAAGATTGAACCATGCTACGTAGAATCAAAATTGCCTAAGCTTGCAAAATTGCATTAAAAAGAATGATTTTTGACCTCATCATATAGACGCCAGTTTCTAGACAGATTTTATTTCCTGGGATTTAATTTTTAAAATATAAATGGAGGAAGATTTTGTTTTATTATTCAAACTACACCTCATATTCTAGAAGAACTACTAGAAGAAACTGACTGTAGGTAGGCTAGTCAAAACTTTAAAAGGTATCTATCTAACTGAACAACTTCGTTTTGGAGCGTTGCCATCGCAAAATGGCTTGTAATATAAAAATATGATTTTGCATTTTTATTATTATTATTTTATTATTATTTCACAATGCATGGGGTCTCGATAGCTCAGCGATCAGAGCGTTGGACCGGTAATTCAAAGGTCGTCGGTTTGATCCCCACTTGAGCTTCCTGAGATTGGTTGACTTTTCCAGTAAAATCTTATCTTGTAACATTTTTTATCTTATGATCTTGCATATCATCATCAGATAGATGTTTACTGTTAACCTTTATAGCGTTACCAGTCTATTATATACTCAGTCTTTATTTTATATACAGTTTGGTTGTTGCCTTACCACCAATTGCGTGCAATCTATATCCTATATTAAATTATTTATATACCTAACTACACAACATATTTATAAGTAAATATTATATTTAAAATTTAGAAAAACGTTCTTGAGTTTAACATTTTAGTAATATGTTATTCACATTCACGTTATGTTTAAAGCTTAAGACTTAAGCTTTAAAAAATCATTTAAATGTTAATTTTGTACTAAAAGCCAATAACATCAAGCTAAAGCCAATTCTATAAATTCTAATGTGTATAAAATTCAAATTAGATTCTTTGGACAAGGAATATAAAAATTATGATTATAATATCGAAAAAAAATTTGAAAATGCACGCAACTGGTATGACAAACTTATAGATGGTGAAGCCAGGTTCATGTTTGCTGATGGCATGGAATAACTGTGAGTATGAGTGTACAATGTACATAATGTAATATGATAGTGTAAGTAGATAATTTACATAAGAATTGTAAGACCATAGCCATAGTAGAGGGGAGAATCGTTGAATTTTCGAGTTACCGTCTTCTTTGAGACTTCTCTGTACTGAGCCAAGTATATACATATACATTTAAAACGCATGTAATTTAAATAGGTAAGGTAAGTATGCCACAACTCAATTCTAGTAAGAACTAGTATTGACTAGGCATAACTACTAATTCACAAAGTCTAAAGTCTGTGGCGTTTGTTCAGTTGGTTTCAGAAACTACAGAAGTATATAACAGTAAGCCTAGTCACTACGTTATCTTTATATCGAAACCATGAAATTGTGATTGACAGACAGTTCAAACTTAGGTTCAGTTAAAATAGTAACTATATATTATATTCCATTATACACTCGAGAGCAATGAATCCGGGTCACTTAGAGCAACCTATAAATCTCGGAAAGTAAGAATATTGTGTTTAATAGACAATTAAATACTCCTTAGATGAAAGTAATAAAATTTATGAGTCACTACATTTTACTTTGAAAGCCAAAGGCGGCCATTCAATGTCAACAACTACCGTCTAACATCTGATCATAATATAAATAATATAATTGAATGGGCGCCTTTGGCTTTCAAAGTAAAAAGTAAATAATGTTGAATAATTTCAGCGGGCTGGTTAGAACCACGATAGCTCAATTGGGAGAGCACCTGACCCGGTATGTCAGAAGGGTGCGGGTTCAAATCTTGCTCGTGGAAATTTTTTCAACATTTGTGTTTTTGTAATTTGTTCACTACATTTTATTTACAAAAAATTGCATAAAGAAAAAAACTGCAGATCTTAGAAGTTTCCGAGATATATAGGTTTATTTAAGTGACCCGGATTCATTGCTCTGTATAACCGTTTTCAACTTTGTGTTCTTTGTAGAAACAAAGTAGGAAATAAAGTATATGAAACTTAGAAGAATGCTGCTCTTAAATGTTTATACGTTTTGGCTAAGGCCTTTATTATGTACAGAGTGTATCCGTTCAGAGAAGGCAGTTCATTTTACAGTCAATGTAAAAAAAGTCTGAAAATCATTTAAGTAAATGAAACTACATTTCTATCTAAATAAACCGATATTCGTTTTTATATAACCGACTTCAAAAAAGGAGGAGGTTTCTCAATTCGACCGTATATACTTATATATATTTTATTTATTTATTTATTTATTTATTTATTTATTTATTTATAATTAGGTACACAAAACAAATTACAGTCATAATTACGAAGAAATATTATAGCACACGATAGACAACAGGACTACAATTCTTAACCTTGTGTACACAATAAATTTAGTAGTTTTTTTTAACAATTGGTGGAATAAAAATCAAAGATTGCATTAAGATAAATAAATAAAAAAACAAAATAATAATTTAAAATATAAATTCTATAAAATAATTAATTAAAATCAAATACTGAATAAATTAAATAATTAAAATTGTATAAAAAACAAAATAATTAAGACTTAATTACATTACAATAAAATTAAAAATTAAAAAATAACAATAAATACAATAAAAACACTTAGGTACATTAAATAAACTTTAGCGAACGTTATCCAAAATTAGTCTCCTATTTATGTGTGTTCGCGGATAACTTCGTCGTTATGAACCGATGATGATGATTCTTTTTTTGTTGGAAAGGAAATATCCCACCACCAGTACCATGATAAGGAAACCAGGATCTGATGATGGCATCCTAGAGAAATCGAGGGGAACCTTCGAAAATCGTAGTGGCGACTAGTGCGTTTGTTAATTTTTTCATTAAGTATTTTAAAGCACTACTATTTAATGAAGGTCTGAAGTCGATCTGATGATGGAGTCGAAAGACAGTCGAGGGAACTCCTCAACGATTTACAGCAATTACATGGTGTTTGGGCTTGATTAATTTGTATTGATGAGAACTTTACACCCAAAATGGGTTATAGGTGCCATTACAGGTCTGATGATGAAGACCATAAACAGACGAGGGAATTCCTCAACGATTTACAGCAGTTACCTTTTGTTGGGCTTACTTCATACGGTTCAATATGCCAAAATGTTCAGTTTGTATAAAAATAATACCTTTTTTTTTTCATGGTAAGAGGAGGCAAGCGAGCAGGCGGGTCACCTGATGGAAAGTAATCGCCGCCGCCCATGGAAAAACCAAAGTTATCCAAAGTTATATAGTTAAGGAGTTGGATCTTGAGGAGGGAGTAGGAATTGGGAGGGGGGAGGGGTGAGAGATGGGCCTCCGTTACTTTCACTCACCGGACGAAACACAACAGCAACGAGTGCCGTTGTTTCACGCCGATATTCTGTGAGCTAATTAAGATTGAAGTTTTACATAGAAATACCACTACCTACTATATAGGCCGTCGTTTCCTCATCCGAGAAGCATCCTTGTTAGGTCTACCCATTACAAAAAATCGTAAAATAAAATATTTTTTTAACAAAAAAAAACCGACTTTAAAAAACTGAAAACTAAAAAAAGTAAAAATAGCTCTAAAAAGCAAGAAAAAATATTGAAATCATATTATTAACCACCCAGATACGCATATCAGTTTTAAAGAAGGTCTATTGAAGTCGCGTGGGGCTATTACAATAAAAAAGTGACAACTATAACCCCCTTACAAATAAACAAAGAATAAGGTCCGAATAGTTATTCCGTATTTTGTCTCTTTTACTCTAATTTGAAGTGACGTTTACATGAAAGGAACAAAACACGGAATAACTATTCGGACCTTATTCTTTGTTTATTTGTAAGGCGGTAAAAGTTTAAATGAAACAAAATTGTCCCCCAGCCGACCACCAACCACCCGACTTCAATAGACCTTCTTTAAAACTGATATGCGTATCTAGGCAATTAATAATATGATTTCAATATTATTTTTTGGATTTTAGAGCTGTTTTAACTTTTTTAAGTTTGAAATGAAACAACTTTTAAAATGAAATGAAACACCCTTTGCAGGGTCCGAAACGTCAGGATAAACATTAGAAAAGTAATGTGTAAAATAAACGCGAGTAGATCCGTAAAAGTTGTTTCATTTCAATGTGTAGTGTGCGCGTAAACTTTAGAAAACAATATTTTTTTAGTTTCCTGTTTTTGTGTTAATGCTTCGACAATGTCGGTTTAATACCTATCAATGAAAAGGTTTCGGAACGTAAGGATAAAATAATATGTAATATTAACGTTAGGATCTACCGTATAAAGTGTGTCATGTCAACTAGGTACTTTATGTTATGTTGGAATAGGTTTTTTTGCCAAATTTTGGACAAATCGCTGTTATTTTTGAAACACTCTTGACACACTTTTGTTATTTTTGAGACTCACTAGACAATGTAGTTTCAAAAACAGTTTTTTTATTAATCTTTTATTACTAACGGAACAATCATCTGCCATAATTAACGAATGTACCCTGTACAATACCTACAAGTAGGTACCTATATCGTCCCTATGTGTTAACGTAAAGCGTCAAATAATATCACCGTTTGTAAGATACGCAGCAGTTGGTCAGTTATTAAATAAATATAAGCAGATTAATTTTAACTAGACGTCTGGAACGTGCCGTTATTAGGTACCTACACATAAGTAACGCACAGTACATATACATAAATACATGTAATATTTATGTACAAGTACTGTTATTATATTCCAAAGATTACGGGAAAAGTGTGGGCGATCCTGTTTCTTTTATGTAAATAGGGGAATACACAAGCAGATATTATATTCATAATACAACACTTAAACAAAAGATAATTAATCAAACTTTTGTTTATTTTAGATGTTTTTACAACATTTTAATTTACTGCCTTTTCCCGTTTCCTTAGAAAAGCATATAAAATGTAAGCTTCGTTTTGGTTTAAATAATATATAATTGGCTAGAAAGTTTATTTATAAGGCTACTAATTGATTGATTTAAATAAAGCCCCTTTGTCAAATGTCACAAGTACCTGTTGATATTCCAATTGTACCATTTTTCAGCTTAATCTTAAGACTTCAAACTAATTCCCCAATATCCGAAACAGTTGTTTGAGGATTCTGAAATTAAATTATTTTCGAATGCAACTATAATAATTTGAATTGAAATGATAATTGTTTTGTTTACTCTAATATTTTGTGTTGATAATGAAATATGGTTTGAAAAGGATGCTGAGCCTTTTTGGTACAACTTACAGTAAGATAATATTTATATTGTAATTAGTATTTATGTTCTAAGTTCTTATTCTTTAAGTAACAAGGTAAGGTATCTAAACTTTTCTAGACATTATAATTATACTTCGGAAAAAGTGTGGAGATTATTTTCTTGTTGTGCGTCTGTCCCGTTTTGTCAGAAAAAGCGTGTCTCGTCCGTAGCCATTGCTTCCAAAACTTTTTCCGAACTATATTTTTAACGCAAAACTAACTTATAAATGGTTACAGTGAAAGATACTCACAATACAGTATCTTGCAGCGCCAACTATGGAATTTAATATCCTGGAAATGTTATCCCGAGCGCGGCTTGCCAGGGTCGTGTGCTCGGGGCCCGCCTAGGAGCAAAACCCCGTCCGATTGCCGACAACTGAACACTTAATAACAACCGGTGTATTGCTTAACCTTTGATATAAAATAAAGTGAAATAAACAAAAAGAAAGGGCAGCTCGAAATCGCACGCCGTTTTGCCGGAAAACTTCACACTAAACTATAGACAATACAGAGTCTCGCTCGTTACGTAACAAGATATTTATTTGATGATATCACTTCTGTTCACCGCCATGTCTCTATCCCGGCACATGTTGGTACGGCGCACTGAGTCAATACGGTTTTGGGCCGACGAACGTTTACGGTTGCTTCAAGAAATGTGTTGAGACCAGTCTGTAGTTTAGCATTGATGGGTTATCAGTTGTGGGTAGAGCTTTTAGCCCCCGAACACTGTTAATGCGAGTTCTTCATGTTGACAATTGATCACTCACTATGTCAGGAACGAAGTGAACTCAAACAATCTGTTGGCTCAATTATCGTCTATCATTTTGGATCGGTTCACAAGCACTTTTCTTTTGGTTTGGTAACGAAACGTCTGGAACTTAGTACCTGAAACCAAAAAAAACATATTATAAATTTGAAAAGTCAATATAAATATCGTTGTCTTTGCGGGACTGGAGTGGATATTTTTGGGCACCACGGTCTTTCTTGCCTGCGAAGCGCTGGTCGTCTGTCGCAACACGCGAATCTAAACGACGTCATTCGCCGTGCCCTTTCTACCGTCAATGTGCCAGCTGTATTGGAACCCAATGGGCTGGCTCGTGACGATGTAAAGAGGCCCGATGGAATGACGCTCATTGCTTGGTCGCAGGGTCGATCCCAGGTGTGAGATGTGACGTGCGTGGACACCCTGGCTCCATCCCACAATAGGGCAACCTCGGCTGCTGGCGCGGCAGCTTCAGCGGCTGAGGACCTCAAACGGCGCAAATATAGTTCTCTAAGCCTTGGGCACATATTTGCGTTTGGGGTTGAATCTTTGGGAAAATGGGGACCGGCAGCTCGAAAACTTTTTAAAGAAATTTCCGCTCGCCTTATAGAGACTACTGGTGACCCTCGAGCTGGCACGTATTTTGGCCAACACCTAAGTTCGGTCATCCAAAGAGGCAACGCCGCCAGTCCCGGGCACTCTCCCGCTTGGCAGCGATTTGGAGTTCCCTTTTTTATTTGTAAAAATTATGTGTATAGTTCTATTTCTTTTAATTTCTCTTAATTATAATATTTATACTTACAAAAAATATACATAAAAATAGGTATAAATAAGCTTAATAACGCAGTGGCTAACACGCCCGGTCTGCGATTGCTGAAGTCAAACAGCTTTTGCAAAGGCCGGTCATTCTATGAGCTCCTCGTGCTTCAGAAGGCACGGCAAGGTGAAACCCAGTTGCATTATCAGTCCTGAACTACCACCAATCCACATTGGGCCCGCATGGTGGTTCATGGTCCGTTCATGTTCACACACAGGCTCGTGCCCCAGCAGTGGGGACATGAAATGAGCTGATGATGAATATAAATCTATGTTTATTTACAGCTGAAGGTCTTACTTTCACTTGTTTTCAACAGAGATCATCATTGTAGCTGCTAATGAATCATTGATTGAGATTGATGAGACGCATGGAAATGTTTGTGGGAGATCTTTGGCTAGCTGTGGGGTAAAAGAGGTTTTAGTAAAAATTTAAAAAATAATACTTCCATAGATAGAATGAAAAGTCTTATCGTTAAATATCTTTCGTCAATAACTCTTACGTTTTCTGCTGAAAATACATAACGAAATCCCAGAGTTACAAAAAGACGCTGCGAGCTGCGAGCATAAAACACTAAACAAGTCAATCGTGAAATATACAATTGGAACGGCCCAGAATCCCAAATTGCAGAGCCCGCCCTAATGTAAGCGATCTCATTTCTATGCTTTGTTGAAAGAAACTTTGAAAAAGGTTTTCGGTGCTTACAGAATTTTCCTTAAAATCTAGTGACTGTGATTAGGTATGCATAATTAGCGAGTTAAAGAATTAGTTTAGTTCTGTTTGTTTATAGCTTTATTCTATTTGAATAAGAAGGTCTGTATGAACTGTGTAGTCTCTTTTGTAATATATCCAAGAATTTGTTTGGAACTGCTGTTCTCTTTTAACTTCAGACACAAATGAGAAGACCCCAGAAAGTAAGCTTCATATGTACAAACGCACTCGACCAACACCTGTTCACGCCAAAACGTGACGATCAATGAATGAACGAAGCGCAGCGCCCGCGCGTTCATTCCAATAGAAATTGGACCGCGCGGCACTCAGCACAACGGACACACTACCCCCAGTAGCCTATGATCGGACCGCCCGTGACGTCGTCGTCTAATACACAACAGCGCGCGCGCACCACCGGAAGCGACACATACGTCGCGAATCAACCAAACCGCCATATTGAATTGGCATAGTGCGTTAAACGTGCTACAATCAGCTCACGCCGTGACCGGAGGTCTTCCATAGCCCATCCACGCCTCCCTTAGCTCCCGTCCCGTCGCTGTACCGGGATTGCCTTCCCGGCAGCCGATACAACACCCTTTCATACAAACACGGAATCTCGGACAGCTCGGAACAGTCAGAGCGCGGTATAAAAGCCAGGTGAAGCTGAAAATGCCGTTTGAGGCAATCAACTAACTCTTTCAAAACAAAAAAAAAATATATAATATAAATAGGACGACCTCCTTGGTCGAGTGGTTTGTACACCGGTTTTCATGGTGTCGCCATCTCTGAGGTCCCGGGTTCGATCCTCGGCCGGGTCAATTTAGAAGATATTGTTTTTCTAAATTGTCTCGGGTCTGGGTGTTTTCTATGTATGATAAGTATGTATTTAAGTATCCGTTGTCTAGTAACCATATAACGAGTTTTATAACGAAGCTTCTCTTGGGCTAGATAATTGGTGTGAACGTAGGAAAGTTTATTTTTTTATTTAAAGATTGACTTTTTTATCACTCGTCTTCAGTTATACAACAACTTTTTGAAAATTTTAAATCAAATAAACGGCCCTTTTTCCCAAGTTTACTTTATATATTCTTGCTTACTTGCTGTGTCACTGAGTACGGCCGTAGCAGAGCCTGTATTTTCGATGAACCTATAGTTTGAGTATGGTTACTATTTATTAGCTATACGTGGCTCCGATCCGATCTGAACCCCTCGGAGAATCTAGTAGGGCACGGGGACACGCACTAGTGCGTGATGCCGTTCCCTCTAGAAAACGTCCGAAGGTGTTTCGTTTCACACGGCTTGAGGAACCCTTTAAGTTTCTCGCTGCCCCCAAAAAAGCCCGGTGAAGCTGCAAATGCCGTTTGAGGCAATTAGCAAACTCTCTCAAAACAAATGAAAATATACACAGGTTGAGTTTTGTATCACCGTCCAAAACTACTGAGATGACTCCCGTGGTACAAACGAACAACTCTTACTATCGGACCAACTTCCTAACTCGAAAATAAAATTCAGCTGTTCCACACATTTTGGTCGAATGAGTATTAACGTTTTGTCAAAAAGTAAAAAGTGTTTGTAAAAAGTGACCCTGTATACATAGCAATTTGTGCTAGATTTATTATTTAGGTATTCTATATCCTACTAATTATATAAACGTGAAAGTTTGTAAATATGGATGGATGTTTGTTACTCTTTCGCGTAAAAACTACTGAATGGATTAGGATGAAATTCGGCATACAGATAGTTTATAACCTGGATTAACACATAAAATACTTTTTATCCCGATATTCCCACGGGAACGGGAACCACGCGGGTGAAACCGCAAACGGTCGCTAGTACCTATATATATATGTATGGAACAGCTAAATTTTATTTTCGAGTTAGGAAGTTGGTCCAATATTAAGAGTTGTTCGTTTGTATCACGGGAGTCATCTCAGAAGTTTTGGACGGTGATAAAAAAGTCAACATGTATATATTTTTTGTTTTGAGAGAGTTCGCTGATTGCCTCAAACGGCATTTTCAGCTTCACCGGGCTTTTTTGGGGGCGGCGAGAAACTTAAAGGGTTCCTCAAGCCGTGTGCAACGAAACACCTTCGGAGAATTTCTAGAGGGAACGGCATCACGCACTAGTGCGTGTCCTCGTGCCCTACTAGATTCTCCGAGGGGTTCGGATCGGATCGGAGCCACGTATAGCCAATATATAGTAACCATCTTATCTTATCTTAGTGGGGCCTGCTGAGGTTTCCCTCTAGCAGTAACACTTCGACCCATCGGGATCTTTTGTGCAACCCCATCCTTTCACTCTTCCTCCTCTGTAAAGATAGATGCCATAAGTTTGGCAAAAAAAAAGTAAATAAAGTAAATAGTAACTATACTCAAACATATAGGTTCATCGAAAATACAGGCTCTGTTACGGCCGTACTCAGTGACACAGCAAGTAAGCAAAAATGTATAAGTTAAACTTCGGTGAGCGCTGAAAATCGCAAACGGCACAAATACGCAAACCTAGGTCGAAATTATTTATTTGTTCCGTTTGCGGTGGAAACAATGGGTCCATGGGGGCCAGAGGCAAAGCAGCTTGTTAAAGAGTTAAGTGCTCGCCTTGTCGAGGCCTCCGGTGACAAGAAGGCTGGCAGCTACCTCTGCCAGCGTATTAGTTTGGCAATCCAAAGGGGCAATGTTGCCAGCATTCTTGGGACCGTTCCCATGAGCCCACAGTTGGAGGACGTCTTTTATTTATAGGTCTTTAGTTTTTAATATTCGAATTATTTTTTTGTTTTTTTTTAAGTTAAGTTAAGTAAGTATTGTTCTGTTCTGTTTGTTGTGTAACTACTGTACTAAGCAAACGAAATGAAAAATATATAATAATATCTAATTACTGGTGAACTTGGTAAAAAGGGCCGTTTATTTGGGTCAACAGTTCCGAAAAATTGATAACATAGGTAAACCTATGTGAAAGGCACGAATTATTATGTCCATAAAATATCATGTCGGGCATTGTAATTGATTGCTTAAACATTCGTATCTAACAGCGTGCGTGAAGGGAAGGGCTAAATGTATCAACACTTAACTTGCCACCCAATTAACAAACACCGTGTTTGATTACTAATTAATTACTTTGTTATTTCGGTGCCAATTGTCAACATGACCGACACTCCCAGAGTTGATTGGAATTGCTATCTACTGAGAACGGCGTTAGATACTTACTATTATTTAATGTACAATTACATATATCATATTTTTATACATACATTAAAATTACGCGAATACTTTAACGTCTTTTTTATGCGACATATCAATGTAGGTAAGTATAGTCGGCCATGCTTCCCCACTGTTAACGAAACTTACATTACAATAAAAAATCGCTAAGGATCAAAGGCATTGACAACGTCAATCTGTCACTGAATCTTGTAAGCAAAAATAGACCTTGTTGTTTTATGATAAGCAAACCACATTCACTTCGTCTAGGTATATATAAACATAGACATATTGAATATCCCATATATCCTATGCTGTTCTAGGACGTGAAAAGAATGAATCTGCTGTCTATATAACTGCCCGTGCATGTCGTTAGAGCCGACTAAGGGACAATGGTTCCAATATGCTCGCACAACAGGCGATCGGCTAACAACTTATCACTGATGGCTTTGAGTTATAATACTCAACAGACCCAAGCTCACAGACCGGTTAGAACCCTTAGCCTTGAGACGTGATATCGGCTCGTTGTGTGTGTTCTACCGCCTGTATAATGGAGCATGCTCTGAGGAACTTTTTGATTTGGTGCCCACTTCCTCCTTCTACTATCGCACCGCTCGCCATCGGAACAGGGCACACGCACACTTCATGGAGCTGCTGTTCGCTCGAACAGTTCGCTTCCAGAGGAGCTTCATTTCACGTACCATCAAACTGTGGAATGAGCTGCCATCCGAGGTTTTCCCATTAAGCTACGACATGGGCTCTTTTAAAAGGGGTGTAAAGAGGTTTTTTTCAGGTCGGCAACACAAAAGCAACATCTCTGATGTTGCTGATGTCCATGGGCGGCGGTGACCGCTCACCATCAGGCGGCCCGCCTGCTAGTTTGGAGACTGTTAATATAAAAAAAAATACACTTATGTTACCTGTTCCAACTCGGAGACTTACTTTGATTATGCTTAATGTGGCATAGAGGTCACTAAAACGGCAAGTATGCTCAAAATTTGTGATTTTGATACTCTGTTTATTAAAAAAAAAAACATTTTATAAATTGCCTAAATATTATGATCGGATGTTAATTACGGTAGTTGTTGACATTGAATGGGCGCCTTTGGCTTTCAAAGTAAAAAGTAAATAGTGTTGAATAATTTCGGCGGGCTGCTGGTTAGAACCACGATAGCTCAATTGGAAGAGCACCTGACCTGGTATGTCAGAAGGGTGTAGGTTCAAATCCTGCTCGTTGAAATTTTTTTAACCATTTGTGTTTTTGTAATTTGTTCGCAACAAAATTTGCGTCAAAAATTATATAAACAAAACAAAAACATTTTACTCTGTTTACTACTTTTTGGGAGAAGGGACGTGAGTGTATGTATGTGTCGTAGATTTGCTCACTTCACGAAATGCTCGACAATTTCATGAAATGGTCTCATTCAAATATTTCACTGTCTAAGTATTGGCCACATCGTGATGTGGTTTGGGCAGATATATGAGACAACATCAACATCACATACATTGTTCTGATACCAAGGCAAGTAGCTAAAGCACTCGTTTTATGGAAATCAGAAACAACGACGGTCCCCCACAACCACCCAGACCCGACACAATATCGAAAAGGTTGTTTTCGACATTGACCCGACCGGGAATCGAACCCGGGACCTCAGAGTTAGCGCCGCCCAAAGTCCGGCGTGCAAGCCACTCGGCTACGGAGGTCGTCAAATCAATGATAAGAAATCGTTTCTTGATATGGGCAACTAAACGCGCGGCTACTTCATGAAGTAGTAGTCATGTATTGTTTTCTAAAGTTTACGCGAACACTACACATTGAAATGAAGTAGATCCGTAAAAGTTGTTTCATTTCAATAGTAGTCATGTGCCATGTGACCATCAAGACACGTACCAAAAAGTTTGGACAATCGTACCTTCGCCGAACTGCCCGTATGTGGAATGCGCTTCCCGCACACGTGTTTCCCTCCTCTTTCTCTCCCGGGTTATTTAAGCGGGGCGTGAAAAAGCATTTATGCAGGCCGGCATAGTGTGAGCGTTCAGCATAGCGTGGTAGCGCTGTGATGAACGCTTTCACTTCTTGGGCTTCACTGGCTGCTTTCCATCAGGCAGGGTGAGGCCATTTTGGCGTGCCACAATAAAATAAAATAAAAAATGAAATGGTCAAACTTTAGGGATCGATCATATCGTAAAATATTTACATTACCCACCGTTAGAGACGCTGATATCGTTTACTTTTTGTGTCGATACAATCGATTTGTACAATCTTATGCCGCTTCCCCCCTTCCGTGACTGCGCTCTCCCCTTCCGTAACTGGCCATCGCTACGCTGCGCTTCGATCGGAAAAAAAAATTAACTTAACCTAACAAACAGTAAGGATTTCCTACATTAATGATATGGCCAAACGTGGAAGGGCATATCATCAAACTTTAACGCTTTAACAATATGATCAGTTTAAGCTGGGCATATCATGAATTCATGAATTACAACCATTTCATGAAATGGTTGATTACATCATAAAGTGATCAATTTTAAGATCCAGCCACGACATGTATGTATATTTATTGTAAATACAGCTTGCTTAGGCCTTACTGACAAGGATCATGAACTTTAAATAAAAATAAGATTGGGTATCGATAACATAGTTGTTGACATTGAATAAAGCTCACTTTGTCTAAAGTTTACTTAGTATTTAATACTGTGTTGATAAATTAGCACAGGTCTGAAATAGACAGGATAGCATTATATAATTGGTAGGATTGTTCTCCAATGTCAACAGGAACAAGAACGAAACTTAGTTACTCGTGGAAACTTCTCAACGTGAGAAAGCTATGAAAGGTTAAATAGTAAAACATTTATTTGACATCGAACATAACATCCGAATAAATCATAATCATAATCATAATCATTATTTAGTGCTTACACATGTGGTACATAAGAGTTGTAAAAAAAACAGGTAAAGATCAACACATGAACCCTGCAAGGGTATAACAACTTAGATATAATTTATATACAGTTAAACAAAGTAAAAACAAAAATTTCTTATACAGGTATTACTTAGGACACGTTAGTATAATATTCATTAAGTTTATAAAAGCATTTATCTATTAAATAAATATTTAAGGATGTTATAATTTTTTTATTATCTTCTATTTCTCTTATTGTATTTGGTAATGAATTGTATAATTTTACTGCCATGGAATAAGGTCCTGATCTCACTATAGATAAATTAGTTTTAGGTATAAGAGCTTATTTTTTGTCAGAGTCTTACGCTTTAAAAAAGTTTATAGAACGTTCAAAAAACTTAAAAGCCCTATTATTTATCTATATCTGTATCTTTTTAAACTTTAACCCTATTATAAATAAACAGAGAATAAGGTCCGAATAGTTATTCCGTGTTTTGTATCTGTCATGTAAACGTCATTTTAGATTAGAGTAAAAGAGACAAAACACGGAATAACTATTCCAAGTTTATTCTTTGTTTATTTGTGAGGCACTAAAGATATTTCAAATATTTCGTAGCCTTTTCATAGGCAGTACTTGAGTACGAAATCAACGAAAAATTTACAAATATAACTACTTATAATAACCTAGATTTATACAATCAGGGTTCACATTATAAAAAAATATCTAGATACCATAATATATACGCACATCATAGATATAATATATGTTACTATACATATAAAGCAGACAAGGCAGCCTTGTAACTGATATCTTGAGAGAACAAACATTTTATGGCAATTATTTGGCATCACACCACGACAGTTTCCTAAAGTAATAATGGATGGAGTAGATTCAGGAATAATATGAAAGTTTTCCTACCCAATGGTATTGTATTAAAATACACTGGCCTGCAAAATTAAGTATCACACTTTTAAAATTGCAATAACTTTTTAAGTACACAAGATATACTTTCGAAACAAAAAGGAAAATGGTACTAATGTATAATTTACTTTAGTTTCAAAGAAAGCTGATAAAAATTGTTGCAAAACGTTTTTTATTTAAAAATCTCTAACTTCTATAGTTTAGAAAAAAAAATATTAAAAGTGTAGTACTTTAGTTTTGCAGGCCAGTGTATATATACCTACATTTTTTTTTTGTTTAATTTATTAAACAAAAACCTTATTTTCCTAATCTAAATAGCGTAACTCCATAGATATCCATCCGTATAATATTCGTAGGTATCCCGTAGGGATTGCAATCGAAAATTCGTACCATAATTATGTAGGTGTGTCATAAAAAATAAATTTAAATTTATTCAGTTTAGACTAAATTTAGCTCTTATGGATGTCGTTATGCCATCAGTTCGTAAGTCTACTCTGGGTGGGAGACCTTGTACAGAGAAGAACCGGCAAGCAAGGGTATTTCTTTTCTCCCTTACAGCGTCAAAATATTGGAACAAAACAAAAAGGTGTGGTCAAAATGAAAAGATCCAAAGTGTATCCCACCTAGAACTTGTATGTGTTGTTATTAAGACATAAATATTAACTTTAATCTGTTATGCAATGGTTAATGAAATATTTATATCTGTGAAGTGTGTGTGTCAGGCGCGCATAAGCAAGCAGCAGTGATCATAAATGTTAGTACACAGTGGTTACTTAACCACTAGGGCTTAGACTTGTTTATTTTGATGTGACGTCACAATAGAAATATTAAATTAAAACTTGCATAACACATTATAGTTAATAATCATGACTTCGTAATGCATACAGGATCTAGATCGGATACACTTTGGATCTTTTCATTTTGAGCACACCTTTCTGTTACACGTTGTATCATCATCACCATCATCATCATCTCAGCCAAAAAGACGTCCACTGCTGGACAAAGGCCTCCCTCTCGAGGATAAACCATTTTGAGGGGAATTTGCCATAATCGCCACGCTTGGCAGGCGGGTTGGCGATCGCAGTAGGGCGAGAATAATCACAGAGAGACGCTGCTGCCCATCCTCTGGAATGGTCCCATAGTCGCCTTCTACGACACCCACGGGAAGAGATCATCATCATTTAGTGCCATCTTCATACTGAAGTTTGGAGATCAGTATACAAAATTTACTGCGATCCCATACAGCTTGTTTTAATTGGCGATAACTAAGTCCAGTCCACTTTTTGATATCATCCAGCCATTTGCATCGCGGACGTCCCGGAGCTCTCTTTGCCGGAATTTTGCCTTCGGGATTTTGCCACGGGAAGAGATGGGGTGGTGCAATTCTTTATCCCCGGCACCACACGGGGCACACGTTGTATATTATTATATATTTATCATAAAAGGACAGTTTCCATCACAAATAAAAACACAAAATGTAAAGGACAATCACAACAATACATGTTCATTATTTAGCGAATATTGTCTCCGGATGAGTGGAATAATATAATACAAGGGGTCGGTAAAACAAGAGAACGTGGTCACTGGTAGGTGGACCCTAGTAGACTGAATTGAACTGGACGAGTCTCTTCGTCAACAACAACAATTAACAGTCAACAACAACTTCGTAGATATGTCAAAGACATATGAAAGGGTTATACATGCCACAACATATTTCTTTCCACAGTGCTATTACCATTGACATCTATTAACCCGACCAAGGCCGTATAAATCATTAATATTTACTTGTGTAGGCTTTCGGAGCTTATCTTTTTACAAGTAAGTGGTTGGTACAACGTGGGACTACATTTGTTCAGCCATAAACATTAATATTTATTTATATTATCGCGTTTTTAAGAGTTTTGGTCACGCAACTTAATGTCCTTGAATTCTTACATTTTTATATTCTTTCCAAATTGATATACTGGTTACGAAACGTAAATTACTATATTTATCAAAAAATAGGGAAATGTGTCCTCTTAAACTTTCGATCAATAATGTACATACGACGATAGATAAGGATCCGAAACAAAAATACGAGTACATCTCGGAATTGGTTCTGTTTGCTTATCAGTATTACTACATAGTATAAAACAAAGTCGCATCCCGCTGTCTGTGTGTCCCTATGTTTTTTTTTAATATTGGCACGTCATAGTGACTACATCCTGCCTGATGGTAAGCAGCCGACGGCATGTATGTATGCTTAGATCTTTAAAACTACGCAACGGATTTTGATGCGGATTTTTTTAATAGATAGAGTGATTCAAGAGGAAGGTTTATATGTATAAAACATGCATATAACTGGACCCGGTAGGTGGCGCTGAGCTGCCATAGGGTTCTATAGGATACGGGTGTTTACTCAAGCGGACGAAGTCGCGAGCGGGCTGCTAGTAAAGATTAAATTAATGTTGCAAAATATTTGTACTTAAGGCGACGCACCGCTAAACAATTAATCTAATACGGAGCGTTTGCGCCCCGTACCATAAGAAAAACTGTTTTTTTCCTTCCAATTAAAACTACAAATTATTTTAAAAAAATGAACTAGCATATTGAAGTGTGTGTTAAAACTATATATACTAAGAAAATTTTGATGCTTTAATCGGTCTGGTTTGCCTGTAAAATGCAAATCTATGTTTTAAAAGAGGTTACTTTGATAAATGTTTATATAATTTTTAACGCTTTTGTTGCGAACAAATTACAAAAACACAAATGTTGAAAAAATTTCCACTAACAGGATTTGAACCCGCACCCTTCTGACATACCGGGTCAGGTGCTCTCCCAATTGAGCTATCGTGGTTCTAAATAGTGTTGAATAGGCGGGCTGGTTAGAACCACGATAGCTCAATTGGGAGAGCCTCTGACCCGGTATGTCAGAAGGGTGCGGGTTCAAATCCTGCTCGTGGAAATTTTTTCAACATTTGTGTTTTTTAGGTTACTTTGATATTTTTTTCTCTGTTATAAAAGTTATCAAATCGTGTTTCTGCAACTAGCAAAATGAAGTCAATTAAATGAGAAATCATGTCATCAAATATCACTTTCATATGTTTTGTGATTGTTGGGAAAAATCAAGATCCCCGCCACGTAAATTTCCAATGCGTCGCCTTAACATTTACTGTCATCACCACAAATGTCATTGTGGCTCCGTGGTAGTAAATACATAATATCTACTCTGTGTCCGTGGCCCCAAAGTCGCCTACCGATTGTCAAGCGCTCATCGGGAATCTACTATATTATCGATAGAAGTCTTAAATTAATGTTAGCAGAAGCAGAGTCCAGATGCAAAGACAGTTAGTTGCAGGATTGTGTCTCATTAGGTCATTAGCCGTCCTCACCTTGCCGACCCGCAAGATAATCCTTTACACCTCGTTTCAAGGACTCCAAGTTGTAGGAAGGAGAGAATAGTGTGCTAGGAAGCGTATTCCATTATTTGAGAGAGAGAGAGAGAAACATTGATTGACCCACAGTAATATACATAAAACATAACAATAAAAACAAACAAAATACGTATTTACAATAAATTGCCTATTGAATTAAAGTGCCAACCCGATTATAAATTTACAAGAATGTTGAAAGAGTGGCTAATTAGTAAAGCATTTTATAATATTAATGAATATTATGATATTAACATTTATTGATTAGGCATGCATGAATATTATGTTATATAATTAATAATAATAATTAACAATAATAGGTAATCAAAATTTAAATAAATTAATAGATTAATAAATTAATAAATAATTATAATAATAATAATTAAGAATAATTAATTTGTTTGTAATATATAATAATGAAATGTGAGTGAAATTGTTTAATTTAAAATTATTTAATTGTTGAATATGTATTTTTTCTATTGTATGCCCGTTATGGGTAACTGTTCTTACTTTAATGTAACCTAGCAAACAAAAATGTAACAGTAATGCAATAAAGTTTTATTCTATTCTATTCTATTCTAAGGTCAATCAGGACCCCGCCGTAGCTTGTGTTGTTGCGAACGAAGCGTGTCGCAACAACGCTGGTATTCTGGCGGAGCCTGGCCGCCGCGCCGGTGGGCGGTGCAGAACAATATTATTTGGACAACGTACATTACAAACAAAAGTCTTTGACCAGTGTGTGTTGCCAGTGATGACATACGGGACTGAGATGTGGTCGCTCACTATGGGCCTTATAAAAAGGCTCAAGATCACTCAAAGAGCAATGGAGAGGGCTATGCTCGGGGTTTCTCTGCGTGATCGGATCAGAAATGAGGAGATCCGCAGAAGAACAAAGGTAACCGACATAGCCCGAAGAGTTGCTAAGCTCAAGTGGCAGTGGGCAGGGCACATTGCTCGCAGGACTGATGGCCGCTGGGGCGGGATAGTCCTGGAGTGGCGACCGCGTACCGGAAAGCGCAGTGTGGGCAGGCCTCCAACAAGGTGGACCGACGATCTGGTGAAGGTCGCGGGAAGCCGCTGGATGCGAGCAGCACAAAACCGGTCGTTGTGGAAATCCTTGGGGGAGGCCTTTGTCCAGCAGTGGACGTCTTTTGGCTGAGATGATGATGATGATGATGACATTACAAACAAACAAACAAAAGAGACAGAAAAAAAAAGAAATAAAAAACATTTGGTGGTGCGACAAAGGAATGATTCCCCAACTTTGTTTGCGACGGAATAGTAATGTCGATTTTCATTAAAATTTTAGGTGGTCTTCAATGTTTAAGGTAGTGTTGAATGGTTGCTAAAACTAAATACAGTTGTTCATCCCAATGTTAATGATTAAAGGAAAAAGGGTCGATCACTGCACTGGTTCTTGTCGAAAACTAGTGCCACCATACCCTACGATAATTTTTTTTAAAAACTTTTCTAAAATACACTCACACCAATTATCTAGCCCAAGAGAAGCTTCGATGAAACTCGTTAAATGGTTACTAGACAACGGATAAACATACTTAAAATACTTAAATACATACTTATTATACATAAAAAACACCTAGACCCGAGACAATTTAGAAAAACAATAATTTCTAAAATGACTCAACCGGGGATTTAACCCGGGACCTCAGAGATGGCGACACCGTGAAAACCGGTGTACAAACCACTCGACCAACGAGGTCGTCAAGATAATAATACTAATGTATTGTTTACTTGCAATGTAGTAGAGTTCAATGGACCCTGTCGCTCTATTGTACGAATGGTTGTCATGGAATATAAGTTGGCAGAAGTTACTTGGACAATGCACAAAACAGCTTAAAATATACTTGGACTCGCACTCGCCTGTAATAGAAAGTAAAACTTAATTGGGCTCAAGACTAAATAGGTACTAAGTACTAGGTAGGTTCCTCAAATTTAGCTGGTGTACAATTCTTGATAGATTTCTACGGACGCTTTTAAGCTTCAATACATTTATCAGAATCTCATAGCCGGATCTTAAGAGACAAACCAGTGCTTTAAATTGCTTTTTCCTTTTTATCCACCGTTTCAAAGAAGACAGCGTCTACGACTTTCGTAGTAGGTCCTATGCACGATAGACTCGCTACGACGACGTAGCCTACGAGCGAGCTTTGAAACTGTCTACGACTTCGTAGGCTACGAACCTCGCAGCTGTCTACGATTCCAAAATAGCCATTGTATGAATCTGTACCATCAGGTTTGTATATAAAAAGTTGTTGGTCCGCTTTTGCCAGTATAATACTTATCATACCTAACTCAAAATAAACATATTGTCATTTCACTATGTCCAATTCAGTATGATGCCCTACCTACAAACTTTCATGTACATAATCAATTCGCATCTCATCAGCATCGCATATAGGAATAAATTCTTCTTAATAATAAATTTGAGTATTATTTGCTATTTACTATAGTAAAACCTGTATACAGATTACGTACACACATGTGTTGTACATGTGCATCGGTTCTCACGTGCTCTATATTGCACCGATAGGTTTTCTAAGTAGACATATCCAGTTACCTACATAATACAATGTTAATTTACTCTCTATTCTTATCTTAATAAGATACAAAATTATATAACACTTCGGTAAAGCGACAGTTTCAGGTGGTCATCGGATCCACAACCTTTTGCCATGTGGAAGGCTGCTCATTTATTTAGCACACAACGCCGTCTGAACACTGGATTCTCTGTAAAAAACATGTTGTGCTCTTTTATGCTATAGGTAGTTATGTTAGCCAGCTGTTACGGACGAAGGACTGTATCATGAAATACAGTAAAAAACGCTGGTTAGTACCACAGTTATATACCACAAGATAATATTGTGTCCCTCAAGGGCAGAAGGAGTCTGCAACCACAAACAACTTACTTTAAATAGAGACTCCAAAACCTGTGTAACTATAAGCAATAAAAATGTTTGTTTTGTTCAATTTAAGGTGTAGTATACTACATATTATATTTGGTTTATTTTATTAATACATTTTCCTTTATTAACCACCGCTGCTTTCGTAAATAGGCAAACCTTGAACGGTTGCCAGAACAGTAAAACGGGGTCATTAGCAAATCATAGTGTTTTGTCGGGTTTGAAGATGGAGAAAACATTACTCTTGAAGTTTCGAAACCATCAAATTGATTTTAATAATTAGTACACATAAATTACCTCAATTAAACGTCTTAAGCACTCATTGACTTTAAATTGCATGAAGGAAGAAAGAGACAGGGAAGTAAAAACAATCATTGTTACATTATTGTTTTGTTCATGTTTGTACGTAATAGCCGCATTGTTTGCAGAATTTCTCACAAATATAAATCCTAATATAAACTTTTCAACAATTTACTTACGAAAATAGGTAATCTGCTTAATCTTGCAGGCATAAATAAAGCTTTGAATCGTGTAATAGAAAAAAATCGTGTGAAGGATATATTTATTTCTTGTAATATAGTAAGTTTAGTTGTGATGTACTCGTATTCTTAAATCTTAACCAATGTAAAGAGGAAGTCTTTAATTGGCGTTTGTGTAAAAAGACGAATATATGAATAATATAGTAGTGGCCCGCTCGCGACTTTGTCTGCTTAAGAACACCTGTATCCCTATTGCAGCGCCACCTACCAGGTCCAATTGTAAATCTAAACCATTCTCGAATCCACTTGAACACACACAAAAAAAATCATTTAAATCGGTCCAGCCGTTTAGAAGGAGTTTAATAACATACACACGCACAGAAGATTTATATACCTATATAAAGATATAAAGATTACAAAAAGAGCTATTGAGTTTCTTAATAAATAAATTATGATTGAACTTTATCCCAGGGAAAGTAAAAAATCATGTAAGGGAAACTTATGAAAACTGGCAAGCTATTCAGAATAATAATACCACACACATAATCATTGAGATTATTATATACGCTGAACCAATGAGTTCATGACTGAACTAAAACACTTTTACCGAAACGCTTGGAACAAAATTTGACGAATCATCTCCCTAGCTCACACGAGCTTATATTCACATAGGATACAATACTAGCATACAGATACAGGGTGCATACACATACCCAGAGGTCCCGAGTTCGATTCTCAGCGGGGGGTACTTACATGTTGGTGTACTCGGTTTGGTTGGTGGTAGGGCTTGTAAGTCTGCATGGCTAGCTACCACCATCTTATCTAAAATATGTCGCCATAACATTAATGTTTGTAGCATTGTTGTGTTCCGGCAGCTAGAGATAAGATAGCCAGTGCCTCACTAGTTGAGGTTCCCGGGTGAAGTGCGCTTCCATCATTGGCGTTATCATCACTTTACATCAGGTGAGATCAAGGCACTGTGCTTACCCGTAAAAAACAAAGCTATACGATGTAGATTCTAAGAAACCTTCGAATAGCAAGTTAGTGAAAAGCATTTTCAAAATTTCTCAAACTCTCATACAAAATCAAAATAGAATCCGAAAACACTTTTTAAAAAAATTCGTTACTTTGCTTAGATTTAGAATATTCAACATTTTCTTTTTCTTAAAGGTAACTATTTCACGATGTAAGAGAGTCACACCATTAACTAGCACTAATATGTGACAAAATTATAAGGTTAAGAATTCCGGGTGAAGTGTGCTTCCTTCGGCCTTATCGTCATTGCCATTGAGTGCCATAAAGTGATATTAAGGTCAACTGTTTCCCCGTTGTTGTGTACAGAACCTTAAAATATAGAGTTACAAAACACATCAATCTTCTCTAGACTTGCGCAAAGTAATGACGGAAAAATATTGAAGACACTCTATATCATCATATCATTCTGAATAAAGATATATATCCATATACCATATTATCCATATCGGCTTGTATCTTTAAACTTAAGAAGGATTCGAAAGGATACAAATTTTATTAGACTTTTGAATCACAAGAGTCGCACTTAGATATTGTGTTCACCATAACCATTTCCACTAAATATGTCCGTCCTAATAAGATCTTTACAATCTACATTTATCATTTCTTTCTTTTGGACAACGGTAGGTGTCGCTCTCACTCACTCTTTGAAGTAACTAGTAATAACTACGTCCATTAGCGAATTGCTTCGCAGTAGGCAAGTGACTGGAGGTATAACTTAGAGTGGGTTGTTTAAAGAGGATTATGTTAAGAAAATCATATCGAAAAGATATATATTATATCCGACGTGGGATATATCTCCTAGATATAACTGTATCCAGAGTTATAAATAAATAAATAAAACTTTCCTACACTCACACCAATTATCTAGCCCAAGAAAAGCTTCGTTATGAAACTCGTTTAATGGTTACTAGACAACGAATAAACATACTTAAAACACTTAAATACATACTTATTATACATAGAAAACACCCAGACCCGAGACAATTTAGAAAAACAGTAATTTCTAAATTGACCCGACCGGGGATCGAACCCGGGACTTCAGAGATGGCGACACCATGAAAACCGGTGTACAAACCACTCGACCAAGGAGGTCGTCTATTGTCGAGTCGAGTTAAGTCTCAGCTCTTTAAAGGTAGAAGGCAAAACTTGCTGACTTACGGTTCAACGGAGTAACGGAAGCCTTATTATGCCGACCTATAGAAGTTTAATGGCTATTAAGAGCCTTTTCATGTAAAAACGACGCCCTGACTCGAGCCGCTTGTGATGAAATTCTGTCACAAAAGCGCCGATGAACATGTCAAATATGGTAGCAGAGACAGTGTTTTGTTTAGAAAGAAACTTTTCAAATTGAAACCATAATTTTGGTAATCGAACGAAACTGAGCACTGGGATTGTAGCGGCAGCTTTCTTTGAACAAGTAAAATAGGAAAAGAAAAATGCATTGTCAATGTCGTAGCTATAGGCCACAGAAGAGATACAGGGTGTCCCAAAAATGGCACGCCAGACTGACACTGAAGATAGCTTAGCCATAAACCTATCAGATAAAAAAAAAAAAAACAAAAAAAAAAAAATTTAAAAAAAAAAACATACTAAAAGTGGAGTTTTTAGGAAAGAAAAAAGTGGCATTATCTCCAAAACTAAGAGACTTTTACTAGTCATGTTATTTTTATCTGATAGGTTTAAAACGAACTAAAAGTGGAGTTTTTAGAACATAAAAAAGTGTGAACATAAAAAAGCTATCTCCAGTGTCAGCCTGGCGTGCCATTTTTGGGACAGCCTGTATACTTACTTCAGTTCCTATACTAGTCATTATCCCATTTGCTAGTAGTTATCGAGCTAGTTGTCGGCCGACAACAAAATGTATTGAAACCATTATTGTTACATGGCTTGTGAAGCTGCTCTTCCTAGTTTCATCAGGTAGTGTGTAAATGCCACATTGGCAACAGAGATGATGACGACAAATTAAACATAACCCACACTTATATGTAACCAAAACACGCATTTGTGCAATGTAAACAAATTTTAAAAATAGTATTCTTATGGTAATAGTGACGTTTTAATTTGCTATACACACTATAATTTCTTAGTAAAATATCGTTTTTGCAGATGCTTAAGAATTTCGTTTATATTGACAAACCAGTTAATTAATTCACCAATCAAATACTCAACCTTAAACAAGCACTTGGACAAATTAACAGAAAAACTACAATTAATTGTTTTTAATTGGAAAAGTAAAAGTTGTTTCTCTAACTTACTTATAGTTAAACTTATTAAAACTTTGAGCTTTAAGAGAGAAAAAGAGATTGTAAATAGAAGAGATTATAAGTAAATATGAATACCTAATGCAAATTCCAATTGAATATTCTTACATGTTACAAACTAATTGTAACAAATATACCTAGAGTAAACACAACGAACTTAATTTATTACCGTGTTAAATGTACCTAAGTTAGTTTCTAGTAAAATTGTATACATGGCTAAAGATGTTTCGAGTTTCTTCCCAGATTCTATCTAACTGTATGAAAGACTGCTTTAGAACGAATTCTGAGAAAATATAATGCTTCTGTAACTGAGCTTACTGTAATTAAATCTATTTTTACTATACTCTTAAATTGTTCTAACAACGTTAGCATTTAATACACAATTGTTCCTCCTCCAAAGCTCAGATTTAAAATAATTAACTATAACATCAACTTTATAACATTAACTTTAAAGTCTTTGTCTTTGTCTTTTATATCACCTCACGTCACAAAAAAACAACATCACTTTCTATAAAAAAAAATTAAGTTACACATTGAATGTTGAAAGTTTAAAAAACGTGAAAAATGTTTTTCTCAAAAACTTTTTTTCTAATGGTTTCGTCATGGCTCGATTGATTGCAGGTCATCACTAAGTTGGCGAAAAACTTAAAAATAATTTGCGTAAGTACACGTGAATGAAGGCTACCATCATTAAATATTCAAAACGAAATAAATATACTATAGTAACGTGTTTCTCATTAAGCACAATAGCATAATAATTGTGACGTCATAGTTCGCTATTCCGTTTAAAACGGAAATAAACCTATAAACTGATACCGTACAAGTCTGTCCCGTTTTTAATCTTTGATACTCAATATAATTGACGACCTCCTTGGTCGAGTGGTTTGTACACCGGTTTTCATGGTGTCGCCATCTCTGAGGTCCTGGGCTCGAGCCCCGGTCGGGTCAATTTAGAAATTATTGTTTTTCTAAATTGTCTCGGGTCTGGGTGTTTTCTATGTATAATAAGTATGTATTTAAGTATTTTAAGTATGTTTATCCGTTGCCTAGTAACCATTTAACGAGTTTCATAACGAAGCTTCTCGTGGGCTAGATAATTGGTGTGAGTGTAGGAAAGTTTAGTTAGTTTAGTTTATAATTGCATTAGAAACACCTTTTAGACTATAAAATTATTATATTGTCTTCGTGTGGTGCCGGGGATAAGAATTGCACCACCCCATCTCTTCCCGTGGGTGTCGTAGAAGGCGACTATGGGACCAATCCAGAGGATGGGCAGCAGCGTCTCTCTGTGATTATTCTCATCTTACTGCGATCGCCAACCCGCCTGCCAAGCGTGGCGATCATGGCAAATTCCCCTCAAAATGATTTATCCTTGAGGGAGGCCTTTGTCCAGCAGTGGACGTCGTTTTGGCTGAGATGATGATGATGATGATTGTCTTTGAGACATAATAATTATTTGATAGTCATTGTACAGACGCCTGCGCATTAACCTATCTAAAACTAAAATGTTTTTGTTTTGGTTATATAATTTTTAACGCAAACTTTGTTGCGAACAAATTACAAAAACACAAAATGTTGAAAAAATTTCCATGAGCAGGAATTGAACCTGCACCCTTCTGACATACCGAGTCAGGTGCTCTCCCAATTGAGTTGTCGTGGTTCTAACCAGCCCGCCGAAATTATTCAACACTATTTACTTTTTACTTTGAAAGCCAAAGGCGCCCATTCAATGTCAACAACTACCGTCATTAACTACTATCTAAAACTGTCAAAATTCGTCAATAAATGTTAAACCATATGCCATATTATACATAAAGTTCAAAGTCTATTGAGGAAATTAGACAGTTTGTGGTAGGCTGTGCAGGCGTGTAAAATTTTTGTATAAATACATACATACATTCATCGTGTTTTTTTGTGTAAATAGTCACCGTTGACTTGTAGACGTTGACGTTGACGAGTGGATACCATAGTGCAAGAAATATATAATTATGTCACCACCGACCGCACCGGTTCAAAATCGCATTTTAGTTTAAGGTTATTGCCTCATATATTTATTTTCTGATTTTATTTACAATGTAATTAGTTACAAGATAAAATTTAATTAGAAAAAATTTATCTCAGGAAGCTCGAATGGGAATCGAACCCACGACCTTTGGCTAACCGGTCCAATGCTCTGACCGCTGAGCTACTGACTCCAGAAGACTCGTTGATTTTTTCTAGTACTTTGTGATTAACCTTTTGCTATTCAACTCGAGCTTCCTTTATATTTTCTACTAAAATTTTCACTCAATGCTTCATGCTAGAAAGAGAGATTCCTGCCTACAAAGAATCTTTAACACCAGTGTAACATCAACATGAGCGCTGCAAAGGCATAGCAAAATAATCTCAGTCTTAACTAATAAGTAAGTACTGAATAATAAAATTAAAATTCAACTAGCTTAACAATACATTAAAAAAATCATTAATTTACTATTTTATAATAAAAATGGTTAATGTGGTTTAACGTTAGCTGGTTAAATATATATACAAATATATGTTTTTTAAAGTTTACGCGAACACTACACATTGAAATGAAACAACTTTTACGGATTTTATCGGTTTTTATCGAAACTTTTATCGGATTAAATAAGTAATGTGTAAAATAAACGCAAGTAGATCCGTAAAAGTTGTTTCATTTCAATATGTTTTTGTTTGATGTTCTTATATTTAGCCTTTAATAAAATATATAATAATAAACACGAACGCAAAAGCTACGACGTAGTTGGTACAACTACGACGGTAAAGATACTACGCAGCAGAAAAACGAAGTGCGTCGTAGTCCGTAGCCTGTTGGCCATCGATTTCGTACTTGATTTTCACGCTACATAGGGTATCAGTTTTCGTCAGGAACCTTTGATCATTAAAAATTGGTGTCGACAACTGTTTTTTTTTATTTTAGAAACAATTAATTATACGCCATCTGCTTTGTAGCGGTCATTCTGTAAAACTTCAATGGCAACCAATATTATTCTCTGGCGACGAAAACTGTGTCTAAATTAAATTGGGTACACCTGGGTTTAAATTATAGTGTCGAGCACTGGGGCAACTACGACACCTATTTATCAACAATAGTATTTTTGTTAATAAATACATATTGTGTAATCACTTGTGCAATATTTCCGGCAATTCTATTTAAGTATTACAGCTAATCGTGACTCGCCCGATACATCTATAAGTATTGCTACTTACGTAATAAGTAAACCATGTCGGCTACAAGATTATTAAAAATCTATAAAAGAATTAAAACACAACAATAGAAGCTAGTTTGTTGTATTTATGTATTACAGCTAAACGCGACTATGCGTATTTATTTATACGTCCTAAGTGATATACATTGAAGAAACAACGTAGCACCAAAGCACATAGCGCTCTGTGCGTGTGAGAGTGAGATTCGGCGTAGTTAAACTTTATATGGGGAAGGAGTACATATAGATTCAATTTATGTATAATATGTGTTACTTTACATTGTATATTTTGTTATAACAATCACATTTTTACCGCTGGTCGACCGCTAGATTAAAACATTATATAAATTATATGAATGAAATTTCATCCAGCAAACCTACTTAAGGAAATTTTCCAGGGCGAGAGAGACCTAGTTATCACGAGTTTATTGACCTGTAATTCACTGAGCGTTTCTACCTAGACGTCAGACAGCGTAATAGATGGCGTCCTATATACTATATTACATAACTACATCTATGTCTGCAAAAGGAAATAGCATTATCGGGAGCGAACCAAAAATGAATTTCTTAATTATATTTACCTATATCGAAAGTTTAGGGCAAAGAAAAGCGTTCAAGTTTAATGAAAAGGAAATTTTCAAATAAATATAGTAATAATACTTAATAAAAAAAACTTTATAAAGTTTATTTTCGTAAAATTGTAAAGTCAACATTAACCTAGAATAAGTTTTCAATTTGTTATATTTTTATTTTTTTTATACATTTTTTTCACCATTACTATGTATTGTATTTATTTAGTTTTTAATTGGATATAGTTGTAGATTAGGTAAACTTTAACATGTTAATTTATATCTGTTTTGTGTACCTAATAAATAAATAAATAAATAAATAGTGACAAATGTTTTGAAATAAACTTATGACAATGTTAGCTAATATAAAGTGCCCTTTGAAATATTTTAGTCATTTGATTACTATATTTTATTATACTAAAAAAATATTTCAAATATAATGGGTTATTTAATTTTTACTTGCCATTTGTTTCCACCCGGATATAAGTAGTTAAAAAAACCAATTAAGTAGGTAGAAAGTTCTGTTTTCAATCTCCTGTAAATAAATAGAAATTTGTTGATGGCATAATATTATTATGCCTAACAACGACATCTGTTGAACCGGTTCACCCGGCCGACGTTCGTGGGCGTCTCCCCATCCGGTAGTAAAGAAGACAACAAATAAACAGTAACACTGCATAAAGGAAAGAGTCCTTACTGCAATGACAATACGCTCTATTTTTTAGCTGCTAGTGTGTTACACTCATATTGTGATGTCAACAGCACCAGCCGGTTATGCTATTGCGTAGTAACTTCAGCATGTTTGTTATACGATAAACATTTGGTTTTATTCATAGAGTTCTGTTTGATCTGAATATTGTTCTCTGCTTGATTATTGGCTTACTTCATTTACATACTATTATTGACTTTGTACAATGTTGAGGGAAAATATTTATAATCAGATAAATGTGTCATATAAATAGTAAGTACTGTATTTAATTAGTAATTAGATTATGTAATATGTTATTCACAAAATGTCAATAGTTCGCGATTATTCTTAGACTGCGCATATTATGTATGCAATTATTGTATTCAGGTCACGTACGCGCTATATTTGTATAACAAATGTTTTGATGAAACTGCGACAAAATCATATCTTTCTAATAATACTATAAGAATAACAAATACAAAGAAGAAAAATGACTGACTTATAATGGTAGAAATGTATATTTATATGCTTATTTTGACATTACATCATCTCTGAAGCGTGATAAGGAAGAGAGGTGGAGATTAAGTAAGTAATCAATATTTACGTTTTCTGCAATAGATTTTTTTCGTTTAAGCATTCCAAGCAACCGGAGAAATTCCAAAAGTCAATATAGGATATTTTTCTTGTTCCATAGAGTATGTTTTCCGTAGTTTAAGAAGATCCAACTCTATAAATAATAGAGATATCGCAAGCCCATTGATTTTTAGTCGAACAAAATACTTAAACGATAGCAGACAAAATTGTTAAACGGAAATATCAATTTCATCTGTCAGCCTAACCCGAAAACTCATTGAGTAATGCAACCACTCGGAAATGGAAATAAATTAAACATGTCTTCGAACGCGTTCTTATTATCTGACCAAAACAGATTCACTTCCCACAAATGCACATCACTAACGAAAAAAAAGTATAAAAAATCTACTCACCGAAAAGAGGTTTTAGTCTCCAGTGTTTTACAGCAGTTATTGACAAAGGAAGCTGAAACGAACCGGCTGTAATGCGTAGGTGTGCTCTCAACCCGGCCTGACGATGCCAACTGAGGGGTGGTTCTGGTTGGTTGGGCGGCGCTGCTAGTGCTGTAGCGTGTTATATCGATACTGGCACGCTAGACCGCGTAGATAACTTTAGGTTTCAGGCATATTGGTTGTGCAATACGTATCAGTGAGGAATTGTTAAATATCAAATTGTTGTTTGTTAGATTGGATTATTTAAGGAATAGCTTCATAAAAAATCAACTTACTTTGAGTAGGAACGTGTTCTTATCTTGACAATAATTGAAAAGCCTCTGTTGTTTTAACATATAGAATACTGCTTATTGATATATAGAATGATCTATATAGATCATTTTATATATCAATAAGCAGCTTAAAACTTGACAGAAGCAAGTGCCTCGAGCGAGTGAGACATGACGCTACGGCCTTACGCATTTCGGGCATCATTCGCGTCTTACAAGTCAATATTAATATTTTGTATTCAGACAATTAGATTGCCGTGGTAGAAAAAACCCCTTTTTTCGTAACTTATTGACCATTATGAGCTAAAATAAACAAAAATGATTTGCTTTTTAACAGTCTTGCGCTGCTAACGCAATATGCTGTGTAGTCATTTCACTGGTAGCTGAACTAACAAAACAAAATAACATCATTTCACCTTTGAATTATGTTGGTATCGATTGATTTGACTAACACAGATGACAGGAGCGTTATAAATATTATATGTATGTAAACACGATGAAACGCACGTCCGCCGGCCGGCGACCGCGCTGTCGCTGCACCGAGACGAGTACAACGTATCGACAGAATGCTCGATACGAGTCGGTCGCCGCATTATCGATTAACATCTACACCCATCACTGTTTTACTACTAAAATTCTATTCTAGGCATCGAGAGCAGTGAGTAATGGATAGCGAAGTCCGCGTGAATAGTAAGAGTACATAAAGACCTAACTCTACGCCGCCGCCGCCGCCGCCGTGAACTGTTCTACGCAGGTTTGTGGCGTTCACGCCCACATCTTCGGTCGGAGCTCATTTTAGAAAACGTAAATACGAGTTAGTATGACTGAAACATGAAATAGTAGATCTGTTAAAAAGTATGTGTTTGTAAGCTTTACATTTTGGAAGGTAAATAGGCAACAATGTCTCAGAGTGATTAATAGACGAGGCAAAGTCCGTATTAGAATGGAATGTGTGTGACCTGACAACTCAAGACCTTTGTACCCTGAGTACCTACCTATACCCACCTGTATTTAATGCCTACGATGACTATTGTCATAACGCATTGGAATGAGCTAATGTTTATCTAAATAAAGTTTTACAAAATCGCATCATCCATATCAAAAAATAACATAAACAAACGAACCGTACAAAAAAACAATTTTATAAAGTTACCTACCTATTGTTTTCTCAAATTCACGCGAACGCTACACGTATTGAAATGTGAAACGCTTCTTAAGAAATGGCGTTAATTTTACATATTAACATTTTATCTTGAAGTTTGTATTGCTTATTTTACCGGTTATGAAAATAAACTAATTCGGTTGTTACAGCCTTGACCCAAGTTCCTTGTGCACAGAAACTAATTCCATTAGGGAAATAATGCGATTGGTGTGTCACCACAAATGGGCGTCACTATAATGAGTACGACTTCAGAAAAAGACAAAACTATTAAAACTACTTTTTCAAAATAACTGCGGTGCTATTTTCGAAACTTGTTAATGATCTAATCTTAGGGCGGCCGAACATGGGCAGCTTGAAGCAGTCAAGATCGACTGCTTCAAGCTGCGACTGCATAGTGAAGTAGGTAGTCTTTTATTTACAAACATATACATGGAACCGCACAAGCAGTTGCGAGTTGCGACGGCTCCAGGCGGTCAGCAGCTCGGTGAAATGGCAGCTTCACTACGACTGCTCAAGCGGTCCATGTATTTTGATCACTGGCTATGCTCGAGCAGCCCGTGTATGTACACCCTAAGATAGTGATCTCAAATAAAAAAATAGGCACTTTCAAATAAAATACTTTTTGCATTCATAACAGTCACTGGTGACTTCGAACTTCACTTAAATGAATCACTTAAAATGAAAAACACGAGTGATTTGTGGGGTATATCTATTAAAGTAATTAAGAATATTATTTATTCTATTGCACCGTATCTTGCTGAAATTTTTAATAACTGTGTCGATAAGGGAATCTTTCCTGATCTTATGAAGTTTAGTAAAGTTATACCTTTATTCAAATCAGGAAACAAAGAAGACCCCAGCAACTATCGGCCCATTTCAATATTACCAGCGCTAAGTAAAATTTATGAAAAAATTATACTCGAACAGTTGATGTCATATTTTAACACAAACAACCTTTTACATAGTAAGCAATATGGTTTTACTAAGGGTCGTTCTACTACTGATGCAGGCGTTGCTCTAATAAAACATATATTTGATGCCTGGGAGAAGTCTCAAAATGCTCTTGGAGTTTTTTGCGACTTGTCCAAGGCTTTTGATTGCGTTGAGCACCGGACTCTGGTGTTGAAGCTACATTATTACGGTCTCGAAGATTTTGCACTAAATTTAATACAGTCATATCTCAGCTCTAGAACTCAAACTGTCGATATAAATGGTACTAAATCATCTGGTTCTCATGTAAAAATGGGAGTTCCACAAGGGTCGATTCTTGGTCCTTTTCTGTTCTTGATTTATATAAATGACTTACCATTCTTTGTAGAGAATTTCTGTGAAATTGTATTATTTGCAGATGATACTTCACTCATTTTTAATGTGACTAGGTGTAGGACTAATTATGAAAATGTAAATAAAGCTCTTTCAGAGGTACTCCATTGGTTTACTATTAATAATTTACAGCTTAACGCTAAGAAAACAAAATGTATTAAATTTATATTACCAAATGTCAGAAATGAACCAACCAATATTAGAATAAACGGTGATCAATTAGATTTGGTAGATTCTACAGTCTTTTTAGGCATTACCCTTGACTCAAAACTTCAATGGAATCCTCATATATCGAAATTGGCCGGTAAACTCAGTTCTGCTGCTTATGCCATTAGAAAAATTAGGCAGTTAACAGACGTTGAAACTGCTAGAACAGTTTATTTTAGTTATTTTCATAGTGTCATGTCGTATGGCGTCCTACTGTGGGGAACAGCGGCTGATATTGAAACTATATTCATTTTACAGAAACGAGCAATAAGAGCAATCTATAAACTAGGATCACGAACTTCCCTAAGAAATCTTTTTAAGGAGATTGATGTCCTGACAGTTGCATCTCAATATATTTATAATTGTATAGTTTTTGTACGTTGCAACATCAACTCCTTTACTAAACACGGTGACGTACACAATTTCAATACTAGAAATAAGACAAAACTTGTAATGCCACTGTTCAGGTTACAGAAGGTACTTGGTTCTTTCTTGGGGCAAGGTATACACTATTACAATAAAATACCAAATTCTGTACTAGATTTACCTTTAGATAAGTTTAAAAAACATGTGAAGTCTTTATTACTTATAAAAGGTTATTATACAGTCAAAGAATATTTAGATGATAAAACAGCCTGGTTATAATAAAAATCACATATTATATTTGAATCAATTTATTAAAATTATTTTTTATACTTTTTATACTGATATGACAGCCTTTATCAGCATTGTCCTACAGATAACAAACAGCGTTGCGTTAAATAGATCATTAAGTTTTTATTTAGAGTATCTTGAGTGTGTCATGCTCTCTTTACTGTCTCTGCGGTGGTGGCGTGTGCGTCGGGTCGTTACGTTCCCTAAAATATGGTTGAGCGAAGCGATGGCTGATTCATACGTCATGCTCGTGAACGGGTGCCGCCTGTGGAGGCTGGTCTGCTCTTGCATACTTATCTTATTTTTAGTATTATTAATTATAGTTTGACTTTGTTTTACCTAAACAATTTTTGACTTTTACTAGAGTACTGTAGTGGTGCTGTATGACATTGTGGAAATTGAAACTTTTACATAATTATCTGATGTAAATTTGTTAACTTACATTTTTTATTTTAACAGCATTGTCCTACAGATAACAAACAGCGTTGCGTTAAATACATCATTAAGTTTTTATTTAGAGTATCTTGAGTGTGTCATGCTCTCTTTACTGTCTCTGCGGTGGTGGCATGTGCGTCGGGTCGTTACGTTCCCTAAAATATGGTTGAGCGAAGCGATGGCTGATTCATATGTCATGCTCGTGAACGGGTGCCGCCTGTGGAGGCTGGTCTGCTCTTGCATACTTATCTTATTTTTAGTATTATTAATTATAGTTTGACTTTGTTTTACCTAAACAATTTTTGACTTTTACTAGAGTACTGTAGTGGTGCTGTATGACATTGTGGAAATTGAAACCTTTACATAATTATCTGATGTAAATTTGTTAACTTACATTTTTTATTTTGTTTTTTTACATGTTGTAATTGTCTTATATATATTTTTTGTGTTTATTTGTAATGGAAAGTGTTCTGCTATGATAGGGCATTTTCCAATATTTTTGACGCTGTAAGGGAGAAAAGAGCTGGACACTTGCTGAGTTTCTTGCCGGTTCTTCTCAGTACAAGATCTCCCGCCCAGAGTAGATTTACGAACCGATGGCATAATGACATTCACAAGAGCTACTTGTAGCCTAAACTGAATAAATGATTTTGAATTTTGAATTTTGAATTTTTGAATTTTGAACGCGAGCATTCGTAATATGTACTGTATAGTACTTAATTGTTTTAGGAACTGTCGCTAGCTGAAAGCTAGCACATCATCAAACCCGCTACTTGCAATAACACACTTACAATAACAATGTTATGCCGAGAACTGATAGATATAGATAATACTTTTATCTACACTAATGTTGTAACATTCTACTTATGTTTCCAATACTTGACTTATAATTACTACTGTTATAGCGCTGACAACAAAACACTCAATTTAAGCAATTTCACATGATGGTATAATATCCACATCGATATCGTAAAATCTCATTATAACATCAATAAAACGCGACCAATTATGCTGGCGAGCCTTATGTCAAAATCCTCATACAAGTTGTATACAATTTTGATATTAGGCTGGCTTTTGAAAACAGTTGGATTATACGTGAAAACTTCGTCGAAACTACTAAACTTACATACACAAAACTCTTTGGTAAGATCTTGTGCCAATTAAATAAAAAAAGAACAGCGCGCGCTCGCTCCTGATTGGCCCTGCGCGCGCAGCTGCGCTCTCATTGGTTAGATTTTAATGGCGGCAAGTTCACTGTGACAATACACGTACGCGTGAATTTAATGTTTCGCAATGTGTTTTGTTTTTAAAATACAAATTAAAAGTTAAAAATGGACAGCGACGATGATATTTGTACGCCTCCGGATATTCTAGAATTGGCAACAAAAGTAACTCACAATCTTTTGCCAGAAAAATCTAGAAAATTATATGAAAAAGAATATAATAACTTTTTGGCATGGAAGATCGAAAAGAAAACTACATCATTTTCTGAAAATGTCATTCTTGTGTATCTCAAAGACCTCTCCGACAAATTCAAGCCATCTTCTATGTGGGCTAAATATTCTATGCTCAAGTCCACACTGAGTATCTACAACAATATTGATATCACGAAGTATTCAAAAGTCATAGCGTTCCTGAAACGCAGTCCAGAAGGACACAAGGAAAAAAAGTCCTTGACGTTTACATCAGGTCAAATAAAGATGTTCCTGAAAGATTCACCAGATATTTTGTATCTTTTTGAAAAGGTAAGTGTATTTTAGTTCTGTTATTTAATCTACCTAGTACTTACGTACTACACACGCAAGTTATCTAGACACTCCGTTTAAGCGCTTTGTGTATAAATTAGGTAGTAGGTACCTACATTTTACTACTTCATAAATCATAGTTTTTGCCTTGGCTATGTACCTCAAGCTTATTATATCGTTTATTGTTACAGGTTGCACTAATCTTCGGCATAATGGGGGCATGCCGAAGGCAAGAGCTATACAACATCCAGTTCGATGAAGTCTCTAACATAGACGACAGTACAATCATGGTGAAAGTTTCGAAAACAAAAACGAAAATAGATCGTTCTTTCGTTGTGACGGGCAACTGCTATGCCGTATGTAAAAAATACATGGAACTTCGACCCACCCCCTCTCGAAACCCTGCCTTTTTCTTGAGCTATAGATCGGGGAAGTGCGTCGATCAAAGAACTGGTATTAATAAATTTGGTGCTCTGGGAAAAACTATCGCAAGTTTTTTGAATCTGCCTAACCCAGCGTTGTACACGGGGCATTGCTTCCGGCGCACCTCGGCGACCCTTCTCATAGATAGCGGTGGTGATTTGACCGCACTGAAACGACACGGGGGGGTGGAAGTCTTCTACTGTGGCTGAAAGCTACATTGATGAGTCTTTAATGAATAAAATTCAAGTCTCAAATACGATCATGAACAGTATAGAAAACAAGACGAATGAAGTAATTATAAATATTCCAACTCCGTCTACGAGCTCTACTGCTTGCCCCGCGACCGCTACAGCTGCTGGATCAATAATTAACATTAACTTTCAAAATTGTACCATCCAAAATTTGAACAATTATTATAAATAAACTATTGTCAGCTTTTACTCTTGTTGTTTGACTAATTGCATTAGTGAAGATAAAGTAGTGTATGCAACTGCATATAACACGGGTATTAAAACACTCGTTACTATTATGAAACTCGCTGCGCTCGTTTCATAAACTCACACTCGTGTTTTAATACCCTTCATTATATGACAGTTGCATAAACTACTATTATTGCAACACTATAAAACATAAACATGAAAAAACAAAAATTTACAAAGTTACAATTTGGCGTTATCGCTTATTAAATAGGACGCCTGCTGATGGAGAATGACTCCCTACCGATTTTCCTAATGCCAATACCCACTGAAATGCCACTATACATCACCAGCTCATTTTATATCCCCACTGCCGGGTAACGAGTGAAGAGCCTTCCCTTTAGAAGGATACACCACGAGGCCCATTGCGAATTGTGGTAGTTAACAACTGCTAATGCCGCAGGAACCAACGGCTTTACGTGACTGCCAAAGCACGGAGGAGCTTGAGATGGTAATTTTTTACCACCCATCTAGGGTTGCCAACCATACTTTAAAATAACGTATCCTTATACGTTATTTTTCCATCCCCATACTTTATTCTTTTAAATAAAAATACACTGGCCTGCAAAATTAAGTATCACACTTTTAAAATTGCAATAACTTTTTAAGTACACAAGATATACTTTCGAAACAAAAAGGAAAATGTTACTAATGTATAATTTACTTTAGTTTTAAAGAAAGCTGATAAAAATTGCTGCAAAACGTTTTTTATTTAAAAATCTCTAACTTCTATAGTTTAGAAAATAAATAAATATTAAAAGTGTAGTACTTATTTTTGCAGGCCAGTGTAGTATGAAAAATACATTATTTCCGACTAATGCGTGCGTTTGAACGGAATATTCCTGTTGACTTAATTTCTGAACTACTGAATGATACTCAGACTTAGGTGAATTGAAACGAAAAGCAACGCTAATTTCTGAACGCGCTATAAAACAAAAAAATATATTAGATAGTGCCAAGAGAGTACAAAGAAATATGTTTTAAACATTTAAATAAATAAATTTGGAAAATACTTTATTTTTTCTTCAAATCCTTTTTTTTATACTAGTTAGTGATAGATATACTTTTAATTTCCTGAAAAATTGTTGGCAACCCTACACCCATCCGATGATCGGTCTTTGCGAAAGTTTGACATCAGCAAACGTAGACCAAATCGAGCTCCTGGAATATACTATACACATCACTACCTATCATGAGTACCGCAAATTCCAAAACATTTCAGTAAGCCCACAATAAATGCTACCTGTCTGAACTCGATGCGTGTTTACCAACAGTCTTTACGGCCTCTGTGGAAAGACCGGACAAGGTAAGCACCGGTCTTAGTTAGAAACATAGGTCTCGGGTCTGATTCCAACGATGTTTGTGTAGGTACTCGGTTTGGTTGGTGGTATTATGGTACCACCATCTTTAAGGGTTTCGCTTTACAAAATACACAAGAACCTGTACGTAGGGTAGAGGCACCAGTATTCAACTTTTTTCTTTTTATCATTAAAATGAGAGTCAACAACAGACTTTAATTTTTTAATCATCATCATCATCATCATCATCATCATCATCATCATCATCATCATCGGCCTCTCTTAGTTCACTGCTGGACATAGGCCTCTCCTAATGAGCGCCATAGCGCCCTGTCCTCAGCTTGACGCATCCAGCATCTGCCTGCAATTGTTTAATAATAATAAATAATTTTTAATTAATAATTTTTTGACGATATTTACACTGGTCTCGAACACTGGGATTAGGTACTTATATTGTGGGTAACCTGGTGCGACTACGATACCTGCACGCAGTTACACCCACAATCAGTGCTACCTCCCTGACCTCGATGCGTGTTTACCAACAGTCTGATACAGATTTTCCGCCACCAAGCCTTCCCATCAGAGTGTATAAGAGTATTAATGCGTAGATGCGTCTCGCTCGCACCTTAATCGATGCGACCTTGGCAGTGGCGGGAACAAATCGTATATGCACTAATATTAGGTACCCACAGTCTGGCGCAATAGCTTCTGTAATATCTATTCCGAATGCAAATAACAAGAAGAATGATGCAACTCTTATTTAGAGACAGAAATTGTTAGTAGTACACGTACGGTTAAAGACATATATTAGGTACCTACTCTAAAGAATTTATAAAATCTACTTACAAAGAAAACACAATGTTAAAAAAAGGATATACAATGTTATTTTTAGTTTATACGAAACCTGAAAATTGTTTGTTCAGAATCAGTAATAGAATCGATTTCAATATTTTTTATACCATGTTACATTTTGACCAAATAATATTTACAAAATCTCAAATAAAGTATACCCTACTAAAAACACAACGGGAAAGCACAAAAAGCTTGTAACTTCGTGAGTTTTCAAGATATTATTTAAAAAAAAATTATACTGATTTTTTAAATGAAAATATTTGACCCGTATTTCGATTTTCGTATAAACTAAAAATAAGGTTATATAATTATTGAAAATAAAATAAACAAGTGCCATGCTAAAACCCTTTAGTTTCAGTAGCTCGGTTATTAGCTCGGTCGACCGAACTAACGCAACTTTGAAGTAGTAGAAGTCCGGTTGCTTTTAATCACCGAACTGTTGCTAAACCTACCTAAGTTTTACAAATTGTTTACTTGTTTACTATATTGAAAAAAAAACATAGAGATTTAAGATTTATTAAATTAAAGTAACGAACTATTGCTGCACTCAATAGTAGCAACAGTTCGGTGATTTAAATCAACCGGACTTCTACTACTTCAAAGTTGCATTAGTTCGGTCGACCGAACTAACAATCAAACTACTGATACTAACAATTAAATTAATTATAAACATATTGTTGTCTTGAAGAAGAAATGAAATATAGAAACTTTGATAATCAACCTCGAAACAAAAATTAAGGTCAATGACTTAATTTGTATTATACTTACCTTTATTACCTTACTCGTATTATTACAGCTAAAATTAACAACTTTCATTGTAATTTACCTTTACAATGATAATTGTTTATTTTAGCTGTTTCTATTCATTCCTTTTAATTACTAAAAGACCAATTAGACTGGATTATAGATTTTTTTTTTTATTATACTATCTATTAAGCATCAAGATTTGTTCATTCTAAAGTAGTGCCTACAGATTTTATTATGTACCCTCGCTGGTAATCGAACCCATGAAAGACAGAAAGAAAGAAAAAGCATTTATTCAGTATCATAAAACAACACTCAACAAGTAACGCATTCATAATTCATGACATCTGGGCTTAATACCGGTGGTTTAACCACTAGACTAAAGAGGCGGTTAAGTGTATACAGGTCTTTATTTACATCTTATATAGATGTTATCATTGTTCGAGCGTAAAATTTCATAACCGAACAACCACGTTAAAGAAAAATTCTTAATATTAACAAAAGACTCGAATCATGTGAACATAAGATCCATTGAAAGATAAGAACGCTCACACAATGCGGCATAAAATGAGAAATACCGGCATCCATACCTATCTCTCATAGTCCTGTAGCACTACATTCAGGCTTTAGAGGGGCGAGGGGTTCAGTCGATAGCTTCGCGCTTGCGTTCTCACAATCTACTACGACATTCACAGAGTGCCCTACCACGGTCCCTTAATGCGATCCAAATAAAGTCTGCATACGCTACGCGGTTCATGGTAGTGGACGTACACATGTTTGTATTTGTGTGTACAGCCTCTCGAAATTTACTAGATGTCTTGAACAGCCCAGCTCATCGCAGCAGCCTTCGTCATTGTCAAATTTTCAAAGAAGGAATGCTTAAAACTGGCGAACGAAGCGACACGAGATATTCTATGACATTTTCTATACATATTATTATTATAATAAACCAAACAACTTATCTATATATTAATACGTGAAGCAAAAGCTTTGTACCCCTTTTTTACGAAAATTGCGCGGACGGAGGAGTATGAAATTTCGCACACTTATAGTTTATATAGAGAAGGTTATCCGAATGTTATTTTTTTTTTAACTATGCATAAAAATACATTAAATCAATAAAACAAACATTACACACACTACCTACCATGTATTTGACACACGCGCCGCGCATATTATATACTCTTTTCAAAAGTTTTTTTTTTTTTCTTGTGTTATGGCTTCTGGAGTGTCTTTCCAACACACATAATTCCGCCAATGTCGAGTGATTAACGAGACACGTTATAATTTTGAATATTGACCGGTAGAAATAAAAAATTTATTGGCCGGTAGAAGATATGAATTAAAACTTGGTGAATTGAGTTTCTAATCTACTGAGTAGACAGCACCTAAAACAAAACACAACACATATAAAGACATCACAACACAGTTAAAAGGGAGGTTCTAATAAAATTATACTACAGTCTAATGTTATATGAATTAATATAATGACATAAATATTTTATAACAGAAGGGAAAGGGAAAGATAGAAGATACAGGAAGTTAATAGGCCGGGGAATTTTGGAGGGTAGGATGTCATACAATGAGTTTTCAAAAGTTTCAAAAATGGAAGAGGAGCGACCGCCGAAATCTGTCAATGCCAATTCAAACTCACATTCTATCTTTTTTAATTTTTCATTGCTTAGGATACAATCCGTGCAGCTTTAATAAAATTACGGTCGAATTTCGACCACTGGGCGACCACTAGTTATAATAAATCACTCAACTTTGAGCCTACGTAAAACAATTTTCCTTTTTATATTTTTACTCTTTTTATTAAATTATCTGGAATTTAACGCGTCTGTGGCTGCGTATCAAAGCGCTCGGTCCGATACCCGAAGGTTCCGGGTTCAATTCTCAGGTCAGTCCAAGTGTGTTTCGGATTTTTAGATGCATAGTCTGAGCTTGAGTCTATGATCACCAACTCACATTTGGCAAGCGTGGTGATTAAGTCATTACCCATCAAATTGTAGTAATGACTTAATTTTATTATAATCAATTATCATTATGCGACAAAATAAGAATGAACCCTCCCACTTTGAATTGAACGATAGATCACGGAGGCAATGACACTTTTTTTGTCTTTAGGATTATTTATTGAAGTCACAAGCATTCGAGCGAATGAGGCAGTGAAAATGTTTTTCGAAACAGCGTCGTTCGCGACTACGTCATTCGAGTCTATAAGCTTTCGAACCTATGAGGCAATGGAAAAAATATTCGCGACAGCGTGTGTCGCAACAGCGGCATTCGAAACTACGTAGGACACCCATTTATGTTAATACATTACAGATACAGATCTAGGCCAAGATAGACATAACACTTTATTGCCAAGCTCTAACCGTTGAATGCCCTGTTTCCAGAATTAGCAGTCGTCTCTACAGTCGGCCTTTTACTATCCGTATTTATTCGATTACGTTTACGAAAATGAAAATTAGTATGACATTGAAACAGCGCCTCCTGGCGACATACCTACGAATAGAGTTAACATTTTGCCATACAAATTCTGCCAAAAACTTCACAATTACTGACTAGTTAACGTAGGTACAGTTGACTGCAGTCCGCACATCAAGCGTAACAGTTTGAAAAGCAAAGAAAGTCTTCTCCCTTTCTTCATGGAGTACACGTGCTGCTCTTCGGAGTCACCGCTTCACTGTCTCAAATATCCCATCACGCACGAAGAAATTTGGTGACTCGTTTCTTTGTCGCACCTCCAAAAGATGGAATAGTCTACCAGCACACGTTTTCCCTCCTTCCTATGATATGGGACCTTCAAGAGAGGCGTGAAGAAGCTCCTTGTGGGCCGGCAGAGTGAAGTTGACTGATGCTACGTTTGTTTCCACGCTGCACCAGTTGTCTTCGCGTCTGGACTTCATTTCCACTAACCATCAGGTGGGATGGAGTCATTTGCCGAGCTAAGTATAAAAAAAAAAAGTCGCTGAAAACTTTAGTTAACGTACCTAGTTAAAGTTTAACTTCAAGTAAAGTCAAAGTTATGACTAGGTTCCAAAGTGCTCTCTGTTAACCTACTTTTTGTTTTTTTCTTAGGTCAATCGTTTGGTATTAGAGTCAGATACTTCTGTCTGGTTATGGCTAAAATCTTTACATTACTACCATACGATCTAACATACGGTTTAGACACGATTAAATCGCTAAAAACATAACTTTTTGATAATTAGAATTGGTTTGGTATTTTACCAGGTTTAAATGTATTTTTAGATTTTATAAAATATTGTTATAATTAACAAGGCAAACACAAGTACTATAAAAAAATTAGATAGAACATATAGTCTTAAATCTAAATTTAACTTAAAAAGGGAACTACAGACCAAGCTCTTTCAGATGCACAATATTACTATACCTATTGTTCATCAGCGCAGATAGACTAGTAAGTAAACCCATGAGAACTCGCTAGTTCAACTACCGTGTGTGTTGTACGAATCCACTCACACGTCAGGAGACACTTGAGTGTCCAAAAACTTTTTTGCCACATACCTACGTCAGGAGACACTTGAGTGTCTCATAGCGCGCAGTAATGAAAAAACGTTCCAAGTAGTTCTAAAAAGCACCGTGGCTCCTTTGCCGTTCTTATTTAGTTTAGAGCGTAAAATGTAGATGGCGTTACAATAAAAAACGTATATTATTTTTTGTAAACTGCATCTCTACCTCAGTTTGACTTTAGTCAGTGCTTTTTTCATCTGTTGTGCGTTACTCCGCAATTATGTCGTAATTACTCTTTTAACGTTACTTAAAAATCACTATTAGATACGATATTCGTTGAAAACTTATAGCTAAAAACGTTCACTATAAACTCAGCAAGATGATTTACAACAGTTTCTAATATAAAACACTACTTACATGAGTATTTCCAGTTTTTTCCTCAATGCACTAAGTAACCTTGATGCACAAATGACAAATGTTCGAACTGTCATACAACCCGAAAAACGACAGTAGAATAACCTTGTCTTGTGTTTTTAATATAGCAAATTTACTCTAGTTTGTCTATAGCCAAACATCTTCATAAAAGTATACTCTAACCTATCGATATTAATTATTATAGTCGCGTGGTCGGGTGCGGTTACATGTAACCGTCCGGGTGTTGACCGAATATTGCCGCGGTTACATGTAACCGATCCGTATATGGAGAGTAATATATCAACATGTTCCTTAGGATTTACCCGTGTCAGTGATGTATAACAACTAAGGTAAAGCATAATTTTGTTTGCGCCATAATTAAAAATAAATAATGACGAAATAGGTGAAAAAAAATGCCTATTTTTTTAAGTTCTTAATTTGTTTTGAGTATTTAGGGCTGGGTTTAATGCATATACTTTAAAATAATTATATTGTGTATCTAATAGGCAAAACAGTAATATTTTTAGTTTTGATCAAGTTCTTATAATTATTTTTTGACAAATTTTTTTTTCGGAAGAGATAAATAAATAAAAAATAATTTCGGGCGCGTAATTTTTTTTTTTTTTTTTTTATACTTAGCTCGGCAAATGACTCCATGCCACCTGATGTTAAGTGGAAATGAAGTCCAGACGCGAAGACAACTGGTGCAGCGTGGAAACAAACGTAGCATCAGTTAACTTCACTCTGCCGGCCCACAAGGTGCTTCTTCACGCCTCTCTTGAAGGACCCCATATCATAGGAAAGAGGGAAAACGTGTGCTGGTAGACTATTCCATCTTTTGGAGGTGCGACAAAGAAACGAGTCACTAAATTTCTTTGTGCGTGATGGGATACTTGAGACAGTGAATCGGTGACTCCGAAGAGCAGCACGTGTACTCCTATGAAGAAAGGGAGAAGGTGGGATGAGGTCAAAGAGCTCTTCAGAGCACTCGCCATGGTATAAGCGGTAAAACACGCTGAGTGACGCAACGTCTACGCAATTGCAGAGATTCGAGAGTATTTACCACTTCTGCATTGCCGATAATGCGTTCAGCGCGACGCTGCAATCTGTCCAAGGCATCGAGGAGGTACTTTGCGGAACCGTCCCAGATGTGCGAGCAATACTCCACGCAAGACCGTACCTGTGTCTTGTACAAAAGGCACAACTGGTCCGGCGTAAAGAATCGCCGCACTCTGTTCAGAATTCCGAGTTTTCGTGAGGCTGTTTTGATCACGGCTTCGATGTAGTCCCTTTGGTTCAGATCGCAGCGTATCGTCATACCGAGCATGTTGATACTGCTCTGCAGGCGTAGAGATGTACCCTGAAGAGATGGAAGGGGAAGGAATGGTGACTTTTTTGCCGTGAACGCGCACACCTGTGTTTTCTTGGCATTGAACTCAACCATATAAAAATAAAAGAATATAGAATAAAGAATATGACACTTTTGCCGCGTGACGTATGCGTGCATTGACAGGTGAGTCGCTGGACGTGAGAGTGGATAGGAGGCTATTTCCGTCTCACGTTTACTACATGTCCTATTAAACTTATTGGCGACGCATCGTAATATTTAATTGAAATAAGTAAAATGTTTTAAGTTTTTTGTTATTTTACGTTTAGAATAAGTGTTATTGTACGTTAGGATACATTTATTATTACTCAATAATAGTTAGAAATAAGTTTGAACTGTAAAAATAGCGAAACATTCCATGGAAGTTTCTAAAAAATTGTAGAATTGTAAAAAAAAATACTTTGTGAAGTCAACCGATCACAGAAAAGTCCAAACACGGCATCGAACTTTCGAGAAACGCGTAGACTCTCAGAGTAAAAAAGACGGCCATAGATTAGAGAGAGAGAGGTATATGTTCGCGGGCCTATAAATACGCGCGACTTTTCTGCGTTCGGCAGTCTAGTTTCATACGCGACGCGATACTGGAATCGGTAAAATCCACGCCGATAAGCATTATATTGGAATCGCTCGATAGAAATAAAACCAAATATTTTTATTGAAGAGTTTTATTTAAAAGAAGGTACTGGAAGTTTTTGCGGCTAGTTTTTAGCAGTTTTTGGACCTGTCTGGCAACACGGCATCCTTGTCCCAGCCAGCTCGAACTTTAGAAGAGTCAACCCTATATACAGTCCACTACTGACGGACGGCCACTGTTTAGTCTGGCTTCTGCTACGCTTTGACAGAACGCGTCATAGCACTGCTGCCGCCGTTATAAAACGTCGCCGCCCGCCACAATTTTTGGTCCTTCGAGCCGGATCTTGGAAAACAAGATGCCCATCACCAGATCGGAAACGTCGAGATCAAGAGCTGCTGCAGAACCGTCCACTTCGACTGACTGGTGCAAGAATACGCCAACTGAGACAACAGAGACGTCGGCAAGCCAGTCTACGATGACAAAGAGGACACCACCGCGCCCCACTGGAGAAGTATCCTCATCACGCCCTGGAGAGGACCACACCGTACCAGCCACTCGCACTAAAGGAGGAGTATCACCCGTTCGCCTTATGGGAGATTACACCGTACCTATCACCGTGCAAGCCGGTAGAGGGGATACAGCACGCTCCAACATTGTTAGACCTGAAGGGGATTGCCTTACGCCCCGCCCAGGCACTTTCTTAGCTGGCCAGATACAGCAACATGAAGAGATGATGGCACGTATCGAAGAAATGGAGAAGAAGCGTATTGAAGAAGAAGACGCACATATGGCGTCTTCCTCTTTAGTCGAGCCAAACGCAGCGCCACGACGCAAAGAAGTGCAGCAGGGAAAGTTCGATACGCGCTCAATTAATTCTTCGAGAAGGCGAGCTGAGGTCGAAGCAAAGATGCAACTCGCCAAGAGGAAGTTAGAAGTCGCCGAAGCAAAAGCCAGATTGGCTCAAGCTGAATTGGAGCTTCTGAAGGTGGATTCAGATGTGGAGGAACATGATGAAGAAGAATTCCGCCAAAAACAAGTCGAAACTTGGCTCGACCAGTCAAACTGTTAAAACTACTTGGTTTTGACAATGAGAACACCTGGCCACAGCGTTCTTAATTTAAAATATGGATATGTTATGACACCCTAAATGTGTCAAACTCTCTGCTTATTGTACCCTATGTGAATACATGTAATATTCCCAAGTTACTCGTTTTACTTGCTAAATCCACACCAAACCAAGTGGTTTAGGTGTGTATAGTTAGTGTTAGGTGAGTGTTTTTATTATGTTTTTTTTTTTTTTTTAATAATGTGTTTTTGTGATAGTGTTAAGTTTTTATTGGTATGTTTTAACCGCTTTTTGGAGCATATATACAGGGTGTTCTCATTGCGGGAGGGTGTTAAAACTACTTGGTTTTGACAATGAGAACACCTGGCCACAGCGTTCTTAATTTAAAATATGGATATGTTATGACACCCTAAATGTGTCAAACTCTCTGCTTATTGTACCCTATGTGAATACATGTAATATTCCCAAGTTACTCGTTTTACTTGCTAAATCCACACCAAACCAAGTCAAACGAAGATAGAATACCACCTCAGAAGGAGAAAAGCGACATGAAGGAACTGGCTGAAGCAATAACTAAGCTTTCTTTGAAGACGTCGGAATCTTCAGTTTCAAAACACGTTATCGAAATTCCATATTTCAACGGTGCCAGCGAAGAGTGGTTAGCTTTCCGGCGGTCGTATGAAGACACGGCACACACGTTCACCGCCGCTCAGAATCTGGCTCGTCTAAGAAGAACGCTCCAAGGGAGAGCCAGAGAAGCGGTAAAAAGCCTCTTGTTTACTGCGGAGGATCCAGCAGAAGTTATGAAGGGGCTAGCTGCGCGTTTTGGACGACCGGGAGCGCTGGCACTGTCCGAGTTGGAGAAACTAAAAGAACTTCCGAGGGTCACTGAGAATCCTAATGACATATGTACATTCGCCAGCCACGTTCGGAACTCCGTTGCCACCATCAAGGCGCTTGGAAAGGTACAATATTTGAGCTCACCCGAAACAATGAAGACGCTTATTGAAAAAATGCCGTCTTCAATGCGGTATCGATGGTTCATCTACCACCGAAGTCACCGGGATGAAGAGAGACCGGAACTTATGGTCATAAACGACTTCTTAGAGGTAGAAGCTGACATGTGTGGGGTATTTGCTCCACCTGAAGTGTCTTGGGAGATGAAGAAGACCCGTCAGCAGTACACTCCAGAAGCATCTTGGGAGCCTAAAAGGAGTACTTTTAAAAAGACAGTCCACGTGATGCAAAATAAAGAAACACCGAAAAATCGGGATATCATGACGTGCCCCGAATGCCAAGAAGAGCACTGGATCTCTGAATGCCGCAAGTATAAGGAAGCGGACACGGGTACAAAATGGCAATTGGTAAAGAAAGCGAAGATTTGCTTCAAATGTCTTCGATATCGACATGCAAGACAAACCTGCAGGGCGTCGACATGTAAAAAGTGTTCAAGATGGCACCACACAAGCCTCCACTCCGATATACCTCCACCGATAATTAACGAAGGTAACAACTCAAAATGCCACTCACTCTGCACGGATGCGGAACAAACAGAAAAAGTGGTCACATCTGTGCACACCAACAGCGACGGAAAGGCCTATTTGAAGATGGTACCAGTGGAGATATATGGTCCAAAGGCCTCTACCCGAGTACTGGCCTTATTAGATGAGGGGTCAACCATATCGCTGCTGGACTCTTCCATCGCCAAGAAGATCGGAGCGCAGGGAAAAACCGAAGCACTTACCATCGAGACAGTTGGAGGCAAAGGTATACGAATGAGCGACTCGCAGAAAGTGCAAATTAAGATAAGGGGCGCTCACCGGCGTGACAAAAGGCCGATTGTAGTAAGAACCATTGACAACTTGCAGCTGTCTAAACAAGGGGTACATAGCGATATAATTAGGAGATGCAAACATCTAGAGAAGATGCAAAACCAGCTAGTCTACGAAAAAGAAGAGCCACAACTACTGATTGGGCAAGACAACTGGGGACTTATCGTTACTCGAAAACTGAAGAAAGGTAAAGTCTCCGAACCTGTCGCCTCGCTTACTGGGCTAGGCTGGGTTCTTCATGGCTGTGACACCAGTAATATCGTTCCAGTAGAATTCGTCAATCACAGCAGGCTATTAGATGAAGACACGGAAGCTTTAGTTAGACGCCATTTTGAGATAGAGTCTATCGCAGTACAGCCACGCCGTCCAAGCAATGACGCCGACCAGAGAGCTTTAGACGTTTTGGAACAAACCACCAAGAGGTTACCAAGCGGAAAATTTGAGTCCGGGTTGCTGTGGAAGAGTGAAAACGAAACGTTGCCTAACAACTACAACCAAGCGTATCGCCGCCTAGTCAATATTGAGAAAAAATTAGATAAAGATAAAAAGCTCAAGGAATCCTATGAAAATCAAATGAAAAATATGATTGAAAATAAATATGCGGAAAAAGCGCCCTTTAGAACTACCACGGGGAGAACCTTCTATTTGCCACACTTCGCTGTAATACATCCAATCAAGAAGAAGCCGCGAATAGTTTTCGATGCTGCAGCAAAGTTTGAAGGGAAAAGCCTGAACGATGCCCTATTGCCGGGCCCCGATCTCCTTCAATCCCTCTTTGGGGTGTTAGTAAGATTCCGTGAGAGACCAATCGCCATCGTCGCCGATATCAAGGATATGTTTCTCAGAATACAGATGAGAGAAGCCGATCGAGACAGTTTAAGGTTTCTGTGGCGAGGTGACAAAAGAAGCGGAAGACCAGAAGAATACCGAATGGCATCGGTTGTATTTGGAGCAACATCATCACCATCGACAGCAATCTACGTTATGAATAAGAACGCAGAAGATTTCAAGGAAGAGTACCCGGCAGCAGTGGAAGCTATAAGAGTAAATCATTACATGGATGATTACCTGCAAAGCTTCGCAACGGCAGATGAAGCCAGAAGAGTAGCGAAGGAAGTGCAGGAAGTCCACTCAAAGGCCGGTTTCCACTTAAGGGGGTGGGGTAGTAACAAGTCTGAAATACTTGAAGGGCTCCAAGATCAACGAGAGGGAGAAATTCTGGAATTGGCAAAAGAAGAGAAGACCCTCGGGCTAAGATGGCTAATGGCTGAAGACGCGCTGGCTTTTAACGTTGGGGTTCGCAACACTCTACCTGAAGTTATTAGTGGGAAGAAAACGCCTACCAAGAGAGAAGTTACCAGCGCTGTGATGTCAACGTTCGATCCAATGGGATTTGCCACTCCAGTCCTCATCCAGGATAAGAAACTGATTCAGGTTATTTGGCGTACTAAAATCGGTTGGGACGATAAGATACAGAAAGAACAAGAGATCGCCTGGACTAGATACCTGCAAGAAGTGTCTATTTTGAAAACCTTGAAGATCCCTAGATGTCTGTCTCCTCGGCGAGATGAAGGTCAGCTTTACACGTTCAGTGACGCTAGCGAAGAGGCCTACGCCGCAGCAGTATACTGGCGAACAGAAGAGCCAGATGGAAGAGTACACATAGCGCTAATTGCAGGAAAAGCAAGAGTTACTCCGACGAAACCAGTCTCAATCCCTCGACTAGAATTACAGGCAGCGCTCTTGGGAAGCAGATTGGCGTCAACCATTGAAAAGGAACTCGGTCTCAAGATCTTAAAGAAGACGTTTTGGACCGACTCTAGTACAATCCTTCAGTGGATGAAGTCGGACCCCAGAAAATTTAAAACATTCGTGGCTCATCGTCTCGCTGAGATCGAAGAACTGACGAGACCACAAGACTGGCGATGGGTACCGACAAAAGAGAACCCTGCTGATGACGCTACGAGGGGAACGCCCATCGAGTTTGACCACACAGCAAGATGGTTCAAAGGTCCTGGCTTTTTGTACGAAGAAGAAGAGAAGTGGCCCACTAGACATTTTGGAACCACAGATACGAATACAGGGGAAGAAAAGAACTGCCAAATAGTCGCTGCAGTTAAAATTGTCGAACTGCACACACCAGATCCAGAAAGGTTCTCCAGCTGGACACGCTTAGTAAGGGCCACAGCCCGCGTGTTTCAATTCATAGATAAACTGAAAGAGAAATGCAGGGACAAGAAACTTGTTAACGTCGCCAGCAAAAGTGATATTTGGAAGCCCCAAAAGCGCGCACCAAAGAAGAAGACCAGTAGTCTATTGCCAGTTAAAAGAAAACCGACAGTAGCATTTGTTCCCCTGGAAGATGTTCATTTGATAAAGGCTGAAGAAGAATTAATCAAGCAAAGCCAACGAGAGAGTTTTTCCAAGGAAATATCTTGTTTAAGAGAAAACAAACAAATAGAAAACTCGAGTCGGCTCCGAAAGATAGACATACCATCTCAACCATCGCGGTATCATTAAACTGAGAAGTCGTACAAGGAAAATATATATTGAAAATCGAAACATGAACCCTATTATTTTAGATGGGAAACATAGAATCAGTCGCCTTATCATTGAACACTACCACCGGAAATTCCTCCACGGCAACACTGCAACAGTAATCAACGAAATCAGACAGAGATATTGGATTTTGAGCCTAAGAACAACTGCAAGAAGTCTGATTTATCGGTGCCAATTACCACCACCACCAACCAAACCGAGCGTACACAAACATGTACCCCCGCTGGAAATCGAACCCGGGACCTCTGGGTCTAAACCGGTGGTATTTACCACTAGACCACAGAGGCGGTTAGAACGTTTCTACGTCCAGTTCTTGGTCGCCATGTTAGAACCTTGTGTGACCATCGTCCGTCGTTACGTCTGCAGACATGTCCCGCCCAACTCCAATTCAGGATGCTTACGCGCTTTGCTACGTCGCGTCGGTTAATCTTCGTACGCCTGCGGATTTCGGCATTTCTTATTCGGTCCCGAAGTGAGATCCCGACTCCCAACTTAAAGAGCCATGGAACGCTCGATGCTTCCTAGTTGTCATTTAGTAAAATTTTAATGAAATTCTGTCTTAGATAAATGATTGGTCTCGCTGCGCTCGACTAAATCAATAAAGAAGGACACCGTTCTTACACACACTACAATATTGAGTTGCCGCATTCACGGAGCTATTGTTTCTAGGTAGCGCGGTATCTAGTCGAGCGCAGTGAGACCAATCATTCATCTCAGAAATTCTGTATTATTTTTTGGCGTGAAAAACAGGTGTCGAACACAACTGGTGCCCCTACGATACCTACGATACGAATTGACTACTTCTTTATGCGGGAAAATGAATAAATAAATCCATAAACAACCATTATAAGAAATGCGTTGTGTTTGTTCGAGTTCTATAAATAACCAAGTCATTTTCTTACATCTTATTACAAAATCAGCATTGAGTTCTAAAAACTGCATTCCTAAATCGTACCTAACTCTCGTCCCAATAAGCAGTTACCTACACCTGGGGCCCAAAAGTACGTCACCGATGACGCGTCACCTTCCAGAACATCGCCTGGGTTGCATGCATCGATCGCTGCAGCCGACCCACTTGCAGGTCAAACGGAATCGAGGGGGGTGGGGGGTCTCGGTGTTCGTCACGCGACCTCACTCAATTTGGAAGAAATAGACATACAAACATTTAATAGATGTAAAGGTTAGTGCAGAGTATTCTTTTTGCTATTCGACCACATTAAAACGGGAATTTGTACGGCTATATTGCTTGCTACTCGTCTCCCTTGTCACCCACCAAAAAGAGCTGTTTCAATGCCATTAAAATTCTCGTTTTCGTTACATCACACACCGTGATCAAATGACAAATAAAACTCGCACTTAGGCACCCAGGAGCAGGGCTTGGAATAGGTACCGGTATTTTCAATAACCGGTACCTTTGATTTTAATAAAGTTGGTACCGGTAACGGTTTGATACCGGTATTAATAATACAGGTTAACCGATGAACACCGGTAAGTAGTTTTGGAAAAATACCGGTATTATACAGATATAATACAGGTACAAATAAAGGTACCAAGGTAACTAAATTTATTAGTGAAACTGAGGAGATAAATGAGTGGCGCTTGGATTAGCTTACAGCATGCGTTGTAAACGAGGAAAGTTAAAATTAATTATTCTGATATCGTATTATCGCAACGCAGCGGCTTGCGCGTTCGGGTTGCAATCCTGCAAGTTAAGCAACTTTCACAATGCCGTGTCACCGGAGGCTTGTACGCATGTATATAATCAAAACTTATCCTTTATATAATAAAATGTCCGAGCTCTACCTTGCTTCGGACAAGAGCTGTCTTGTTGTCGTAAATCAGCGGGCCAAAACCCACATGGGGCCAACATGGTGGATTGTGTAATCTTACAGTAGAAAGCTACACTTTTCATTAGTAACATAGGTATAATCTGGTATATCTTGTCAATTTTATATTGTTGGTAAAAAAAATATAAAAAATAGGAATACCAATCACATTGGGTTAGTATCAAATGGTCAAAAACGCAAGTGGTTTACCTACATTATCAACTCACCTAAAATCATTTGGACAAATTTGCAGATAGTCGAATACGTAATCGGTCTATGAAGCAACTTATCGCAAAATTATTTCGTTTAACTGTTAAGAACTTTATCTACACTAATGTTGTAACATTCTACTTATGTTTCCAATACTTGACTTATAATTACTACTGTTATAGCGCTGACAACAAAACACTCAATTTAAGCAATTTCACATGATGGTATAATATCCACATCGATATCGTAAAATCTCATTATAACATCAATAAAACGCGACCAATTAACCTGGCGAGCCTTATGTCAAAATCCTCATACAAGTTGTATAAAATTTTGATATTAGGCTGGCTTTTGAAAACAGTTGGATTATACGTGAAAACTTCGTCGAAGAGTATGTATTTTTTACATACAGCATAGCAGTTGCCCGTCACAACGAAAGAACGATCTATTTTCGTTTTTGTTTTCGAAACTTTCACCATGATTGTACTGTCGTCTATGTTAGAGACTTCATCGAACTGGATGTTGTATAGCTCTTGCCTTCGGCATGCCCCCATTATGCCGAAGATTAGTGCAACCTGTAACAATAAACGATATAATAAGCTTGAGGTACATAGCCAAGGCAAAAACTATGATTTATGAAGTAGTAAAGTGTAGGTACCTACTACCTAATTTATACACAAAGCGCTTAAACGGAGTGTCTAGATAACTTGCGTGTGTAGTACGTAAGTACTAGGTAGATTAAATAACAGAACTAAAATACACTTACCTTTTCAAAAAGATACAAAATATCTGGTGAATCTTTCAGGAACATCTTTATTTGACCTGATGTAAACGTCAAGGACTTTTTTTCCTTGTGTCCTTCTGAACTGCGTTTCAGGAACGCTACCTATGACTTTTGAATACTTCGTGATATCAATATTGTTGTAGATACTCAGTGTGGACTTGAGCATAGAATATTTAGCCCACATAGAAGATGGCTTGAATTTGTCGGAGAGGTCTTTGAGATACACAAGAATGACATTTTCAGAAAATGATGTAGTTTTCTTTTCGATCTTCCATGCCAAAAAGTTATTATATTCTTTTTCATATAATTTTCTAGATTTTTCTGGCAAAAGATTGTGAGTTACTTTTGTTGCCAATTCTAGAATATTCGGAGGCGTACAAATATCATCGTCGCTGTCCATTTTTAACTTTTAATTTGTATTTTAAAAACAAAACACATTGCGAAACATTAAATTCACGCGTACGTGTATTGTCACAGTGAACTTGCCGCCATTCAAATCTAACCAATGAGAGCGCAGCTGCGCGCGCAGGGCCAATCAGGAGCGAGCGCGCGCTGTTCTTTTTTTATTTAATTGGCACAAGATCTTACCAAAGAGTTTTGTGTATGTAAGTTTAGTAGTTTCGACGAAGTTTTCACGTATAACCCAACTGTTTTCAAAAGCCAGCCTAATATCAAAATTTTATACAACTTGTATGAGGATTTTGACATAAGGCTCGCCATGTTAATTGGTCGCGTTTTATTGATGTTATAATGAGATTTTACGATATCGATGTGGATATTATACCATCATGTGAAATTGCTTAAATTGAGTGTTTTGTTGTCTGCGCTATAACAGTAGTAATTATAAGTCAAGTATTGGAAACATAAGTAGAATGTTACAACATTAGTGTAGATAAACTACTAATATAGACTGTGGTCATATTATCAACTCGAGCCCAATTACAAATCTCCACTCTGCGAGAATAGGTATCGTTCGGACGGCCGGCGTATCGCATTTTGTAGTCATTTTGCAGTTCTATTTATAGTTTTTTATCGAAAAGGATAATAAATTCATGGTTAAAAATTGTAAAATCTTTATTCGGGCGGAACTTTTTAAAGGGCAGTAAAATTTCACAATAAATCATAAAAATATTTGACCCTTTCACATATTTTTAACGCAACTACAAATTCGGACCGATTGAAAAGTCCACGAAATTTTTCATAACTTATTCTGTGACGAATTCGGGGAATCCCCTTTCTTTGAATTATATTTTGATGATATTGACAGAGAAACGAGAGGAATGGGCAGATGGCGCTGTAAGTTATGCAAAAAACATGTGTGAAGAACTCGGAATTTCCGTAGAACCTCAGAGGCGCATAACAAGGGCATTTTTTTATGACGGAACTAGAGATGATATTTTGTCTTGTGAAAATGAGTTGAGACGAAAGCTGTTTTCTTCGTTAAATAGAATCATTGTAAAATTGCCCGTTGCCCTCTGCATTTATCCAAATGATTTTTAGGTGAGTTCATGCCGTAGACCACTTGCGTTTTTGACCATTTAATATTAACCCATCACATTCACAAACACAAATTATTAGCATCTATAAGGCATATGTGGTAGTATTTAAAATATAAGCCTTGGAGAGACGCGTTTATAAAGGATATTAAATAATTCCTTCGGGATCACAGGCAGCAAAGTAAAACGCATTCATTTCTGATAGGATTTTATTTTTAACTGTTGTTTCCGCCACACATCATTTATTGCATACAGTTAGAGCTCTATTTAAGATAGGTACCGTAAAGTGAGGCTATTTGGAATACATGGGGCTAATTAGAATCATGTAAAAAAAGATTCAAAGCATTAAAATATTTTCGAAAATTCGCTTGCCACATCCGGGAAATGAACCGACTACTTTATAACGAACTACTTTATGACGAACTTTATAAGTCCAGATTTCATGGTTTCCTTTTATTTGATTTATCAAGTTTGTTAGAGAGATTTCATCCTTATAATTGACCCTAACGAATGATGCAATAAAAGCACAGGGTGTAATTTTTACAGATTTTAGTCGGTTCATTTCCCGGGTGTGGCAAGCGAATTTTCGAAAATCTTTGAATGCAGTTTTCTTTCTTTTCAAAAATAAAGGAATGTTTTCTTTGAGTAAAATGTTCTATCTACAGTATTAAAAGTACTTTCCCTTCAGGTGGCATTACAAAATTCCACCCTGTATATGGCCATTTACGAATATCACCAAACATGTCAAATTAAAAGACGCCTATAATATATTTAAATAATTAACCATTCGTGTCAAATTCCAGATAGCCCCAAAATTGCGATAAATAGAACAGCACTTTTGAAAAAGGTTATCTTCGGAATTTTAACCAATATACGGTTGACGGGTATACTGGTAGACTGGTAGAATCTGTTATAAACAATTCTCAAAACAGGATTATACACACATGCTTCGTTACACTATTAGTTTTTTATCAAATTTCGTACCAAATAGCCCCACTTTACGGTATATTAAATGTACAGTAAGTATAGTTTAAAACTCTTCTAGCAATAGATTCGTGGATACATAACACAATACTTGTCCGCATCATCAATAAATTCGACAATTTATTAGCGATACGGTTGGCAACGCCGCGTTCTGATAAAATGGGCCATATTTCATATTTTTTATTATAGTACATTTATAACTTAGATTAGTATGTATATAGTAAGTACTTTAATAATGTCACAAGAGATAGAAGCATTAGAAAATAAACGTTTAATACAACACTATAAACTAACTAGTTAAAGCATAATTAACAGTTGTTACTGCATTAACAAAAATTCATTTGCTCAATATTCGTTTATTCATTATTTAAATTTCTATCAATTTTATGAACACTTTGCTTGTGCCTATTGTGTTAGTCAACTGTAGGAAAAACAATGAACATACGTGGTAACTGTGTTACGATCACACAAGCATTGATTTGCCTTTTATGCCAACATAATCGTTTTAGACATAAGGACTTACTCATGATCATTTCTTACTCATAAGGTACTTATGAACATAAAATTTAATGCAAGAATGAAGGTATGGATGATTGAACGAATGATCATACTATCATGAATAAATTTTATAATTCGTAATTACAACTGAGTTTTGGTGCAATTCACTATTAGTATGTTAGTAGTAGTGTATGTAGCATGAATAAATTTTAATATATTTTTATATACTGATTAACCAATGACTACACAAAGCTAGAAACACTAGCCGTCTTTAAATATGAATATAGAGGTATCTGTTACCATTATTTTTTATATAGATTATATTTGTTAATGATAAAGTGTTGTACAATAAGTATAATAAAATATGCAACTAACACAGCAAAGCTAATAATTATGCACTTTGTTAAAAAAGCATTAATTATAGAATATATAGTATAAAGGTGTGTTGTTAAAAAAATGCTATAGGTATGTTATTTTTTTAATATTACGTTTAAGAAACTTTGGGTCAGTTATACATTACCTACAGGGTCATTTAAAAAGACTTATTTAGTATGAGAGACCAATATTTATTATGTTACATTATCGCGGATCGTGCTCAGTGGCGTGCACTTGGAGAGGCCTTTGTCCAGCAGTGGACGTGTGTAGGCTGCTGATGATGATGATGATTATGATTATCACATAAGTTTCTTAGAGACAGTTGCTCAGTTGTACGGTCTAGTAAGGCTCGAAAAAGACCTAAGCCCTCTTATTCCGAAACGTAGGCTTAACTTAAACTCTTACCCTTGTACTACAAAACAGTTTTTAAAATTAAACAATGGCTAAATACGTGTTCGAAATATTGTGTCTCTGTCTAATAATATTAGCTAAAAAGTGACAGCATCTGTTTTAAGCATTGTCTAACTGTCAATAGAATCAGATTACATGAGACAACATGATCTTTAACCAAGGGTCTTATTGTCTAACTCTAATATCTATCGTAATACCTTTCACTATGACATTTGAAAGTTATTCACGAACTTCACACTACAACCGTTTGAGAAGTGGCAGTGATTGCGATCGTTGCGATGTTGAATGAACGGCATCGTTAGTTTGACATCTGTGCTTAGCCAAAGTAACATTAAGAAAACGATAGCGAAGTTCGAAAAGAATAAAATGTATGGGATTGACATAAACCGCGCTAAATCACGTGGTCAATCTATGTCAATCCCATACATTTTTTCTTTTCGAACTTCGCTATCGTTTTCTTAATGTCACTTTGGCTACCGCCTAACTTTAGTCCACCTTTCGGAATAACAGAGTAAGAGAGGTTGTATGTAAGTATTTTTGAAATGACCCATAGCCTAAGCTAACTTTTCTCTGTCATGCGATATGAATATGAAAAATACAAAACATATATGATATTCTATACACATTATAAGAGATTGGCTCCTATTCATCAATATTCACTTAATACGGGCGAAAACGGCCTGTCATGTAATCACTTTAAAATTGTCTGTATTTTTACTCGATTGAACACCAGTCTATCTATAGTCACATGAACCATTCAACGGATCGATCTTTTACTTTGACTCTCCTATTGTGAAATTTTATTTTATTACCATTTAAGAACCATCTGTGAGACGACGAAAACATATTTAGTGCATTTCTATGTAACATGTAGTCTGCATATTTAGTGCATTTCTATGTAACATGTAGTCTGCATATTTAGTGCATTTCTATATAACATGTAGTCTGCATATTTAGTGCATTTCTATGTAACATGTAGTCTGCATATTTAGTGCATTTCTATGTAACATGTAGTCTGCATATTTAGTGCATTTCTATGTAACATGTAGTCTGCATATTTAGTGCATTTCTATGTAACATGTAGTCTGCATATTTAGTGCATTTCTATGTAACATGAAGTCTGGCTAAAAAAACTTAAAAATGTTATAGTGTCAATAGTGTATAAGTTAATGTAATTTCTGAAAAATTTCTACTCTTTTTGCCTGTTTATACATATATTATTAAAGTTTAGTAGCACAGAAATATGTCTTCGAGTATCTTACTCACAAACACTTGTCGATTAAAGTGTGTAGGTACGTAGCATAACAATTAACATAATTAAAAATTCTATGATACTGCAGCTATGTCTTCATTTCAATATAATAATTACTTATGTTAATCACGGTACGTAATTTTACTATACACTTTTTACTTATTTTCTCGGAAATTGTAAATTTTGCACTTACGATGTTTTAGCTACGCAACGACGATACTCCAATTCGACAAGTGTGTGTGAACAGGATGAAGTCTCACGTTGGGTTCCTAACGCGGTCTGAACGGTCTGTACGGTCTGTATGGCCCCCTGAGCCTGTGGCCCAGTGGGGCCAATCGCTACGGCGGTGGATTAGGGTGCCGCCGTACGATCATCAGCTAATATCTGTGCCGGTTCGGGTACAGATTCGGGTTCTGGACGTTCGGGTTCGGTTGCTGGACGGGGTAGCCTTGGGTTATGCTGCCGGGTTTGGTGTTCTGTTGAAGAGGAACGCACTTTTAATACAATATATTTTTTTTAAAGGGAACATTTTTCAATATGAAGTCACAAATGAAGATGTAAAAGAAAGAGATAAAAGAAGTTCTCCGAGTTTCTTGTCGGTTCTTTTCAGTATCTTAGGTCTTCCACCGTAGATTTACGAACCGGTAACGAAGTGACATTCATAAGACAGTAATTACCTATTATAGTCCTTTGTCGAACTATAATTAGTGTCTTAAGAATTGGGTGTGCTTACGGATTGCATAAGGAACTCGATTCTGCGGTCCAGCACCAAGATTAAGGACGACTTGCAGAAATCTGACCAACTGGGCAGACGGCATTGAACTGGCCACGTCCATCGCATTTCAAACTTAAACCTAACGGTGCTGGCTTTTGCTTTTCCACCAAGGCCACTTAAGGCTAAAGACAACACCGTTTGGGTCCTCCTCTAATGCAAAAAGATGGCGTAACGTGACGAGCACCTTTGGCCATTAATATACCAACCTGCATGGTGTTGTGCGGCGGGTGGATGGCCAGCTGGTCTACCACGCGACTACTGCCTACACTACATGAGACCCACCTTTAATCGCGTGAGGCCCAAAGGGGAGAGGGGAGGATCCGAAAAATAATCATCAAATATCACAAGGGGGGAGGCGGGGTTTAAGGAGATACTTTATACGTGTATTTATTTTCGAGACCGAAATACCTGCATTTGTTTTTGTTAAACTAATAATGTTAACACCTTATTTTTTTCCAATCTAGTCTTTATCCGAAACCACCTGCAACCTTAAAATTTTAATAACCATCTTTACAAGCATCTTAACACTGACATCTTCGCAGACAAACCACAGAAATTTAAGCGTCAAATACTGCAGTCCCTTGAAGTAACGCCTAATAATTATTGAACAGTAGCAATAAATTGTATTTTTTCAAATTGTAATTTGTTACAATAATATTTGCGTAAAATTATATATAAGTAGATAATCATAAATTGTATTTGTTTTTTCGTTAATTGTATACTTGTTTTGAATAAGAATAGTATTTAAATAGTATATTTTAGTCCACATTGCATGCCGTGGCAGCCTTTAAGTAAGATGACACTTAGCTTAAATCCTTTTTGTACAAAAACAACTTTAATTTAATTTAGTGTTCATTTTGTTGGTTGTCCTATTAAATAAAATAATAAAAAATAAATAAAATAAATACTTATTCTTTATTCTAGTCTCTTCGTACCTACCTTATTTGTTTCACTATGTAACAGTTGCTTATTTTTCCAGAATTTAATTCGATTGAACTGTTTTCTAAGTTAAGGTTTTCTTTAAACATACCTACCTACTTAGTATAAACAAAAAAAATACACGTGATCTTAGGTGAGGGTAGTACAAAACCTCACCACGTATTACCAGCCCCCCGACGCCTAACCGATCGCCTTGACTACGCGTATCTTGCCACCTCACACCGCCTATGAAAGCAATATCAAAAGCTAAAGGCTATAGCTTTCGATATTGCTTTCATAGGCGGCACGAAACGACAAGATGACGTCATAAACCTCACACGAAGTCAAAGCGATCGGTTAGGCGGTCGGGCCCCTGGGGGAAAACCACGTATCATCAGGGTCTAAAAAGTAGCTAAAAAACATCACTTAATGGACGGCCCCAAAGGCATACGTGGTCGTTTGGGTTGATTAGCCCAAAGAAGTTTGCATCAAACAACTTCAACTTTTATATACCAACCTGCATGGTGTTGTGCGGCGGGTGGATGGCGAGGTGACGGCTTACAGGCGGCTGGTACACCACGCCGCTGCTCACTGCCGGGTGGTGAGCGTCGCTCAGACCGATCAGCACCTGCGGCTTCAACCACATTTACAGCATCGTCTTACTTTGAAATGAAACAACTTTTACGGATCTACTCGCGTTTATTTTACACATTACTTATGGGGTCCGTGGTCACTGGGAGACAACAAAGGGTTCGAAACGTCAGGATATACATTAAATAAGTAGTATCCGTAAAAGTTGTTTCATTTCAATGTGTAGTGTTCGCGTAAACTTTAGAAAACAATATCGTCTTACTTGTTAGAATTACTTATGTATTATGTACGTGACGATGGATAGTCATCAATAGACTAAAAACGTCGTACAGCTGTACAGCTGCTGGGCACAGGTAATTTTTTTTGTCGGAGAGTTACTGTTATGTTATGGATACCAGCGTGCCGGGAAGAGCCCATTGGCTATGTGGAGACATCCAGCGTCCTCCTGACCATTCCTCCATTTCTAGCCCGTCCGACAAAAGAGCTCGGAGGGGGTAAAGGTTCAGTTCTGTCCATATCAAATTGTTGGGATTTGAAATCGGGACCACTAAGTTTAAGAGATCACTAATTAAGCATTGCAGTCTGTTAAAAATTAAAATACAAAGTAGTTTAAAGCGACATCAGCTGTACGAGCTAATTCATTGCTGTTTGATGTGAACCATAATAACCATTGGCAAGTAACATTTTCCAAGTAACTAATAATACTGCCACAATACAATATAAGATATTGTGTTAACAAAAAATCTCAAATACCTGCGAATCCTTCTTCTGCTCCTGATGTTGCGGGCCATCTCTATTCTTCAACATGTCCAGATACAGTTGCGACGGCTGCGGTGCGGGCGCATACATCAGGTTCGCGTGGTGGGGGGTGTGTGGGGTGTGGGGGGTATGCGCGTGGTGGGGATACAGCAATGGCGGCGGCCTATCCCCCACCACTCCTACCACGTTTGACGTCGGCATCGCGTAGTAGGCGGCCGAGGAGACGGACGACCCGCCCACGTTCGAACCGTACTGAGAGGGCTCTATTTAGGGATACAAAAGTTTTACTGTAGTACCCGTAAAATTAATTAGCGGCATGCGCTTACGCTGTTTTATATATATTTGTGTAAAATTTAAATGTTTAGGGCGTATGCACCTGCCACCATCAAGGTGCCCTTTTAATATGAACAGCCACACATTTTAATGTTTTTTTTCAAAAATATTACAGAAACTGAAAAATTTCTACGGACGCAATTCGAAATCCTGATGAAAATTTGGAAAATGTGAAAGTTTGCTTCAGCACTATTTCTGAGTTATCATTTTACAGTTTGCAATAAAATGTGCGTAAAAATTATTGATTGATTGTAAAAGTAAAATTTTATTGATATATTTTTTTACACAAACAAAAAACAAATAAACCAAATGTTATAAAAGAAAATAGTTAGCAAGAGACTATTAACATGCAGATGACTTTAAAGTGAGTTAGACACAATGTTAATTTAAAATGTATGTTAGATTTATATTTTGAGAAAAAATATAAGTACCTACCTACCATCAAAAACAAACATGTAAAAAAAACCAAGTCTCGCAACTCAGTTCTTCTATCGTAAAAAGTTGTGAGATCCATGTAATACCAAGTCGGTTAATTTCTTCAGTCCCTACTTAAGGGACCTTTTGTCTTTAAGTTATTACGTAATTAGCTAACCTAACAACATCTTATAGTGACCATTATCAATATTTAAAATCTTTTGTTTTAAATAAATAGCTTGACTTGGCAATCGCACTAAACAATCTAATTTAATATAATATAGGTATGTATTACTTGTGAGATACATTGTGTTTTCATGCGATTGCATCTTATTTCTTTTTGTAGATAGTCCTACTTTTTTCCTTACCGGTACCACCTAGGGACCTATCTACACCTAATATTCCATTATATTATACACTATATATATAGCTATAGCTATAGCTGACCCGGCGGACTTCGTACCGGCTTTGACAGTTTCTATGACAACAAAACAAACAAATCGTGGAACATTTTGTATTGGAAAATTAAATTGTCGTTTTTAGTATTTTCCGTTACTTATTAAGTATTTATTTTAAACCTTCCCTGAACTTCCACAAAAATTTCAAAATCAGCCAAATCGGTCCAGCCATTCTCCGAGTTTTAGCGAGACAAACGAACAGCAATTGATTTTTATATATAGATATACAGGTACACTGATTCATTAACTGCAAATGTAACTTTGTAATCGTATATATTTATATGGGAATTGGGATTACAAAGTTATATAAGCAGTTGGTGTATCTAGAAAACTGGACCAAAATTGCAAAATATTTTAGTTTTTCCTTGATTTATACACTAAACACTAACCCCCTTATTCACAAAAACTATTTAAGCATTATTTAGTTAATCATTGTTTTGTCTCTTTTTCTCAAATTCAAAATGACGTTTGTGTGACGTTGACAAAACAATATTTAACTAAATAATGCTCAAATAGTTTTTATGAATAAGGGGGTAATTGTATTCTAAATTTGAAACTTCTATGTCTGCTCAGTCAGTGAGTGAGTAAGTGAGGGACAAAGTTAAGAAACTTTGACTAGTAATACTTAATTCCTAAACTACTGGTTCAAATTGAATGAAATTTGAAATATAACGTGTTTATACAATGCCTGCTTGGTTACTGAAAATTAAGGCTTCTAGTTTTATCCACAACGAAGTTATAGGGGGTCGAAATTGGCCTGAACTGTTTCGAGGAAAGGATGGTACGGCCGTACCGCTTTTTTGCTCGACTTGGAGGGGGCACTGCCGTGCCCCCAGAAATATTGGTATACACATAACTATAGATACAATAATCAAAAAATATCGTGTAACATCTAATTATAAATTATCATTTTATTGCAAGTAATAAAACTAAGGCACATTTTTGTTTACAACACTAGTATGTAGTAATAATTATTTAATCTGTGACACTAGGTTGACTACCCTTAGCTCAACCTAGGTAAGTAGTATACTTCAATAACATTTTAAGTTAGTTCAATGCTAGCAAACCAGATTCTGGCCGTCTGTTATGCGTTAGACGATGTGTTCTATCTTGATTTACAATATAAGAATTGATTAATTAACTATTGGCATAATTATTCTTTATACCGCCTCTGTGGTCTAGTGGCTAAGACCACCGGTTTGGACCCAGAGGTCCCGGGTTCGATTCGCAGCGGGGGGTAGTTTGTGCACTCGGTTTGGATGGTGGTAGGGCTTGTTAGTCCGCCAGGCTAGCTACTACCATCTTATCTAAATATGTCGCCATAACATCAATGTTTGTAGCATTGTTGTGTTCCGGCAGCTAGAGATAAGATAGCCAGTGCCTCACTAGTTGAGGTTCCCGGGTGAAGTGAGCTTCCATCATTGGCTTTATCGTCACTTTACATCAGGTGAGATCAAGGCACTGCGCTTACCCGTAAAATATTTAAAAAAAATATTGTATAATTGTTAATAATGGAATAATTTTAAACAAAAAAGAATACAAAAAATAACAAAAATACAAGGAAACAGAACAATCACAAAACGCACACACTACTGAAAGGGGCTGGTTAGGAGGACAATAAAACACAAAGTTGATGCAAGAAACAAAATGTCATAGCATAAGTTAGTGTGAATTAGATCTACTATTTTCTCTTGTAATAGGCATTTTTCTTGCAGTTTTAAAGTGGGTCGTGAGATGGTGCTAAGGTTTTGTAGCAGTCAATTACCAACATAGCTCCACATATTTAGTAAAATTTATTAGAATTGGTAGAAATATAATGTATTATTCAATCATTCACCATTTATCAATTACCATTGATTATTATTATCAATCACCATCATTTTAAGAAAAAAACACTGAATATTATTTAGACTAAATTACGGACAAAGTTCTTTTATATGTCCAGAATGAAAGAAAGAAACTAAAAAAGTTACTACTCAAGGGGTCGAGGGGTATATAATACCATAACTCATTACTATTATTAATCATCACAATATATTAATTTTTATTTATATAATTAAATTTTTTTTATTTTTGTTTACAACACTAGTATGTGTATGTATTAACAAGGGAGATATTAGAATATTTAATAACTTGTAAAATAAATTACTTTGACACTGGCTAAATGTGCTTAGCGCCCAAGCCATCAACTAAGGAAAAAACAATTAGAAGTTACACTCTTCTGCTTAAAGTAAAAAAAATATAAAACGCCCAGTTAAGTCTATGGTTAAAATAAAGGTTAAACAGAAAAAGATGGTAAAGTAATAGGAAAATGAGTAATGACAAGGCAAAAACACCCATCAGGTTTCAACTCACTGTTCCAAAGCACGGCGCGGGCCATTTGGCGACCCATCCGGCCATCCTCTACTTCTGCAAAACATTATAACATTCGTCATTTGCTATTCACATACCTAATTAATGGTTCGAGACAACTTCGCATATAATGTCTGATAAACTGAAAGTGGTTTTTGCTTAGGTAGCTTTGATGAAGATTATTTATAAAAAGATTATACATAATATATTTTTGAATAATAAACAAATCCGGAACTATATAAATATTAGTTAAATTTTGTCGCTTGTTTTCTTTTTTTTTAACTTTTCATTACTTTAATGCGCGATTTAGAATATATAAAAGTGCTAGAACTACCTTCAATTTTGTTTATATTTATAAAATTTATAAAATACAGTGAAGAAAAACACCTACCCGACCCAGCCAGGAATCGAACCTGGGAAATCTTCCGCAATCTGGGCGGCTGCACTGCTATGCTACCGGGAAGGCTGACGTAAGCGCTGAATTTTGTCACTGCTTTTTTAATTTTTGAGTGCTAATAGCGGCACAGTGCGCCATCTATCCAACGTACGTAACGTTTTCACTGTAGTTTATAAACTTTATAAATACTTAATTTAGCTTCAGTGCAGCAATTAGCACTTGAAAATAAAAAAGTAAAATTAACTGTTTTTTTTTTTAAATGCTAGCAAAAACCACCCATATCTACTTTTAGGACTAATTTAAATATACTCTAAATAAAAGTGCAACAACCACTGACAAATTTATCAGACCATAACAACAAAATAAGGAGACTGTAGAAGGTAAGCTTCGTACAAACGGAACAGCTCGGAACAGATCGGAACAGCTCGGAGCAGCTCGGAACAGATCGGAACAGCTCGGAGCAGCTCGGAGCAGATCGGAACAGCTCGGAGCAGCTCGGAACAGATCGGAACACCTCGGAGCAGCTCGGAACAGATCGGAACAGCTCGGAGCAGCTCGGAACAGATCGGAACAGCTCGGAGCAGCTCGGAGCAGCTCGGAACAGATCGGAACAGCTCGGAGCAGCTCGGAACAAATCGGAACAGCTCGGAGCAGCTCGGAACCGATCGGAACAGCTCGGAGCAGCTCGGAACAGATCGGAACAGCTCGGAATAGCTCGGTGCATTCCGAGCGCAGCTGTTGCGAGATCCGTGTCCGTGCGAAGGTCTATGTGTGCGTTCCTCGAGCACGTTTGTATAAAGCTTCTGGGTCTCCGTATGTTGTGTCATAACGCTAACATTGTCTCATATTAGCATTCGAACAAAACCAAGGAGGTACAACTCACTATGGTCCGAGTACACGTTCTGATGCTTCATGTTCTGCGGCTGCATCCGGTGCTGGTACATCGGGTAGGTAGGCGAGGGACTGCGTGCCCGCTTCCCGCCCACCTGGATCGGACCGCGCCCTATACTTTGCTGTTGTGGACAATCACGATGGGCACATCAACAACACCGATTACACTACTAAGGTTGATAACATCACATCATCATCACATCACTCAGCAGTGGAGACATAAAAATTGAGCTTATTTTTAATTTTTTTGTGAGTTCGCTTATTGCCTCAGATGGTATTTTCAGCTTCACCGGTCTTTTTTGGGGGCGGCGAGAAACTTAAAGGGTTCCTCAAGCCGTGTCAAACGAACCACCGTCAGAAGTTTTCTAAAGGGAACGGCATCACGCACTAGGGCGTGTCCCCGTGCCCTACTAGATTCTCCGAGGGGTTCGGAGCGGATCGGGGAGCGGAACAACCCGAGGGTGCCTCTGAAAGCTTGAACCTTTATAGGGTTCATTTTTAACATAAAAACCTAAATAACATTATTATGTAATACATATTGGGTAAGTTACATAAGCTAGGTGTATTTCAGGCGGGAATTGCCAAATATCAATAGTAAATAAGTTCTTTTATATTGATTCAGTTACTCAGATAAAAAACTTAAATTTATGTCAACATATTTATTTAAGGATTAAAATACAAAAAAACTTTTTTTTTGTCTTTTGAGAGTCTGCTGTTTGTTTCAGGCTACATTTTCAGCGTCACTAGACTTTTAAAGGGTTCCCCAAGCCGTGTGAAACGTAGCACCGTCAGAGGTTGTCTAGAGCGAACGGTATCACGCATTAATGCGTGTCCCCATTCCCTTTTAGATTCTAAGAGGGGTTCGGATCGGATCGGAAAGCAAGTCGTAATGTAAGAGCTCGTACCTTGTTCAGAATGTGTGAAGTGAGAGGCGGCGGCCGGCCTTGCGAGGGGGGTGGATCTGTGGACGACTGCATCGGGAACATTGGGATCTGAATGTTGCCCATCGGCATCTTCATTGGTTGCATTTCACTGAAAAGGTGTGATATAAATAACATATTATACTAGCATAGTTACTTCAGCTAAAATCTTCTTCAACGTTTATGCAAACAGTCAAAGTCAAAGTTAAATTTTTTATTAAAATAAACTATCACTGCTTTTGAATCGTCTAAACCTTTTTTTACATGCTAGTCATTCAGGATGTCTATTTTTAAGCTGTGGAGCAGAATGGGCTTGAATGATGAATATACTAATGCATTCAAAATTAAAGGTTTAAAATGTTTGGCTCAACTTCAAACATTCCAGGTTAAGCCCTAATGTAATAGATAAAACCGATTTTTGTGACACCTTCTTTTTATCACAAAATCCGATAGGTTTAACATTCTAAACTCTTGTGTGTCAAATGTACATAATGTAAGAAAAAAAAAATTTTAAAAATGCAGGTGTCACAAAAATCGGTTCTATGAGTACTGTGCCTTGTTTCAAAGGATAAAGGAGCAGCAAACAAAAGGTAAACAATGTATAAAGAAAAACAGCACTTAGTTTGCATACTCACTTGGTTTCTTTTTGTTGTTGTCGTTTTCTGATTTCGTCTTCATTGAGGACCTTCTTCAATTGCATGAACAACTGTTGTTTTTCTTTCTCTAGTTGTTTTAACTTTTGTTCTAATTGATCAATCTGTTCTTTTGTTTCCTCTAAAATATTTATACAATAACAAACAATTATATAATAATTTATTATTGGTTTACAACAAGAAAAATTACGTTCATTTGGATTTTATGATCGACTTTTAAATACGGTATTCTTTTAACAATGATTTGGTTATGTAGAATATCAGTGCAGCAGACTCCGCTTGCTGTATAAACTGAGACACACAGTGTAGACATCACATAACTGTTATGTGTTGTGGTGTTATGTCATAAAACACCATAACCTGTTGTATGTAAGTAGTGTATTTTTAATGCAATTTCAATAAATTTATTTTCTTTATTACTTTCCAAAGCATTTTTGCTCAGGCAATTAAAAATAACTTAATTTATGAATGTCTGTTTATGGTTGTATTAACCCGCCAACTCACATGTTGCATGTAAATAGCGACTTTGTTATTCTCCACTTAATTTAATATTTGTTTTGTATTGTTAAAATTACTGTTGTCTAGTTTAAATGCATGTTTCATCATATGAGTAACAATACATACCAAGAGTCATGACATCCTGCCTTTCCCTTGCTTCTCTTTCTTTTCGTAATCTTTCTTCTTCCACCTCAGCTTCATATTCTAAAATCATTACAAATTAACTTATTTATTGCATTCTATTTCATTTCCAATATTAATCAATTATGAATATACAGAAATACATAAAATGCAGGCAGATGGTTGGAATAACTAATTAAAAATAATACAGCTGATATTGACATTATTTAGTGTCTTGGTTGAATGAATGAATGAATAAACATTTATTGGTAATACACAACACTTAAACAAAGTCATATTTTATTTTATTAGACAACAGAAAATTAAAATTTGAAAAAAAAAAACTCTTTTTGTTACTGTTTTTGACATATCGTGAAAAAAAATGTGTTATTTTTAAGGGCCCTCTTTTCTATACCCGGACCAATTTTACTGATAATAACAAACTGCCTGGTACTGTTTTGTACTTCAATTACTCTTTTTGCTCACTCAAAGCAGCACATACAAGTAGCAGACATAAAGCCAAATGGCATTTTATACCAGGAATAAAGGGTAGACATTTAATATTTAATAGAAGCACGAAATTTACATTGTTATTGGGTTATGCAAGAATTGGACAATTTAAGTGTTTTTCAAGGTTGTTCCGTAAGTATTGGAAGATGTTTTTGTTAATAGGTTTAATAAGATCGGACCTTTGAAAATTTTTAAATTAAATGAAGCACTAAAATAGGTCAGTGTCGCCCTAACATAAAGATCGTGTAAGAATTTTGTTTAAAAACTGGTTTTTCGCAGCAGCAGGCTATCATCAATATTACCTTCTTTCTTCCTCTGTCTTTCACGTATAATATACCGTTTAAGAGCATTCCACATTTTCTGATCAGCGTCATTTTGTTCCTCAGCTGTTGTTGACGTTACAGCAGGCATTTCGGAATAAGCACTGAACAAACTGATGATCGACAATTTACCACAGTACGAAGATTTTTGGTTTGCGCTGATTAGTGATTACATCAACGATGGATGCACTATTGTTTAAAATAATTTTGATGATTGTAGTAGGTAATTTATTTAACAATTGATTTGAGTGACATTCAAATTAGTGTTCAGTCAGATCATAGAGTACTTTCTCATCTAGCGATGGGCGATTGATTGTTACTAAATAAAATCGAATTATTCGATTGTCAAAACAATCGAACTCAATCGAACGAAAATCATAACTAGTCGATTATTAGTAATTGCGCAATGAGGATCGGCAAGGTTTTTTGTTTTGAATGTAGTATTATAGTCCATGAAAAATGCTAAGCATTGGTGTAATTAGTTTTGTTGTACGACCAATAATGAGCGAGTAATAATCAAAAGAATGCGCCTCACGTAAAGTTGCCGCCCCACGAACGTGATGACGTCATAGTGACGGAAAGAAACCGCCCGCGACATTTTAGCCATTTGCCGCGATAGAGCGTCCTAGGATGTTAACGTGTTTTAAAACCAACTACGAAAATAATTAGAGTTCGCCTTGGATTTTTAACATGTATAAGTATTGTATATTAAGAAATGTTAATGTGTGTAGACATATTTTTCTGTTCATGGAAAATTACGTTAAATTTAAGTTGGTTAGAGGAAGACTCAGACTAAAGATTCCGTCCGCCTCATAAATTTTAATGTCAACAGCCTCCAAAAATAAAAAATACTTTCTGTATTAAATCTTTTTTATTTTTAATAACCTTAAGAACGTTTACGCCGCACACTAGCGCCACTAATGAAAAAAAAACATATCTAAAAATTAGAGATAGAAAATCAAATTATGCTCAACAAACTATTTGAATGAAGTAATTTAGCATTTTTACGTCACCTAACGAACACCTCACATGTTATGGTTTAGTTAAATAAGACGTTACGGCCACTTTTAACTATAACGCCATATTATATTTCATCATAATCTTCTTCGAATATATCTACTTTTTTTTGATTTCAAAGTTTTCATTTATCTCATCATCATAATATTTTTTTCATCACATACTTAAATGTACAACAATAAGTTTTAATTTTTATCTTATGTTCTGGGGTTAGTTATTCTTGCTTAAACCGTGCAAACATGTCCCGATCTTTGGACCTGCACAAATCCCACGGCATCATTTCCATATCTTTCACGTGCCGATCTGATGTAAAACGATATAAATATAATATTGTTATTGATATAAAGCAAACTCACAGACACTCTTGAGTGTCTGAAAAACAAATAATTTATGAAAATATACTTAATACGTTAACAAAAGTTTTTGTTGTTAACATTTTTTACGAGCTAGTACGTACAGTGGGTACGTTTTCTTCTATTAGCAGTTTTTAGGTTGTGATTGTGACACATTGCACAAAATTACAGCACATAAATAAGTTCGCGTTTAGCTATCTAGAATGCCGCGCGTACTGACTATCATTAATACCATTTTATAATTATTATGTATTATGTTAGTTTTCATAGTTATTATGTACTAGTTTGATAGATAGATAAATATCACATTAATACGTTTATTTACACAACAACAAACGCGTAGTAACTGAATTCATTAATTGAACTGCACTGTACATGCATAGCCACGCAAAGGTGAGTGAACAGCGAGCGCGCGTCCGTCACTATGACGTCACGCATAGCCGCGGTACGCTGACTTTCGCGGCCAGGGCGGCCCATGTTTAAATGCTAATAACTCTGTAATCAAAGGGCCGATTTTGATAATTCAAAAAGTTATACTCTTTACGTCATAGAGAGCACGTGGATCTGAAATCCAAACGGGTTTGGCTTAGTGTTCCGGATCCTCTTTGTTGTAAAAACAATCGACAGTCGATTGTGTTCGAATGAAAATCGTTACTATTTAATCGCTGAACGATTGTTAGTAACTACGCGATTGTTACTAGAACAATCGACAATCGAAAGCATTCTAATGAAAATCATTACTAGTCGATTATTAGTAATTTCGCAGTTGTTAAAAAAAACAATCGACAGTCGATTGTACTTGAATGAAAATTGTTATTACTCAATATTTATTTATTTATTTAATTTAATAAACGACGGCGACCGATTGGTCGCCCCAGGTACCGCTGGAGCGATATGGCGGAAGCTGACCTGCGCGCCCTCGGAGCCGTCAACTGGCAAGAGACTGCAATGGACAGGGGAAAGTGGAGAGTTCTCGTTTCGGAGGCCAAGACTCACTTTGGGTCCCTGCGCCAATGGAGTAAGTAAGTAGTATTTAATTTAATAGGACAACCAACAAAATTAACACTAAATTAAATTAAAGTTAACAAAAATGGACTTAAGCTAAGTGCCATCAATATTGTTAGTATAGTAGGTACATAACTGCGCGAATGTTACTAGAGCAATCAATAAACGAAAGCATTCATCCGAATCCGAACGATTAATTACACCTTTTAAGCGATTATTAATAACTTCGCGATTGTTCCTAAAACAACCGATTGAATCGAGAACATTAATTGGAATTACTACGAGGGACAAATGCAAAAAAATTGTACATTTCTGAATGCGTGAACGTCCTATTAGAATAAACGTTCAATACATAACTTCTTTTCATATATTTTTTTAAATACGTTCATAAAATTACATTATAACAAAAACTAAAAGAAATAAATAATATTTTCCCGATAAATCAATTAAATAAAAATCAAATCATCAGGATATGTTTAGTTTTCTTCATACAAGTACGCGTGTCCTTCTCGTCCTTGTTCAGCTTTGTGTATGGGAAAAAAATACAGGTGAGTGATTTCATACTGTTAAATATTTTAGTTATTTATAGAATACTACATACATTTTAATACTTTAAACAATAAATCAGGCCTCTTTATTAAAAACTGTTTTAAATATCATTTTTAAAGCCGTCCGTAATTTCTTTCATATTTGTTATTTAGCTTTGTTTATTGTTATTTAGTAGAAACATAAGTTTGTTACCTGGCAAAACTAAAATCATAAATAATGTCTGTAGATGGCGCTGGTTCTGCACGACTACCATTTTGCTGGAGTTCTGGTTAGACGGACTACAAGACTTCTACTAAATTGTGCGGGAAAAATACACAAAATAAGTTTCATTTTGATAACCATTCCATTAAACTAATTGGTTAGTGTAAGTTTAGCTTTCCATATAGTTATTTCAAGGATACCTCATGATATATTTAGAAACATATAAACAGTTTGATTCAAAGACATCTCTTAGTATTTTTCACACATTTTAGGTTGTACACACGAGTGTTTTGTTCCTTTTTGTTACATTTCTTTGTAACGTAACAAATATGAAATAACAAATATGAAGTAAAGTCGCACTCACATTGTAATAGTTGACTTGGATTACTAAAGTTAAAATATTATGATCACAGTCAATTTTAAGGTTGATTTGCAAAAAAGATGTTAAGTAGGTCGAAAGTAATACAAACTGGACTTGCTGCCATTCTTTATTAAAATAATCAATACTCATTAACAAATTTACCTTTCAAATAAACATGAACTAGTTCTTATAGTTCATCTTTGTTATTTTTTTGTAACATCAAGTTATTTTCATCTTTGTTTCCTTGTACATTTTTTTTGCATTTGTCCCACGAATGAAAGTCATTTTTGATCTGATCAATTTTCAAAAACTGATTTATCGGTGTCATTCAAACAAACAAACAGCTTACCTCGGCGGTTCACCACGAACAACTCGAACCTACGTAGGTACAGTCAGCTACACATTAAGCTATACAAAACCATTTAAAAATGACATTTATGTCTGAGGCATCAGGTACACATGTATGTGCAGGTATAACTTGATGTGTCGCTGACTGTACCAACTACCCGTTTGCTACCGAGTTTGTAGTGGACGTCAGTTTTGTCGTAACTACGCGTAACGTATATTAGACATTGAAAAATGGCTCTTATACCTCAGACATAAGAGCCATTTATCAATAGGTTTGTCTAACTTCAATGGTTTTATAAAATTGACGTCCACTGCAAACTCGAAGCAAACGGGTAGTTCATAACGCGCACGCGTCTTTGACTACTTTTGATTGTCGATTACAAAATTAAGTATACGCTTATCTTACACGTGCCATGCCGCTCGCGGCCTGCTGCTGTCGGCATTGTCAAAGCACAACATGACGTGTCTGTGTGCGTGCGTTAATTCGGGCGCTTTAGTATGAAGTCAAAGTATCTACTTATTGTATAGTTACTATATTGTGGTCAAAGGGTTTAGCGGCGCGGCGCGGCGCCTAGTTGTAGTTACCTACTAGGTACTACGCTTACGTCACGCGCGCCCGTCCCGCGCCGCCGATCGTGTCCAGTTTAGCTGTACTTGTCAATATTTTTTTAGATAAGTACACACGGCGGCAGATCAACCTACCCAAACCTGTCAAATTTCTCCAATGAATATTGATCCTTATAACCAAACTATAAAGTTCAAAATTAATTGTAGAAATTTGAGTTTTGGGTAGGTAAAATGAATCGACAATCGAACACATGATAGATACTAATACAATTTTGTCGATTCATTCGATTTTTTTTTAGTAACAAACGCCCATCGCTATAACCATCTGAAAATAAAGCAAGCTATTATCAAGTTGGTTCCTCTTCCTTCCTTTCTTTTTTTTATTTTATTTGATGGCTTTGTGCGATTAGCACATTTAGCCAGTGTCAAAGTAATTTTTCGTACAAGTAATACATAAATAAACAATATTTCTTTAAATGATGATGAATGATATTAGAAATGGGAAGTGAGAAATGATATACCCCCCAACCCCTCGAGTATCTCAGTAAAGATGTGGGGCTTTACTAAGTCCTCACGCGAGCTTCTTGAGAGAATTTGAAAAGTGACGTTGCACTGTTTTGTTTCATTTGCCAACACTTATGCACACTCACGAACACTTAACGGTTAATAATCCACCATTATTTCACATTAATATTCGACATAACACAAATTTTGGAAAATAAGACAAAACCGCAGACATGACGCTTCACTTTCCCGCCAAGAAGTCCTTCCTTCCTTTCTTTTCCTGTTTCCTCCTTCTTCTTCTTTTATTTATGGCACGTTTTGTGTCTACAGCCGAACACAATTCCGCCAATATCACGTAGGTAGGTAGCCAATACACAATACTACAGCAAAAACCTCAGAATAATAACTAAAGTAAGCAAAAACATACCGATTGAAAGTCAATAGTCCATGACTATTTTCTTTTCGAGATTATGAGAAATTGCAGCCACAAAAGAAATAGTACCACATAGACCACACACTCACAATTTCTAGTAATCCAAAGCATTCGTGCTATCTAGACAAAAATACTATTAAAATCTGAAATAATGTGAGATACTAAGGCCCGATTTTTCAATCCTCAGATAAGTTTTATCTAAAGAATAAGGTTTTCATTGTGACATATTTTCTAAAGAGAATCTGTCATTATGTCAAATTATTCAATGAATAAATTTTAACTGATGATTGAAAAATCAGCCCTAAGACAATGTCATTGTCTCAGAATAATAACTAAATTGTTCTGAGGTTATTGTCCGAAGTTATTGTCAGTCGATACGCGAACAAGTCAAATATATCTAAAACGAACTGTTAGCTTTTAATTAGTACTTCTGAATTTGGCCGAGGCTAGGCCGGGCAAAAGGACTCAAGATCTTATTTTTTTGATGACCGACGACATAACCTAACAATACAAAAAATAAAAACTAAGTGTAAACCTATGTACCTATTATCTATGTTCATTTGTCGCACTCCAACCTCCTTTTCTAGTTTTTTATTTTAACCTTCCTTCTATAGCTTTAGTTAATGTTCTGAGAATAAAGGTGGAAACATATTACTAAAACGTGACGCCACGTCACGCCATCCGACGCGTGTCAGTACTAATCAATCCCATACATTTATTATGGTCAGTTGCACACAGTGTGTTTCTAGTTGATTTTCTAAATATATTTATTCGCTATTATATGGGCTCTATTGGCTGCATCTCTTTGCTTTTCCTTTAGGAAAGAAAACAAAAAAGTGATGTTATTTTAATGTTACCAGATTAAAGAGTCAGTTCACGGTTATGGAGAAAACTTTAGTTTCGGGGGGAAATAATAAAATATGCATTATTTAACGGTTTATTTACCAATAGTACAACTTAAACATGTTGCTGATATCGCGGTAGCGTACCGCAAAGTGTATTTTTTTTTAAACTTAAATAAAAGATAATAAGCTATTTACTATTCTTTATTGCGCAAGCTGTTCAGTTACAGTCTTATTAAGCATATTCATGTCCATATGTATTGTATGTTTTTAACTATATTCATATAAAGTTGTTTTTTAAAGTTGTATTTTTTGTAGCTAATATTAATATCGTTTATAGGAAATTTTACAAAATTGACTGGTAACCCTTTTAAAGTATTTTTGTGTGAGTGACAGACAGCGAGAGAGAGTGTGTGTGTGTGTGTGTGTGATTAGCCGCTGACTGTATTAAATTAAATAGAATAAATTGTTAAAAACAAAAATCAAACCGAAAAGTGTTTTTATAAACAATAATCTTTAACTGTGACAATGGACGGACCTTCCGGACCAAAGAAGAAGCTAAAAACAGTAAGCAAACAGTCGATGTGTCTCATGAGACCAAAATAAGTTTAAATTCGCTTTCTTTTCATAAATTTATTTGTCATCAATTTCAAATTTTCCAAAAAGTACTTAGGTAATAAGCTATTAAAAAAAGTATATGTCCTCAAACTTTTATTTGAGGGTTTATTAAAACTTATAAATCAATTTCTTGTAAGAATAGTAATAGTATATACCTAATAAAAATTTAATAAATTTACGTTTTTTGGTTTAAGTACCTATTTTTTTAGAATACAATGGGTTTATTATGATATCAACACTAACCATCATAACATTTAGTACGTAAAATAAATAAACAGCAAAGTAATATTTTCTCTGTATTAATAAAAATTAATAAATAAATATATATTCCTCTGTTATTGATAATTTATTTATTTATTTATTTATAAAGTACCTATATTTTTACTTCACGTATATAACATAGGTATTAGTAATAATAAGTTGATAACATCCATATCAAGATACTTATCTTTACTGAGCATCCAATAGTATAAGTATTTGAAATATGACTCATAATCATAAATAATAATAGTAGGTATAGGCCTATTTATACTCATTTTCTAAGCCTTATCTTATCAGTTGATTTAATTGACAATAATGATAAATATACGGTAGGTGTGTGGTATGTCTATAAAGAGTTAATTTAGGATTATTATAATGTATGTTCTAACATCACTATAGTTATTTTTAGTACTTAAATCTTTAATAACTTTTTCAATGCAGATATTATGATGTACTTACTGTATTTTGTATTTAAGCATATTTTCCTTTATAAATTGGTACTGGTCTCCAAACTTTAGTATGGAGATGGCACTAAATGTAATATGACAATAAAACAATTATTTCGGAAATGCCGGGAAGCAACCAAAAAAACGCACTATAAATATGTCTGGATCAGGAACTCGACTATCCTTGTTCGAGAGCATGACGACTCTCTTGCAATCGCCATTCGATCAGATGGCGATATCGCAAAGATCAAAACTAATAACAATAAATTATAGTGTTTTACCTATTAAAAAGAAAATCACTTGCATGTGGATTTGTATTGCTGTAATGTTTGTTCTTGTGTCTTTGTCGAATGCATGTACCTTAATTTTATCAATAGTAAAAATATTTACTGTTAATTTTAATTATGCCGATTGTCAATTTAAAATAAGTTCACCGTATATTGTTTCGTTTACGCTGTTGAGTGGCTGGGTACTAGTAACTATAAAACACTATGCAATTATTTCTGTTGCTAACTGCAACTTGTATATTTCGTCGAGCGTTCTCAGTCTTCCTAGAGCTTTTTACGTAACCTATCATAACATGCAAGCATATTGTGCACTATTTAATGCCATCACACGTAAAGCATTATTCAAGTTTAAACTAAAACCATTTTATGAATATATATTTATAAAAAAAATGTCCTTTTATGTATAGTACAAACCAACAAAAGCATTTAACTGTTTACTATCAAAATTGTAGGGGTATGCCTACAAAACTACAGACGCTATACATGAATATTTTATCATTTGCTTACGATATAATTATCCTAACTGAAACCTGGTTAGTGCCTGAAGTTGGTAACAATGAATTCATTGACCAACGTTACATAGTTTATCGATGTGACCGCGACCGCGTAGTTACAAAAAAACAAGACGGAGGTGGAGTTCTTGTGGCAGTTCTGCGAGGACTGAGGCCAAATATCTTAGACTAGCTGTGCTCGCGACTTCGTCCGCGTGGAATAGTGTCTTTCGGCAGCATTTTTAATTTTTTAGGCTCTTTTCCCGTTTTTGCAACATTTTTCACTAATGCTTCGCTCCTATTAGTCGCAGCGTGATGTTATATAGCCTAAAGCCTTCCTCGATAAATGGACTATCCAACACAAAAAGAATTATTCAATTCGAACCAGTAGTTCCTGAGATTAGCGCGTTCAAACAAACAAACAAACAAACAAACTCTTCAGCTTTATATATTAGTATAGATTTTAATTTTTTAGGCTCTTTTCCCGTTTTTGCAACATTTTTCACTGATGCTTCGCTCCTATTGGTCGCAGCGTGATGTTATATAGCCTAAAGCCTTCCTCGATAAATGGACTATCCAACACAAAAAGAATTATTCAATTCGAACCAGTAGTTCCTGAGATTAGCGCGTTCAAACAAACAAACAAACAAACAAACAAACAAACAAACAAACTCTTCAGCTTTATATATTAGTATAGATGTTACTAATTTAACCGCTGTCCCGCGGCCACTTGGTATAGAGCATCTACTCATACATACAAATACCTAGTATTAATCGGTGTCAACGTCATGTTATTAGTGCTGCGTACATTCCACCACGCACACCTGTGGATGAATATGATAAACACTTCGATTTGTTACAGGATGTACTAAGTTATCCCAATGTCGAAAAAATTTATATTACTGGAGATTATAATACTCCCGACATTAAATGGACTCCTGATTTTGGAAATAATCTTAATCAAACTCATTTTACTGGTTTGGTGGCAGCAGGCTCATCTGGCGTGTGTTCCTCGTTACGAAATTTAATGGCATCATTAAGCTCTACGCAATACAACAATATTACTAACCCCAACGGAAATATTTTGGACTTATTCATTACCAACTCCTCCTGTAGAGTCACCCCGCAGATTCATCCATTACTTCCCCCGGATTCTCATCACCCACCGTTTATTGCACAAATATTAATTGATCACATACCCCAGCCTATGAAAAAGCGACCGACAACAAAATATAACTTCTACAAAACTGACTTTGAACTTATTAATCAAAAAATGCAGCTCACGGACTGGGTGGGTTTGTTAGGCCGCTCTCCTGCTGAGGAATCCCTTAACATATTTTATAACACTGTAGATAGCATAGTCAAACAGCATGCTCCACTCGCGAGTATCAGATCAGCTTGTTTCCCGGTCTGGTTCTCACGCTCTTTAATAAATTTATTTAAAAGGAAGAATAAAGCTTGGATTAATTGGAAAAAATTTAATAATGACTCTGATTATGAAAAATTTTCTGAATGTCGAAATACTTTTAAGAAAATGTGTGAGCAATGCTACAAAAAATACATAACCTCTACAGAAGATAATATAACTAAGAATGTTAAGCATTTTTGGACTTATGTGTCTAACCGTAAAAGTAAATCCGGAATTCCCTCTAGTATGCAATATAAAAACAGAAAATCTCAAAATCCAGAGGAGATCTGCAATATGTTTTCTGATTTCTTTTTATCGGTATTCGAACCAGTTTCACCTACTCTTAAACAATGGCAACCCCCAAACAGCAGCTTTAATAACAATAATATTAACTATTATATCGGATATAACATTTAGTGAGAAAAACATTTTAAATGAATTAAAGCAATTGGGCAATTAAAGCAATAATTCCTCAAAGGGACCTGGTCCTGATGGTCTTCCACCACTGTTCTTAAAAAGAACTGCAAATACCATATGTGCACCGCTGCATATTATTTACAACAAGTGCATAACGGAAGGAGTCTTTCCGGAGGTTTGGAAACGCGCCAATATAACCCCAGTCCACAAAAGTGGTCCTAAAAATGATGTTGAGCAATACCGACCAATATCTATCTTGTCTGGCTTGTCGAAGTTGTTTGAAAGACTCATACATAATGAAATCTACCCTATTTTACACGGCACTATAATCGAAGAGCAACATGGATTCTTTAAACGTAGATCAACCACTTCTAATTTACTAATCTTTAGTAATTTTCTGTTTGAAAATATTGACAATCGAGTACAAGTCGATGTAGTCTACACTGACTATAAGAAGGCATTCGATAAGGTGGATCATGCGCTGTTGCTAAATAAAATAGCGTTTAACGGTATACGCGGTAACTTGTTGCGTTGGTTCGAATCTTATATCCAGAATAGGTCTCAAAAGGTAGTCATCAATGGTTATCATTCCAAAAGCGTTTTGGTAACTTCAGGGGTACCACAAGGTTCCATCCTTGGGCCCCTTATGTTTATTTTATTCATAAATGATATAAAGCATTGTTTTCAAAATTCAAAACTATTATTGTATGCAGATGATCTAAAAGCCTTTAAAACTATCAAATCCATTGATGATTGCACCGCTTTTCAACACGACTTAGATAGGCTGGCTACTTACTGTAATAATAATAAACTATTCTTGAGTATCCCTAAGTGTAATTTCATAAGCTTTACAAAAAATATTAAATTTATTCGCTTTTCATATAGGCTCTGCAGTACTTCTTTAAGTAGGACATGCACCATAAGAGACCTAGGAGTAACCCTCGACAGTAAATTATCATTAAACCAACATGCAGAAAATATAATTGGTAAAGCTTTCAAAATGTACGGCTTCGTAATGCGATCCTCCTCCGATTTTAAACGTTCCTCTACATACCTTTATTTATATAAAACCCTAGTCCGGTCCCAGCTTGAATACGCGGTACCCATATGGAACCCTTTCTATAAGAAGTTCAAGGATGCGATTGAGAGCGTTCAGCGGAAGTTCCTGCGGGCGATGCACTACAGGTGTGTAGGCAGGTACTTGAATTATACCCAACTACTCAACAAATATAAAATATTGACACTTGAGTGTAGACGTCAATATCTTGAAGTTATTACTTTGCATAAAATAGTGCACAATGGTTTTGATTACATTAATATTGTGAACAATCTGTGTTATTTAGTGCCAAGAACTATTCAAAAACGGGAGGTGCGCGCGGGTCGACTGTTCGCTGTGGGCACTTGCCGCACGAACACTGGCCAGCGCGCACCTATACGCCGTATGGTAGACACTTACAATAGTGCGTTCGAATCAATTGATATATTTTTGTATGATGGAGTTAAATTTAAATCACTGATCTTCCAAAAACTCTTCAATGTATTATAATTAATTGTCACATTTATTATTATGTACTATAATATATCTATATTTTGCTTGTTTTATATTTAATCTTAAGTTCTTACTACTATTACTTGCTTAGGTGTAAATGTTTAAATTAACTTAAATAAATTGTATTTGCACTTCAGCACCCTCTAACGTTTTATAACTATTATTTGTATCACTCTGAGAATAGCGTTGTGGGTTACATTACTGTTAATATAGATTTAGCTTTATCTTTATGTTATAAGATGTAATGTGACTGTTTGCTGTTCCTTAATAAAATAAAATAAAATAAATGATGATAGTGAATTGGTACACTGCTACAAAATCATCAAAATTTGATTGTGATCAAAAGTAACTAGATAGTCCTCTTCACTATATCAGGGGCCCGACCGCCTAACCAATCGCTTTGACTTCATGTGTGGTTTATGACGTCATCGTGTCGTTTCGTGCCGCCTATGAAAGCAATATGGAAAGCTATAGCCTTTAGCTTTTGATATCGCTTTCATAGGCGGTGCGAGGTGGCCAGATGGCGTCATAAACTATATGCGTAGTCAAAGCGATTGGTTAGGAGGTCGGGGGGGCAGGTCAGGTAACAGCAACCCAGACTAATCATTCTTGTTCCTAACATAAGCCTTTCAATGACTGGCAATTCCAAATTAGGCTTTGATAAGTTTCATAGGTATGCATTTCATTATCATCATTATCAGTTCAGCTTGTAAGCACTTACCGCTGCTTATAAGCCTCCCTTTAACACGCACACTTAGCTAGTCCTGTGCATTTATAGGAAAATAAATTATGAATGATGTTTATGACAAACACATTGCCAGTGTTTGTCATAATTTTTGATTTAAGAAATAAATGTTGGTGATTCAAAGATTTTACAATGACTTTATACTGTACAATCTACCATCTTATGTAAATGATGGTTTTTTTTACCAACCATCTGTCTGTTAAAAGTGAATTTACCATATGATTGAAAGCAATAAAGAATAGAAAATAAGGATTTAGATATATAGGTACATATTGTATTTTTTCAAATATAAATTATGTGTGTTAAATTAAAACAGTTTATATTTAATATAATGTTGCAGCTCTTTGTGACATTTAGTTCACCAGACCAGACCGACCCATTAAACAACAGCGTAAACTTATTATTATGTAAAAATTAATGTGTGTAGAACAATCTTGCATAAACATAAAATGTTTATATAATTTTTAACGTAAATTTTGTTGCGAACAAATTACAAAAACACAAATGTTGAAAAAATTTCCACAAGCAGGATTTGAACCCGCACCCTTCTGACATACCGGGTCAGGTGCTCTCCCAATTGAGCTATCGTGGTTCTAACCAGCCCGCCGAAATTTCGGAATGTGCTCGTGGAATTTTTTTCAACATTTGTGTTTTTGCATAAACATGTTTTATGACAGAAATAAATCCAAGAAAATGCTATTTACAAACTTTAAAAGGCTAGGTAAATTAAGTAAGGTAATATATAATATTATATTAAAAATTATTTAGGTACTTAATAATATATGTTTTGATGATATTGAATTTGGTTTCTACATATTATAAATAAAACTAGATTCTGCCCGCCATTTGCATGCCTAATACGACGTGTGGCGGTTCCGAAGTTTTCCCAGTAGGTATATTAAGTGAGAATAATCTTAACGCATTATAAAAATATGTTTCTAGTAGAGATGCGCCGAATAGTGGTTTCACCGAATAACCGAATACCGAATACTATTCGGTTTAACCTTTACCGAACCGAATATTCGGCCGAATTATTCGGTTTACAATTTTATTGTTCTGCCGCGTAAACAACATGTACGCTACGTATCGCTACTGGCTAGATGACGAGCGAGCCGCACCTCACCGCCCGCCATGTCACCCGCGCACACCGCACTGCCACTTTACTTAAAAACATCGCACGATTGCTTAGGTGCTTATTATTACAAAAATATTGATAATATGTATTAACTTTGTTATATTATATTTAAGAAATAAATAAGTTGACTTGAAGTTTCAAAACAAATGTTGATTTGAAGTTTAATTGCTTTATTTTATTAGCTTTATTCAACACATTCTTCATAGGATTTCTTTGACTTATACTACAACATAAATCTTACATAAGAAGTTTTGTCTTTTAGTTCTATAAAGTGTCGTGTAGCCAAGAAAATAGAAATACTCGAACCGAATATATTCGGCACCAATACCGAATAATTCGGCCGAATACAAATAGTGAAAAAAAATGCCGAATACGCTGAATACCGAATACCAAACGAATATTCGGCGCATCTCTAGTTCCTAGGTATTGTATAAAAGTTATCTTAAACAAGTCATTAATATTATCTAAAATTGTAGTCTAGATTGATTGGACAATTACACAAAGCCAATAAGTAATAACTACTACAATGCATAATAAACACCTTTTATAAAATTAAAATAATTTTTAAATTTTTGTTTTGACTGTACAAAACTGACTGTGGTCGCTACCTATGTTACGGCTCTGTCTGTATGCGCGGCAGTCTTCATCTACCGTCACATTATTTATTAAACTACCGCCAAACACAACACTTAAGGCCTGCGCAGACGACGGACTTTTCTCCGCGGCGGAGAAAAAAGTACGCTCCGCTGAAAAAAAGTCCGCCGCGGATTTACCGCGAACTCAACGCACACGGTGTGCGATCATTTGTTGACCGGAAATGTAAAGAAGTGCACGCTATGGAAGCAAATATTCAGTACTTTTGTCCGGTCTTTTCTCTGCATGTCCGCGGTTATTCGGGGGACTTTTTGTACGCGGTACTTTTAATCCCTCGTTTGCGTTACTCGATACAGTTGTAAGCGATCTATTTTAGCGGATAAAAAAGTCCGCGGACAAAAATCCCTCGTCTGCGCAGGCCTTTACGGTGCCTATTACGTGTACACACGCCTGCGCATCCACCTACCACAAACTGTCAAATTTCCTCAATACACTTTGAACTTTATACGTCAGGCATGTTTGAAAATGTATTGAAGAAATTAGCCTTATTCTGGTTGGTTTGTGGTAGGTAACCCAAGCGACTGCGAACTGCTGCCACCTGCTGCGAACACGGCCCGCACGAGTATTTTAGTCAAGCATGAGCTGAAAAAAGTATGCCTATGATATCTATTATCTATACTACCCACAGAAATAGATCTATTTTTGTGATACTACCCGTGTCTATACTAATTACTTTAATCTCCGAATACCAATTACCTACATGCTTACCTTACCGCCTTACAAATAAACAAAGAATAAGGTTCGAATAGTTATTCCGTGTTTTGTTCCTGTCACGTCATTTCAAATTAGAGTAAAAGTGGTAAAAGTGACAAAACACGGAATAAATGAAATGAAATACATTTATTGGCACACACTACAAAATTACACGATATTCACAATGACAATACAAAACAAAGACAAAAGAATAATAATAATAAGGTCCGAATAACTATTCGGACCTTATTCTTTGTTTATTTGTAAGGGGGTAAAAATATATTTATTACTTACTAGCTGCCTGGACAGACTTCGTTCTCTCAAACATTAAATAATCAAAAATTTGCCAAATCGGTCCAGCCATTCTTGAGTTTTGCGCTTAACAACATACATTTTTATTTATATAGATTATGTTTGAAGAGGAAGACCAAAGAAAAGATTGGGAAGACTGCGTGAAAGATGATTATGATATAAAAAGGGGTAAATGTGATGAGGGCTGATCAAGGAGAATGGATAAAGAGTAAAGGTTGTGCCGCCGACACCCTATTTAAAATTAGGAACAGGGGAGACTAATGATGATGAAGATAGTCTCGTACCTACTAGTGCCTAATTTGCCGTCTTTTACAACCTGAGAGCTGCAATCTGTACAGGTTGCAATCTAGGAAGTCTTTCGCAGAGCATGACCACCGAATGGTTTATTTAAAATACCACAAGCTCTCTCGATTCCAATTCGAACGCCTCAATCCCGCCTCGATCTCGCCGCCTTTTGGCCGGCAGGGTGAGGGTGACTGATGCTGCGTTGTTTTCGCGCTGCACTAATTGTTCTTGCGTCTGGTCAGGTGGAGAGTGGAGGCATTTGCCGAGATATCTTTATATCTATAAAAAAATTAGTAGGGGACTGGGACATGCATTATACTATCCCCTCTGGGAACCCTTTGACGATCTTCTGATCACACGGCTCGAGGATCCTTTAGTTTCTCGCCGCCCTTAAATGCCAAAATGTCCGATAACGCTGTATCGGAAACCAAGAGTTATCGCTTTTCAAACAAAAAAAAATGAGCTCTTCCGTGCTACAGAGGGACACTTGTTGTTGTCGTGAATTTATTGAAACTACCAACACGCATTGGGCCAGTGGTGGCCAGTAATGGATTAAAGCTCAGTCTCCCAATACGATATTGTCTATGTGCGAAGGTCTGTGCCTAGCGTTGTATGTGATTGTATGTACCTAAAATAGCTATTAAAAAAGGTTGGAAAAAAGGCGGTCTACTTTCCTTTGACATAGAGACCTTTGAGCCACGATGACTGAATAGTTACTGACGTAACTTGAGCATCCTAGGAAGGTAGATAATAAAGGCTTCTGCTACGCCGTGAGGTTCGAATTGAGCTTAGACCCTCGGAAAAGTCCAAAGTAATGCGGTTGGAAGTCTGGAACGGTTCTCAAGCTGATTTTGTTTGTAGATCCCGGGCCATCCGCCGCTACCACTAGAGAAAGGCCATTAAGGTGATTTTAGCGAGTGGAAAGTAGAAACCGGTTGGTCTATGCTATGACCTGTTAGTAGTTATATGATCCCTGCCTTCTCCCAGGTACCCAGTGCTATGAATGACGAATTTTCACCCGTAAACAAAGAATAGAAGCCCCCAGTATCATCGATTGTATAACAATATCATCCTGTTTAGGATATTAGAATCATGAACAGCCGAAATGGGTCTTCTGTACCTACCTACTTAGTGTCAATAATGGGCCAAACGAGTATGTAGTTATAAAGAAACCATTCTGGACTTGTGCCTTGCGGGAATCTGTCTCCGAAAGACATAAGTGGTTCAGAGTTATACACGCACCCACAAAACATTTAATTTAAAAGTATTCCGTTTTTGTTAGATATATTTCAGGGGTACCTGAAAAGCTATTGGGTACAATATAGCTTTTTATCAGCGAACAATGTTTTATTCTAGTAGGTATAAAAGTAAATTCGGTATATCCAGAGATTGTCGGCATTCATACGAACAAAACATTTTTACCTTATTTGTAAATTTATTTATTTATTTACATTGACTTATATCGATGTTTATTTATTTATTTAATAAATAAATAAACGTAATATTAACGTAAATTTTCACGCACACTTAAAAATATAAGGTGTTTTATTGAATATGCATTGTTCTAGTTGCTTACGGTATTGTAAATATAATGATTTACACAGCTGACTTGAATAAATAAATTGTAATTTTATTGTTACATGAGTAGCTAGTTACCTACTTCTAGCTCTTTAATTATGAATGTAATGTAAATATTTGTTTATTAAACTAAAAGCAGTTTGGTATATGTAAATAACGATTAATCATTTTATGACATATTGGATATGTTCGAATTTAATTAAAATTATACTTGTAGGCTCAGCACGTCTTATGCAATAAGAGTGCTGTATTCAATGATATTGGTAACTGACTGAATAGTTTACCGTGTTTTATTCCTATACCACAAGGAAGTGATTTATGTATGCCATTCTCTCGAGGTTTTGTTTAATTGTATCTTAAAATATTATATCCTCTAAATTGCATATACTTTCTGTTTACCGTTCATAAATCGACACTGTGCAAGGCTAGGCAATAATGTCCAATTGTAATATCTGCTCGTATAATTATTATTTAGTGCCATTTTAAAACAGGCACCGATCGCGGCTGCGTCAGTGTTCGTTACCGCTGCGTGCGCGTTGCCGCGTTTTCGTTTTCATTTGCGCGCGCGCATTCCTCGTAAGAGCGAAAGTTTCTTTATTTTTCGTAAAGATAAAGTTGAAATTCTAAAATGAGTTTGGAGACCAGGATGAAAAAGGTTTCGGAGACCTTTGAGAAATATAAAATTGGACAATGGGGTAACAACGGCTTCATCAATATTAGAACGGTTTGTTTATGTTTTTGTTTTTGTTTATATCTCTGTTTGCTGATGGTTTCTTTTGTTTTTGTATAGTTACTAACATATAGTGAATGATTTGAATACTGATTCCGTTTACAGTATCAACTTTGTTGTTTTTTATTTAAAAAAAATATTTGCGTAATAAACTAAAGTTTGTGGTACCTAGTTAGATTGACGAAACGTAACAGATTTTTTTTTCTAAATTATTGTGCAATAATATTTTGGTTTTAATAATTTATAAATACTTACAAATATATTTAACACACACAGATACAAAACTATTGAAAATAATGTAAGTATCTAAAATATCACCCGAACTTACTATTGCAAGTTTTATAAATTACATATAGGTAAGTAAGCGCTAAAATAATTTTACTTTTCTGAAATAAATAAATCCAGCTACTTTTATAAAGTTTTTACAATATTGTAAAAGCGTAAGCTTAAAGCTAATTAACTAATCTTTATTATGAATTTTAATACAATAATGAAATTTAGTATTACTGGTTATACAATGCTTACTTCTTCAATAGGTAGATTTAATCTAATTACTCTCAAAGCATTACTTTCACTCAAGGTTTTTATTTTATTTTGATGTGATAACTTTCTTTCCGGTCGTAAACGTTCTCATGAGTGTTACGTTAAAAACTTTTTGAAACTTACCCAAGTATGTGCACTGATGCAACCAGAATTTGATTCAGAATTTTAAATTTCTATAAGCGTTAGTGAGGAGCTCGATGGTGCAGTGGTTAACGCGCCCGGTCTACGAGTGCTGAGGTTAAGCAACTTTCGCAAAGGCCGGTCATCAGATGGGTGACCAAAAATTTATATTCGCGAGCTCCTCTGCGCTTCGGAAGGCACGTAAAGCCGTTGGTCCCGGCTGCATTAGCAGTCGGTAACAACCACCAACCCGCACTGGGCCCGCGTGGTGGTTTATGGCTCGTTCTCCCTATCCATCCATAGGGAATGCTCGTGCCCCAGCAGTGGGGACATAAAAATGAGCTGATGATGATGATAAGCGTTAGTTGCCGTACGATTAGATGCTCGGGTTAAATGCAAGAAATCATGATTTAGTAATCCCTATATCTCTGGGTGCCAAGTGCGAGTTTCATTCGTAATTCGTTAGCGTTAACGAAAACGAGAATTTGTATGCAAAATGTTAACTCTTCTCGTATGCCGCCAGGAGGTGCTGCTTCAATGCCGTACTAATTTTCGTTTTCGTAAACGTAATCGAATGAATACGGATAGTAACAAAACTCACATTAGGCTAGGCAGCCTGTAGACTACTGACGTGAGGTGCGTGAACCAAAGCCTTACACAAGCATATTCGCTTTGTTGGTGGATTATTAATGTATTATTAGCGCATTTATAATAATATTTAAAAAAAACTATACGAAAAGAGTATTTTTTATTATTATGTATTTATAATTAACAATACTGTCCCATAAGTCATCCATGTGCCATAAAAAATGATTTTTCTATTGTTTTAATTTGTGGACAGTTAAGTTGTTTAATTAAATAAATAAATTTAAAATAGTTTTTTATTTTCCAATAAAATATATAGGACTTAAATACCTAATTATTAATTATTGTTTATTTGGTACACACACAGAGAGCAATACTTTATTTATTTTTTCATTTTGTTGTAAATGGTACCCAAAAGGTCTTCGCTCAGCATTAATTTATGGCGCATAATTATTTGGGGACCGAATGCTTCATGCATTCGTCATCTCATCTAAATAATGTTTTTCACCATTTGCCCTCATATAACCCCGAAATCTAATCTTTGGTTTTCCTCATAGATTCCACCAATAACTATGTTTCTTTCAATTCAATTGGTTTTTAACCGACTTCAAAAAAGGAGGAGGTTTTTTTATTAACGAATTCATAGATTTCATCTTATGATTTTTTTTACTGGTATTAATTGTAGCCTGAAGAAAGTAATTTAGTGTTTCCTATTAATAAATCATTTCTTAGAATCTTCAGTGGTTGCAAATTATTTAGTAATAGATTAATTAATAACTCATTATTATCATCCAATTACCTATAATCTTTCTCATCAATGACTAAGTGATGTTTCGAAACAAAATAAACCAAGTCAGCAAACTGTTATGTAGACCTTACTCTCGAGTCAGGACGAGATCGCAGTACAGTCATGAGCACAAACATGTTAACACTTTGACTCTTATTACAATGTATTTAGAGTTCACAATTGTTTACAAAACTATATGTTCGTGGCTGCACATCGGTTCTTATTGTAAGCTTTTATTTAATCCTAAATACTTTTTAAACCGTCAATGTACACTATACAGTGAGCTCGCCTTGTCCTGCCCGCTAATTGTACACACGCCTGCGCTCACATTGGACTAGTACCACAAACTGTAACATGTCCTTAATAGACTTATTGAACATTTATTGAAGACTTTCCTCTTTATTAGTATAGATATAGGTTTATGTGCTGTGCAGGCGTCGCGTCAGTAGGTTCTAACGCTCTTGCACAACAAGTTTATATATTTTTTATCGTTCGAATACCTACGTATGCAGATGCAGTAGTGTATACCCGAATGTCGTAAATAATAATATACACTTAACTGCGTACGTTGGATTTCGTGTTTTGATTTATTCGCGTATAATTTCTGCTATGCGTCGTACTCGTAAGTCATTTATCAAATTACCTTTTAATGTATTCATTAGCTTGACTTCCAGTAGTAAGGAGTACATTTTTGTGAAAATATTCTTTTTTAAAATAGATTGACCTATTGTATTTTTGAAATTTCAAACATGTAAGTAATTAATTATTTATTAAAAAAAGATAAATCTGACATCGAAACTTCGAACTTTCACCGCGATCGTCAATATTTTGATTTGGTTTTAATGGATTTTTATTTTATTTAATATATTGAATTTTGTAAGACATTTTATGTCTTGAATTTTGTGTATTGATCTTTTTAATAAAGTAAAATCTTTATTATTATCAAAAGCGTGTTGTCTTAAATTTCTGATACTATTTTTAATTACTATTTTCCATTAGGTACTGCAAAGTTTATCTAAACGTCTGAGTCACCTAACTAGAATGACTTAATTGGGTAGCCTTAATGAGATAACGAAGTCTTTAGATTGAGTTGTGTTATTTTAGAATAATTTTAATTCAATAAAATTGTAAACACCCATAAGTCCAAAAGTCGAGTCCAGCATGACTTACGATTTTTTGCAGTTTCGCAGAGTTGCGATGACTAATTATTGTTTAATTTTTTTTTTGCACGAAGTAGGTAGATAACGAACAACATTTTTATGTTGTAGTTTTATGTGTAACAAAGTCGTTAACTAGATTAGAGTGATCGAGCGACTTACCTTTCAGTTTTTACCTACTTCTCTTAAGTCATCTGCGTTTCATTTTCTAAAATAATTAATTTAAAATTTTTCATTTTGTATTTTTATTTTGAAATCAAATCAAATCAAAATATTTATTTAGTTTTTTGAAACTACAGTAGTAGTAAGTACTTATGCAATAAAAAAATAAAATAAAGAAGTGAAATTGAAAAGAACCCCACTCAGCACACGTTACACCATGAACATCACCTGCAAGTTGCAACGCTGCCGCTGATATTCGGCGGAGCCCTGTTTAGTAAAATCATTGTAATATTCTTAGTTCTTACTTATAGTCTCTTAAAAGCGCATTTATTTGATTGCATATGTGATGTAGATTTATTTGACTAATGATTTATTAATGAACACTATTGAGACTATTTTAGCGGAATTGACACTACATATTCATTCGTTCCTTTTTTTTGTATGGCATAGATTACATAGCAAAGTGACATGCATGACGCCTGTTTCCTTAGTGTTCATAACTATTGAGACAGTTTTTTTTAGCAGGTAATTGTGCTTTTGTTATTTGGTAGAAAACGCTAGTATTCGACACACAGCAGTGACCTTAATGTTTGCATGGGGCTTCAATTAACAAGAAATAAGTATGTTTTATTTTTGTTTTTTTTTTTCGTTGTTGAGATCTTTGGTCAGGCCAGGCGCTCTCCGCGCTTTAGGTATGAAGCTACAAACAAGTAGCCGGCGGCGTGGGCAGGTCCGTCCGGACGGACCAATTTCAGAGGGCTGCCACGACGGGGTTTACTACGCCATATCGAAACACTATTTACAGAAACACGTTACCTGGATGACATTTCACCGACATATCGTTTTGCGGAATATTTGTTTGATGGAATGTTTATTATACCGAGCGGTTATTAGCCCGATGGTTCATTACCTCGAAAATTTAAACTCGACTAGATCAATCGATGTTTTGCTTAACAATTTATCCCGGTCAGTCGCCATCGAGCTATTTATTCATATCATTCACACAGTATGCAACGTACGGAAAAAACTATTAAGAACTTGATGCCTTAGTTTTGTTATAGCCTTATATTTTAAAATCACTTTGATTATACGCAAAGTAAATGGATGGAGTAAATTTGAGTAAATAAATTTTTGTTACCTTTTTATTTGTGTACATAAACTTGTAAATAAATAAATAAATAAATTTGGACATGTACGAAATGTCCCATCCATTATCCAGAAAACAGCGCCTCGAAGTATTTTTATTCCAGTTTTAGTAGAAAACATCAAGTCTTTTGTAATATCCATATTTAAAATCTTTCGCTAAAAACCTTTCCCCTTCAACTGTTTTAAGATGATCTGGTACTTCACTGGCGACTGACCGGGATGAATGAAAAGAAAATCCTTGTACCAGTCGTAGAATTTCTGAGAAAATATTCATAAATGATAGAATTGCTAAGCAAAACATCGACTGATCTAGTCGAGTTTAAATTTTCGAGGTAATGAACCATCGGGCTAATAACCGCTCGATATAATAAACATTCCATCAAACAAATATTCCGCAAAACGATATGTCGGTGAAATGTCATCCAGATAACGTGTTTCTGTAAATAGTGTTTCGTTATGGCGTAGTAGACCCGCCACGACGTGCCGTTAGCAACATTAGTTCGATTTCTCACTTAGTTCGACTCATTCACGCGCCGCGCCGCGTTCGCGTATTGTCGGCGTCGTTCGTTCGCACATTTATGATATTTATTTAACCAAAATAACGGCAAATTGCATCGCAATGGGCTGCCTTAATAGTAATAAAAAGGATCCGAACCTCACGTTTTTCACACTTCCAAACGACATCGAAAAGTAAGAAGAATGAAGAACTTATAGGTAGGTATAGTCGACCATAAAATTGCTTTATCACTTTTGACAAAAACTTCCATTACAATAAAATGTCGCTAAGGCTCATTGTCAATAACGACAACGTACCTGTCACTTGGTATTTTAAACAAAAATAGAACTTGTTGTTTTATTAAATGCAAACAAAATTCACTTCTAAGGTGGTAAAGCAATTTCATTGTCGACTATACCTACCTAGTTAGTATTTAGTAGTCCGTTTATTCCTACCTAGGTACTTGTCTTATTTGCTAAACAATCTTCACCCAACTATTTACTTATTAAAATAATAATTTGGTAGGTAGGTACTGACTTACCTACTTACGAAACTGTTTACTAAATAACTAAATAGAATTAATTAATGGATAAACAACTAAGTACCTACCTATCTTGTGTCTGTACTTTAGGATAGGTACCTTCCTACCTAACTACCAAAACCAAAAGTTGACTTTTGTTATATTTATGTCTCTCGTATTTACGTACTTACTTAGGTACCTACCTAGTTAGATTATATTATAGTACTTAAAGCTAGTTTGATATGTGGGTACTTACCTACTTACAAGCTCTTTTAACGGCAACGTTACTGCGGCGGCATAGAGACGGCCTCAAAGTCAACATGTATAGGTAGTCTGATGTGGCGTTGACTGTACTTACATAGTACTGTACTTCTAGCCTAGGTTTATTTGAAACGTAATTTGTTCACATTTAAGTACACATTATAAACACAATAACTTGTAATAAATTAAGTAAGTATTCAGATTAATTATTATTTAAAAGAAGACAACCCTGTCGTTATAAGTCGTTAGAAGAGATAAGAGCTACGCGATAGAAAAAGAGGCAACATCTAGGTGAATATAACTGTAGGGAAAGGAGCAGCGGTGTGCGACCTGAATTGCACTTAATTGTGTCTTATCAAGAGTCGCTATTTATTTAAATGACTTTGCGAAGTGCATCTTCTGTACTTGTACTATTATGTATTCTGTGCTTTGGTGGAGGCCTTTGTCCAGCAGTGGGCGTCTTTTGGCTGAGGTGATAATGACGATGATGATTAAGTTTGTCATTTTTACTCCCCACTCAGATCGGTAATGGCAGTATAATTTATCATTAGGTTGGCATACTAATGAGTGCATCGTAGAATACTACAGTTTATGCATTATTACTGGCGGGTTATGTAGCCGGTACGTTTACGCAATCAGCGACTTTCTCTACATTCCCCTATTCTATGCGATTCGGATGAGTTGTCTATAACTGCTGAGACTGTGTGTTTTGAAATTCATATGATTAGCTAGCTGGCAATGGTTTAAGTCAAGTCAGCATGAAATTGATTGAATTGATTCTTCATCCCAAATGGACATTATTATCATCGCACTTTGAGTTACGACCTGAAACACTTTCTAAAGAGTTAACTTTAAGTTTAGTTTTGCTTGTGTACATTTTTTGCCCGAGTTTATCTAATCATGTCACAATTCGGTTAGTTTTTCTTTCAATGCCAAGATATTTTTGATTAGGCACTATCATCATCATCATCATCTCAGCCAAAAGACGTCCACTGCTGGACAAAGGCCTCCCCCAAATAATCATGGGGGGTATTTGCCGTAATCGCCACGCTTGGCAGGCGGGTTGGCGATCGCAGTAGTTTGAGGGTAACCTCAGAAGGATGCTGCTGCCCATCCTCTGGAATGGTCCCTTAGTCGGCTTTTACGACACCCACGGGAAGAGATGGGGTGGTGCAATTCTTTATCCCCGGCACCACACAGGGAATTAGGCATAGGATTTAGGCAATTAGGATTAGGCACTAATGTAATAAAATTTTTGATAATGCCCGATGCTGACTGCTTCGTGCTGATCTTGAAGCACTCGTAACAATCTTTGACGGATTGATAGTATTTTTGCGTATAAAAAAAATAGATTCTTAAACTGCCTCGATGTTGTAATGTTTAGACATTCGGTCTCAGATCTAGAAGTCCCGGGTGCGATTCCTAGTGTGAATCCGGTTAGTGGTCGCGAGCTTCTTCTGAGTCCATCAGGGTGACTAGTGTGAGTTTAGTTTTCTATCCGTATTTATTCGACTACGTTTACGAAAACGAAAATTAGATGGCATTGAAGCAGCGCCTCCTGGCGGCACACGAGAAGAGTAACATTTTGCCATACAAACTCGTTTACGTAAACGTTAACGAATGGCGAATGAAACTCGCACTTGGCACCCTGGGGATCTATTTTTGAATTGCACGTATGACATTGTGTTGTCGCATGCGACTTAACTTACGTAAGTCACACTCGCCTTCGAAGTCGCATGACGCCGATTTTCCGTATTTTTGAATCGTTTGTTTCCGGTGCTGCCAACATAATACGAAATGTTGGATGTTATCTGTTCAACGCAGAATTTAGAGAAAACCGGTAACAACCGCAATGAAATAAATAACACTGCTTAAATAACTATGGTGCACTAAATATTCCTCTAGATTCATTTTCAAGTTGCTTTCAAAGTAGTAGTAATTATTTTCCTCAGAACGAAAAGCTGTTTTGCTTGTATTTACTTATTTTGGCAGTTTCAAATTTTCAATGACACAAACAAACAAGTGACACGACATTGACACAACGCATTGATTTTGGCGGTTATTCTATCAATCGCTTTGTGCCGCTCGACTGCAACGAGTGGGTGAGGGCACTTGTTGCGGTTTGCGGTCGAGCGATTCAAAAATATTGAAAGTCAAATGTCGAACGAAAATCAGTAGAAACCAAGCGCTCGACTCGAGGCGAAGGAATCAAAAATAGAGCCCCTGATCAGCTACCATAGTTTTTTTTATATTTATTTGAAGACTTCTAAAAGTTGATACATCAAAACAAGTAGTTATACCTAGTTGTTATAATGTTGTTATAGTATCTCATTATAACAACAATGTTAGTAGCATTGTAGTATTTCCACAGTTAAGAGATAAGATAGCAAGTAAGAAGAGGATTCCGGGTAAAATGCGCTTCCATTTTTATTAGGCTATACATATTATCTATTTTGTGCTTCGGCATAAATGAGTTAGGCATAATATCGTTACTATACGAGAATAACTATCAAGTGAGATGAAGGTATTTCTTGGTTGTTCTTTAAAAAACCTTATTTAAAGCATATTATTTTAACATACTGAGAATGTATCACTCACTGTATGTAAGTAAGTATGCATATTACTACATACATAGAGGTATAGGTCTACCTAGTCAACTTTTGAATTGAAACTCATAGCGTTTTTACCATCAATTGTCATTTATTTTTAACTGTACCTTTTATACTTATTTCAAGGCCAAACCATTTATTCTTACGGCCAAATAATAGTGAACGTTTTGTACGTTTGTGTTTTTTATTAAGTTTTTTAACCTGTGTTTTTGTGAACTTTATTTGTTGCGTATTTCTTTTGAATGATTTTTAATAACAACATTGTTTTTATTGTGATTTTGAAATTTGATCTTGTAGTTACGTAATACGGTATGTTGTATATGTTCGATATGTGTATACAGGTGTTCTGTCATTAACTGGCTAATTTATGGAACTACCTACTACACCTAAGTTTAGTTTTATTACAACAAAAGATATATTATGTATCATCGTCAACGTACGTTGACAAGCGGGGACAATCACCAACCAAAGAGTGCAAATTTAATAGAGCTAGCCACGCCGGCGCCGCGCCGCCGCCGCGGCCGCTTGGTTGATGATTGTCCCTGTCTGCGACAACTATCAATATTCAATTTATTTATAAATACTCATTTATTATAGATTTTATTATTTAAGTGTAGGTCTATACCATTTCCTTGTCCTATGACAAGGAAATATTTCACGTTGCATTCAACATTGCTCAAATTTAATTCTGGGATCGTAGAGTTTTTGCAGTATTTTTTTATGTTAGTCCGGTTTTTACGAGTATATAGTTGTTATAGAAGTCGGGTTATTTGTTTTATTTTAATAATTTGGTCTATTTCAAACTTTTTAGTTTTGTTAAGTAAATAACCAAGTATTTCAAAACCTACATAAAATAATTAGATTAAAACGCCTTACTCTTTTAAATAGCAAAGTTATAGCGCATACACCAATTGTCAATAATCTGATTAAGACGTAAACAAAACACCATAAAACATTGCTGTAAATGAAAATTATTAACTATATCTACATCCATAGAAAAATTGGTCATATCCCTTAAATTCCGTAGACGTTGTACTTAGTACGTTCAAAGATCGTGTGGTCGATCGAACAGTTTTTTTGGGTCAAGACTATTAATAGCCAACCCAGCCAATAATTTTCCTTTTTTTTTTGTTTTTTGTTTATAGCCTATGTTACTCCCACATTCAAAACAAATCTAACGACACCTCATATGTTAAAATCCACCATGTCGTTCGAGGCTCGAATTAGATTTTGCTTTTTTGATTTTTTTGATACAGCTCGAACTTCGAGCGAACGAGTGTCGCTGACGTAGTACAAAGAAACACCGAAAGTTGGCGTGATTTTGTTTACGTGCGGTGATACGAGATGGTGCGCGAAAAGTTTTATTTGTTTGTGTTAAAATTAGTAAGAAGCAGTGAGTACATTTGCATCATAAGAAGTGAAAGTGTTAAAATCGTTTAATAACAACCTACATTTTTAAAGGTACGGTAGTTTATTTTCTGTTTTGGTATTTACAAAAAAGATATAGGTAGGTACCTAATGTGAGGTAGATATTTTCTCAGTCAATCAAAACTTTTCATATTTACTACTCGACCAACATAATTAGTCGCATTACAGCTAGACGTTTCAATTTCTCATTTATAATTGTACCGTTATTTTTTCATGAGATTTATATTAAAATTATTATTTATCAGTAAGTAAGTAGGAAGGAAGTAGAAAAAGAGGTAGAAAAATATTATTTGTTTCTCCCTAATAAATAATATTAAACAGAGAGTAGAGTATTGACGCAATCAAAAATTTGATGAGATTTAATAAAAAATAACAGTAGGTAAATACCTAAAAAAGTAGGTAGAAAAATACTTGTTTAAATACCAAATCATTAGCATTGAACCGAGGACATGTATTGACACAGTCAAAAAATATATACCTATTTCACTTTTTTGCTCGATAGTACCTACCCACCTCATGATAAAAAAAAGTTTAAACCTTATCACTGTGAAGCAAAGTTCAACATTGATCGACAGCCTATATTAAGAGTATAATGTAGAAGTTTACATTAGATTTTTGGAAAATAGCAAAGAGTAATTTCTAAAGTCTTTTTTATTTACTATATTGTAAGATTCACAATTTCACGCACAATTTTTTCTTGTCTACGTCAAGTTAGCAGCCCACTTAGAGACCGTAATGTCTCGGCTTGTATTGAAGTACCTACCTACTATTATTGAAATTTTGCGTATACGATTCACTATTTATGCACAGTTTTTTGACATATAGATCTCATTGATACGAACTGTATTTCTTAAGGTGCCTGCTAGCATGACGTCAAGTTAGCAGCCTCACCAAGATATTCAAATATCTTTTGAACCATAGTATCACTATTTATATGCTATACGTCACTATTTATCACTATTTATACATAATTTTTTGACGTTGTCAAAACCATCAACTCCGTAGTGAGGCTGCTAACTTGACGCTCACATTGATTCAGATATATTTAGCCGGGCTGATGTAGGACGAGCCTTACCATTACCACCAAATAAACCCTTCTGCTGGGAATCGGTGATATCATCCACTAGACTTGACTAGACTAGACCACGAAGTCGGTTGAATAGTACCACCGGCACCGCTGCGTTTAATATTATAATTTAATGTTGTATTTGTGTCTTAATTTGGATTTTATAATTTGTCATAGGTTTATATATTTTAAACAGTGACCTTGTTAGCACCTTGTGTATGTTTTTCAAATTATGTTTTTATTGTTTGTGTTTTGTATGTCTGTGCGTGGAATGCTAATAAATATTATTATCATTTGATCTGAATAAGTAGTATAGGTATGACGTATTTATCTAAAGTCTAAAGTCGTTGACAAATAGTGGTTACAATTTTGTAACTAACCTAATAGGACCTATTTCTGCAGCAGCATTATTTGAATGGCTGTGTTCCGCTTTGAAGAGTAATAGATCCAGTGATGTTAAGACATAGAGGCATAAGAATTATAGCTTTAAAATCATCAAAGTTTGCATGAGACACTTGGTGGCGCAAGCGTCCCCGAGCAGCGTTATTATCCTAATTAACTATATATTTAAGTTGGTAAAATTACTAGCTATTAAGATATCTCTCTATAATTATTGGTGTAAAAACAATGAAGTTTTAGTGGTTTTAACCACACATCGTAACTCTAGATAAATTAGCTATCTATTCCGATTACTTTGTTATTATATTCATGTATTTATTAATTTCAATGTTAATTTCTAGCTGGGCGTCCCTAAAATATAACATAACAGGCTCTATTTTGAAAACTCATAAATGTCTTGACATAACGTTAATTCGTATAAAAGTACCTACATATAACAATCAAAATAGGAAATATATTTATTTAATTATAAAAAAATATTCCCAATTACATAACTATAAAGAAAAATCTAAATTATTACATTAATTTACAAAATCAATCAATCATTATAATTTTACACATTTTCACAAAATTTTAAACATGTAGACGGTGTATAAATCTATAAAGTTAATTTGCATAGAAAGAAAATCCATAACTTTAAAATCAGTTTGAAAGCAATAACCAAAACAATCGCAAGCGCAGCGCATGCGTGCCAAGCGCGGGCGTGTCATTCCTGATTTCCCCTGAAAGTTTTTATGACTGTATTACGTTCACTTTCATTTGATAAAACGCGATTTATAAGTAAATATTTTTCCGGGGCTAAACAATAAAATAAAAAATAGCAAATGTTGAAACTGCTAAAACTTGGTTATTTTAGTGTCTTGAATATTATTAACAATAATATTGTAAGCAATTATATTTTTATAGATGTAACTCGTGATTGATTTGCAATTTTCATTGCAAAAAAGTGGGAAGAGGAAGGTTTTTTTAATAATGTCTGATTGGCACTTTTTGTATAATTTTTTTTTTAGTACAAATAGGAAGTTTTGCACGTAATGGACATAATTATTACAGTTATAAACGATTTAGCGAGGTCATGTTAAACCGATTGGATCAATATTTGATCAAGATCAAATTGTTGCATCACAGTTTTCCTATATATTGCATATTAAGTTATATATTTCATTTTAAAGACATGTCTAATTATGACTAAACCGGTAATTATAATACTAATTATGGATTCAGCAAACTTGCACGGATCAAGGTCAAATATAACTGCATGATTCCAAGCAAATTGTTATTCAAATGGGCTGCATGCATATGGGTCGACACGCAGTAGTGGCAATTATCTCATTTTATGGTTTATTGTAAATAAAATTAAATAAGAAGAAATATATATTTAAATTATTTTTTTAATATAAAAAAATTGCCACGATAGTTTATAGTAGGTAGTAAGTACTAGGTACTTAGTGACGAAAAAGTTTATAGTAGTTCAGGGAAGAAAGTTGATGTTTAGTGTCATATCTTTGTAAATATTTTTTTAATGTTTCATATCCTTGACAGCTTTTAATAATTTACACGTGTAAACTAATTTTAGTACTAAACAAGTTAAAAAAGACCAACTATAAATTTTCAACTCACTGGTCTGTCTGGTTGATATCATCATTTAATTTTTTGGTAGTTTTGACTAGTCAAAATTAGTTCTGACTAAAATTGGACTTTGCCTGTAACATTAGGCTGTACATATTATAGTTTCAATGTACGCTCACACAGTACTCCTCTCATAATACGACAGCATTATTGGAAGTAAGGAATAAAGATAAAACATTAATAAACAAACTCCAATCCAAATTTGAATAAAAACATTGTGCAATTGTTCCAGTGTGCTCAAGTAGCGACAAATGTGGTGGAGCAGAAACACCAGGTGTCCAGGGCTACGAGGAGTCGCGCTCTCGGCAGCCGGGCATTCCGCGGCAGCACCGTCTGGTTCACGGGGCTCAGTGGCGCGGGAAAAACTAGCATTGCCTTCGCGCTTGAAGCTTACTTGGTCTCAAAAGGTAACTATTTATGTGTAGTAGGTATTAGATAGATACTTTACATCCCGTCACTATAAAGTTTCTTATAACTTGAAATTGCAAACCTGCTTTTTCAATTGAATGCTTGGTATGTTTTAGCTAGTGTCATTTTTTTTAAATGTGTTTTGTCTATTTTCGTGACACTTCTTAAGACGTAGAGAGGTCTAGTGCACGTAATAGAACTGTTCCTAACTGGGATCTATTTATGGAGAGCTCAACAGAACCTGTCTTTAGTAACTTGCATCGCTATTCGCTAATGACAGTTTGCGATGATTAAATAATTGATCCAACTACCATGTTTCTACTCCAAGCTACGCTAATGGTTTTCGGATCGGTTATTATAATTAACGTTATAGGTACTGGTATTATGATTATGATGCCAAAAGAAATTAAAAAGTTTATTATTAATTATAAAAGTTCTCTGCTTCCTAAAGCAGGACTTTGAAGCCTACTTCAACGGAATATACTGTATAATAAACATTTGCTATCTATAAATATGACGACATTCGCCAGTATTTGTCTCGAGCTTCCGTACTTCACACTATCTTGCTTAACTTTCCCAAACAGTTTTCGAGAACTCGGAGCGAACTTGTGAGATATATATTTGATATGTGCTTCTTGATGAGATATATATTTTTCTTAAATGTATCGCTTGGGACAACAAGGAAGCGCTAAACCTTCATCTCAACTAATAATGGTAAACGACGGTAAGGCTGAAGGTGGAAGAGAACTTCAACCGAAATCCTTAACTACCGGCGAACTGGCTATCTTATTTCTATCTGTCAGAAGATAACAATGCTTAGTACATTGTTATGTTGCTGTTGGCGTCTGACGTCAGTCATCAACTCGTCATCAATATTCTGACATTTGGAATTAAGATAGCCAGTTCCTCATTAGTAGAGAATTCCGGATGAAGTACGCACTATCATCGGCTTTATCGTCACCTATTATCGGCTGAGAAGGTTATATAGCCGCTTCCCTGGTTGTACAAATAAAAACGAACAAACCATCGCATTGATACGTTTAGTATCCTCACAACAAAGCAATGATGCGTAAATGCGTTACGCTTCAGATATTTTTGAGTTAATTATCTACGAGCTATTCGTGGAAACACGTGTGTAATTGTTACGTCTGTCTTATGACCTGGAAAACTTATAAGTAATATAAACCACGATAATATTACCGTGACCACGATGTAAGTTGATACCATTGTTTATACCTACCGCGTGGTGCGATAATATACTCCTAGAATACCTAAACTGTGACAGATTATTTTCAAGTTAGTTAAAAATTCATTAAAGTATATAATTTCGTATAGTATTTAAATTATATAATATCCTTGTCTATGTATTTACATATCTGTATCTTTATAACATATTTATGTTTATCAGCGAGTGAATCAATTTTTTTTTAGGATATAGTACGGATACGGAGATCCATAATTACATTCTTAATTCGATCCGATCGGTAAATACATGGGAAAGGAGATCTTGTAATTTTATTAGTGTAACACATGTGTAACACCTAGAAACCGTCACCATATCTTTTCTTGAATATATTTTTGCCTGCAAGCATTTGCCGAAAAAAATAACAAAACAAACTTTATTCCATTACGAAATATTAATTGTCATTGCGAACATGCGCTTGTTATATCCCCTTCCCCCCTCTATCCACTGTTATATAAGATGTCGAATCTTATATAATAGTGGATGGAGGGGGGGAGGGGATATAACAAGCGCATGTTCGCAAAACAACCAATGGTACACACATGAGAATATTGCGATAAAAGAACCATTCAAATTGCAATAGCTTATATCCTCTTATCTGTGATCCCAACATACAAGTCATTAAATCTCAGCTCATGTGTGAAACGGAACGTATCCGATTAGAAATAGTTGACGGTAGCATGTTGCAAATTAGTTATAAGATGACCAACACCTCGTCATTAGTCACCCTGCCCCTCTGCGGCCACGACCTTGTAAAGAGTTGTGGTCAGAAACTTCAGCAACAAATAATTATAATATTTGGCACTGCCCCGCGTGGTAAAAGTCATGCTGGACTGTGACAGGTCATGGAGGGCAGTGGCCTCATTCAGTGAAGCCGTTATTTTGCTGAAGGAGGCCAGAGCAGCTGAATGAATCCGTCGTCAGGCAAGTCTGTAGAAGGAGGCGGCAGTTTGCCTTCCACCTCCCACTGCAGTGACGCTTGGGGTGGGGCACCGCATAGCCGCATTGCACGAGCCTCACGGGAGTCAGCAGGGCGCGTACTAAACTATCCCGGGCGTCCTTCCCATTGGCGGGCCGTCGCATTGAAATTCGGAACCTGCTATCTGTGGTCCCGAACCACTCTCGCGACATGTGATAAGGATGGTAAAAAAAGTTTCTTCCGAGTTCCTATCCGAGGTCTTTGAAAGTGAACTAGGGCGAGACCACATAACCAGCAGGCGTCCCCAGCCCCGCCGGTATCCGTAAGATGGATATCTCCTTATAAATAAAGACGCCCGGTGGCAAGAAGCGCCAAAACGCTAAATGCAAAAATAATTCTAAACAAAAAAATAATTTTGTTGACGACATTTAAGATGAATGAGTGATATCGTGTTTTATTTTTATTCTCGTTCCACTCTGACCAAGGACTAGGCCGGCGGCGCTGGATTTTACTAGCGTTTGCCTTCGAGTTCGTTCGCGAGGGCTTTACTATCCCACGGGAACCTGTTACCGGATATCATAAATTGATCGAAGGTTACCGGAATCAAAAGTATCATAATATGATAATTATGCCCTAAGTCTGGGTCATGTTCTGTCTTTGTGATTTTTTTTATCTAAATCCTTTTAGCCGGTCTCAAGTGTTGCGCTTACCAACGAATAGAATTTAACATGAATTTATTGTTCGAGAAACAAATAGTGTGCAAAAACATAAAATAATAAACAACAAAACATAAACCAATCACATAAAATAATGTAGAGTGGATACGATAGCCTCTTAAAGTTTTTTACTCCACTGTATTCTATCGGTTATGTAATTGTAGTCCTTATCAAAAAGTTTCCGAAGTATGGTCAAGGCTATAATCAAATTAAGAAATGTAAACAAAAAGCTTGCGATACAACAAAAAGTTGATTAAAAAAAGATTGTGTATGATGTGAACCGTACATTGCATTGTGTTGCCTAACTATAGTAACGGGAAGGTCAATGGTATTTTTTATATCCGGAAGTCTATAAATAGTTATTCAGTTTATTATGTAGCGTTAACGCAAATTATTATAATGCATTTGACTTTTTAAGGCTTTTGATATTGTGTGTCTGTACTAAAAGGTCCAATTCTCAAAATAATTTTACAGTTTACTGAACTTTCGATACCTAAATGTTATTTATTTCTATGATACTCGATTAAAAACCTAATAGAAATGACAAAGAGTATATTTTTAAAATTCAATTATTGCACCTAAAAACTAAATACTTTCCATAATAAAATAGTTTCAGTAAACATAGACAAAAGTCCCTCTTAAAATTTAAAACTATGAAACAGGTTACTTGGAAATACGAATGTAGTCTTATATTTCTAAGTTCTTTCTTTCTTCTAAACTGCAGTAGCACTCATTAACAATACACTCACAAACGTTATCAACGGATGCTTTGAGTTCTTTTCAGACGTCATACGAAGCAAATCAATGGTAACGATCGTTAATGTTAAATCTTAGATCAGTACAGGCGAGTACTTATTTGTGTATTATATTTGAATTTTCGAAAGCTACAAAATAACTTAGTTAAGTTGTTCTTAAACCAGACACAGTAGAAATTCAATTGTTCTATGGCACTGTGGTTACATTGGGCGTCCAAGTATCCTGAAGAAAAAACCTCTTTTTTTTCCACATAATTAAGGTAATCAATTAACTTTTTAGTTTTATGTGTTCATCATCATCACCAGCTCATTTTTATGTCCCCACTGCTGGGGCACGAGCCTTTCCCATGGATGGATAGGGAGAACGGGCCATAAACCACTGCGCAGGCCCAGTCAAATAGTGGTTGTTAACAACTGCCGGGACCAACGGCTTTAGGTACGTGCCCTCCGAAGCACAGAGGAGCTCGAGATGATAAATTTTGGTCACCCATCCGATGACTGACCTTTGCGAACGTTGCTTAACCTTAACAATCGCAGACTAGTAGCTAATTAATCTAGGAATCACTACATAGTATAAAACAAAGTCGCTTCCCGCTGTCTGTCTGTCCCTATGTATGTATGTATGCTTAGATCTTTAAACTACGCAACGAATTTTGATGCGGTTTTTTTTAATAGATAGAGTGATTCAAGAGGAAGGTTTATATGTATATCAGCATTGCACCCGTGCGAAGCCGGGGCGGGTCGCTAGTATTAAGTATATAAAAATACTTTACTCGCGACTTAGTCCGCATTGATTTAGGATTTCAAAAATACTTTAAAAAACATATAGCCTATATTACCCGCAAGGAATGTAGCATTATATGTATCAGTGAAAGATTTTTTGGATTTGGACCAGCAGTTCCAGAGTTTACCCTCCTCATATAAAAACACAAAGCCACAAACTTTGCGTTTTTATTAATTATTAAGGCGACGCATCGCTAAATAATTAATCTAATACGGAGCGTTTGCGCCCCGTGCCATAAGAAAAACTGCTTTTTTTTCTTTCCAATTAAAACTACAAATAAGTTTAAAAAAATGAACTAGCATATTGAAGTATGTGTTAAGGCGACGCATCGCTAAACAATTATTCTAATACGGAGCGTTTGCGCCACGTACCACAAGAAAAACTGTTTTTTTTTCTTTCCAATTAAAACTACAATTAAGTTTTAAAAAATGAACTAGCATATTGAAGTATGTGTTAAAACTAATCTACTAATAATATTTAAATGCTTAAATCGGTCTGGTTTGCCTGTAAAATGCAAATCTATGTTTTAAAAGAGGTTACTGATATTTTTTTCTCTGTTATAAAAGTTAACAAATCCTGTTTCTGCAACTAGCAAAATGAAGTCAATTAAATGAAAAATCATGTCATCAAATATCACTTTTATATGTTTTGTAATTGTTGGGAAAAATCAAGATCCCCGCCACGTAAATTTCCAATGCGTCGCCTTAACGATAACCACCACTAACGACCAACGGCACTTTGCTTCGATAGTGAGAAGATCGGCGAAACAATAAAAGTAATGTTTGGTTTTTACAAACAACATTTTCTTTGATAAGATTAATTAATGACTTTGGTCATTTTAGACGATTTTAAAACTAATGAAGTTCATTAGCTTCACTAGTTTTCATGGTAATTGGATGGGTGAACAAGGAGAACCTGTCGGTTCTCCTTAATGAAAGATAAGACATTTTTATAGCACATGTGACATAATTACGATCTAATTGCCCTAATTTTTATATTATCATTAGTTAGTAGTTATTTTTATATTTTGTTGGTCTATCATTTTACAATGTAATTTGTATAACACATAACAGAAAAACTTTTTTATAAGAACAAAGCTTGCCGAAATAAATAGGGCTTATTATTCTCCTTTATTTATTGTATACAGAGGGATTACTTTGTAAAATGCTCTTAGCGCAGAAGAGCTTTGAAGTCAAAGGTTCCCTGTAACCATGGACCCGGCAAATCTGTAAACGTGTAAAAAAAACGAAAGTTGTTTCATTTCACAGGTTTTCATCAAACATTAAACCCCATGGCGCTACTACATTATTTGTTTGATATGAAGTATTTATACCGTATCAATTGAAGGACGTATTGTACGGGTAATCACGTAGCATGCTTGAAACTCCGAATTGAACCTTATGGGCACAGAATAAAGAGCGTACGTGTCATGCTTGATATGTACTCGCACAATATTATCTATGACTTGATCGATATTTTCGTGAACCACACTGAGTCATCTATTTAATCAATACCATATATTAATTTAATAATGGTGTGTTGTGTCTTTTGTTCGTCTCGACGTGTTTTACTTATTACGTTATAAGAGGACTTTTACTGGTGTAGGTACACTGTGAATCTTAAAACAGCTTCCATGCCAATGCCACATTGCCCACATTCCGTATCTCTTTTGAACAAAGTAGCCTGACTCTATGGAAGTATCATTGATACTTATACAAATAAAATTTAATGAAGACAAATCGAGGTTAAATTCCCTTATTCCCATAGTTCCCTATTAAATCCCTATAGTTCCGTTAGACTATACAAGACGTTAGCCCATACCTTACAGTAACATTAAGCTTTCTTTACAAGTAATCTTTAAAAACTATATTCTTATATCTATCCTAATCTATCTATTCTATATATCTTCTTATTCTTATATATTTATATACCATATTGTACACAACTTTCAAATAACAATTTAATTTATAATAAAATAAACCAAAAAAATTAAAAATATTTTACCTACTTTCCTACAGCATTCCTTAAAACAACAACGTAACACATACACATGTGTTCAAAAATATCAAATTGAAAAACGAGATCATTGTACAATTCTATAAAAGCGCATATTTGAATTCATTGATGCTTTGATGAAAAATATCAAATGGAAAAGCGAGATCGTACAATTCGTGCGAATTGTGCAATGATCTCGTTTTTCAATTTGATATTTTTGAACACATGTGTATGTGTTACGTTGTTAATTTAAGGAATGCTGAAAAAGTATCTATGTAATTTGACTGAATTTAGTTTACAGTTAATCGGGACTTGGCGAGGGCTTGGCGATCATTATATTCTCACATCGTCGCTTGCAGGTATCCCCGCGTACGGTCTGGACGGCGACAACATCCGCACCGGGCTGAACAAGAACCTGGGCTTCACCAAGGAGGACCGCGAGGAGAACATCAGGAGGGTGGCCGAGGTCGCCAAACTGTTCGCCGACAGCGGCGTCGTATGCCTCTGCAGCTTCGTGTCGCCCTTCGCAGAGGTAAATGTTTTTTTTAAATATTTTGTGTGTTTATTTGTAATGGAAAGTGTCCTGCTATGATAGGGCATTTTCCAATATTTTAACGCTGTCAGGGAAGAAAAAAACATGCCCTTGAATTTGAGTCTCTCGCCCTGTGTAGAGTTACGAACCGATGGCATAGTGACATTCATATGAAGACCTACTTGTAGCCTAAACTGACTAACTAACTGACAAATCAAATCAAATTAAAAAAATTAAAAATATTTTCTTTACATGCAGTTGAACCCCAGAAAGAACCCTACTCAGCACATGTTGCACAGCAGCATGAACAGATAATGAGACTATTAAGACTAGATTTAACAGTTTTATTAATTTATTTCTAATTACGAAGAAGATAAGTAAGTTAGTACGTATACTGTCTCACTGCCTGTGCAAAGGGTTATTTATATCATTGAAACTAAGTTATCGCTACATCATCATCATCATCTCAGCCAAAAGACGTCCACTGCTGAACAAAGGCCTCCCCCAAGGATATGAGGGGTATTTGCCGTAATCGCCACGCTTGCAGGCGGGTTGGCGATCGCAGTAGGTTGAGGGTAACCTCAGAGAGATGCTGCTGCCCATCTTCTGGAAATTATTCCAGAGGATGGGCAGCAGCATCTCTCTGAGGTTACCCTTAGTCGTTAATACTTCGTTTATTAGGGATTACCCTTAGTCGGCTTTTACGACACCCACGGAAAGAGAGGGGGTGGTGCAATTCTTTATCCCCGGCACCACACAGGGGGTTATCACTACAATTGGTGAGTATTGGCTTTATCACTAAGCTTGCCCGATCTGATCCGAACCCTTCGGAGAATCTAGTAAATAGGGCACGGGGACACGCACTTATAAGTGTGTTATGCCGTTCCATCTAGAAAACCTCCGAAGGTGATTCGTTTCACACGGCTTGAGGTACCCTTTACGTACCTCGCCGCCCCCAAAAAAGCCCGGTGACACTGAAAATGCGATTTGAGGCAATCAGCAATCTCTCTAAAAAAAAAACAGCTTGCCAAAAAGGAGGTGGTGATTACAAACCCGAGCTAGAGAGCTGAGAGTAGTAGCGAGGACCTGAGTATATCTGGTCGACCTCATAGCCACTCTGCCACCAAAGTGACCGACGAACGTTAAAAATAAATTTCAGAAATTGTCACAACAAAGTAAAACAAAAATACAAATAACAGAATAAATAACAAATCACAAACAGGTAAACACATCCTTCTCATAGATGTCAATGTCAATGTCAACGTCAATGTCAACGTCTCGTACAGGCTCTGTGGCAGCAGAATGCCGCGAAGGAACTTCCTTTTGCTTGTCACGCACAGCGCATTTAAATAGCGTAGCAATTTAATTTAAGATTCCCGCTACATATGTAAGTAGATATATTATAATACTCGCGGCCGCTCACGGTTTCACCCGCGTGGTTCCCGTTCCCGTGGGAATATCTGGATAAAAAGTGTCCTATGTCTTATTCCAGGTTATAAACTATCTGTATTCCAAATCCATCCATCCGTTGCAGCGTGAAGAAGCAACAAATATACGAACATACACACAAACTTTCGCATTTATAATATTAGTAGGATATGTATATTATAGATATAAATATAAACATACAAATATTTATAAAATTTATAAAATACAGTGAAAAAATTAAACGCCTACCCGACCCAGCCAGGAATCGAACCTGGGTCTTCCGCAATCGCGGTTGCACTGACCGCTATGCTACCGGGAAGGCTAACGCAAGCGCTGAATTTTGTCATTGCTTTATAATGCTTTTTAAGTGCTAATAGCGGCACAGCGCGCTATCTATTCAAAAGTAATTGCAACCGATGGCTATGCAGATTCATCTTTGCAGATGAAATACCACAAATTTGATAACACAACGCTATAGTACATTTTCACGTAACTTGAAAAGTAAAAATAAACATACACGATATAAAATTGATTAGATAATATTTTACTAGAAAATAATCTAACTTCCTGAGACTGGTTAATTTTTTCTAGTAAGTAAAGTTTTATATTGTATATCTACATGCAGCATTGTGAATGCAAAAATGTAAATAATAAAAATATAAAATTGATAACGTAAAGCTCAAGAGTCAAGTTGCAGAGGAAGCTCGAAACGTCCAAACAGGCTTCGTAAACCGAAATGGTCCTTCGGGCCGAACTACTGGTTAATTTCTCGATTTCGCACGTTAATGTTTCCGCAGCTGCTGTTGGTTTTATTTAGATTATTATAATACGAACAGCAGTTATTTTGTTTGTTTTAGTAAAAATTATCACATTTTATTATTCTGTTCAATGTCGTTTTGCAGTTTTATAATCTTTGGGGCATTGCACTTTTGAACTTGTACGTGACTTACTTAGTTGATACGGTAACTCATAAAGTACACTAAGCTTGCCTAGTCGCCTCATTATTTTCTTTTTAACTAAATAGAGATTCTCGTTCTAATTATGTCTGATTGATTATGTTTCATTTAAAATAAAGATTTAACACTTTTTTAAGTAAAAAGCAAACAAACCTAAAAGCACGCTTAATGCACTTTTGTAAAACAGTAAGTATGTTTTTACAAGTGCAAAAAGCATACTTACCACCAAGCCGTTTCAGTGTTATTAGTTATTCTGTGGTGTTACGTACGATTACATTAGAAATAAGATCAGTGTGTCAAAGTGTCAACTTATAGCGGGACGTGCGTCTGGGCAACGACCGATAAACTCGTAAATAATTTGACAGTTTATTGACTTACATAGTATAAAGATAGTCTTTAATTGTTTTGGTCGTTTTAAATGTTTCTTTCTGTTCGTAGGAGAAGAAGGGAACTTTTGAAAGACTTTGAAATCTCTAAAATTATCGTTTTTAATTTTGAATTTAAAACTTTTTTATAATTAAATGACAGCGGGAACGTAAAGCCGGTGATACCACACCCACAGAGCTAGTCGTACCGCGAACCGTAAGCGTGTTTGCTGTGAAGAAAAGACTTAGCTTAAGACTTAAATATTTAAATTTAAAATCAGGATCGATGGTCCAAATCTCATATAGCCCAATTCACTTTATTCATTCACCGTTAGACCAATTAGCGATTGGCCCAATGCGCAGCTTTTTCAATTTGCTGTTTGTATAATTCGCATTTAAGTCCATTCGCGGTTGGTACAAATTATCCTACTAATATTATAAACGCCAAAGTTTGTAAGTATGGATGGATGTTTGTTACTCTTTCACGTAAAAACTACTGAATGGATTTGGATGAATAGGATACTTTTATCCAGATATTCCCACGGGAACGGGAACCACGCGGGTGAAACCGCGAGCGGCCGCTAGTAAAATATTTACAAAAAAAGTTAATTTTAAAACATTTATATAATCTATGTGTACAGACGCTTGCCTAACAGACTATTCAAAACTGACAAATTTCTTCCATAAATGTTCAACCATATCAAAGGGCATTTCTTCGCATTGAACCAATGTTTGCTGTCTATTGTGGTTTTATTGTTTTCAATATGGATGTTATTTAAGTTTTTAGTCTACAATACTTTGATGAAGTTCTGTCCTAATTATTGTATTAACTTAGTAAATTGCAATTTATTACCTTATAATGTAGAATAATGACTCAAGAGTAAAATCTAAATTTTAGTTTAATATTTAAGTTAGTAACGAGTGTAAGTTTCTCATGTAAGTGAATTTAATAATTCTTATGAGACATAAAGATTCTTAAACCTGAAAGGGGTACAGGGGAAAAGTGGTCATTGCCAACTTTTCACTGAAATTGAGTTAACAATGCCATCTATTGCAAGATTAAAAAAGCTTCTTGGCTCTATCAATAAAAAAGCGCTAAAAAAGAACATAGCGCACAAGGGACTCAAAAAAAAAATTGTATGGCTGCATCAAGAAAGATCAATGTCACCCTTCATAGTAGGTGAACATGTTAAAAGGATCAAAGTCATTGACTATGATAATTTTTTTCCTTGTTTATTTGTATAATCTTTTTAAGTAGTATCATTAAAATGGTAGGTTATTATTATATTTTTATTACACATATTTGGAATATTTTAATTAAATTGGGTTAGAATTGAAAATATATAAATACTAAAATTGTAAAAAAGATCATTGTCAATTGACTATGATCTTTGTTAGAAGTAATGTTGTGATTACATTATTTATTTTTAAAGCTAATTTTACCTAAAGAAATAATGAAGAGTAAACACCCCAATTATAATATAAGCTACATATCATAGTTTCAAGTGCGACTGTATGAAAGTGTTAATCCGTCCGGGTTTCCCCGGATTTGTCCTAGTTTGGAGGGCGTCCGGGGATCGTCCGGGCGGGGTTTATATATAGAAATAAGATAACTAGATATGTTTTTATTTTTATGTAATTTTTTTTTTCGAGAGAGTCCGAGGAAAATTTTTTATTTCACCCAAATGTCCTGGGTTTTTGAAGTTTTTGTCCTGGGTCCGTAATTTAGCTGATGGCAGCCCTATGACTTTTACTAGTACTGTATGACATTGTAAAAAATTATACTGGTAAATGATGTTTTTGCAAACTTAAATATTTTTTATTTTTTTTGTGTTTTTTTACATGCTGTGACTGTCCTTTATATTTTGTGTTTTTATTTGTGATGGAAAGTGCCCTTTTATGATAGGGCATTTTCCAATATTTATGACGCTGTAAGGGAGAAAAGAGCTGGACACTTGCTGAGTTTCTTGCCGGTTCTTCTCAGTACAAGATCTCCCGCCCAGAGTAGATAGACTTACGAACCGATGGCATAAATGACGTTCATAAGAGCTATTTGTAGCCTAAACTGAATAAATGATTTTGAATTTTGAATTTTTTTTTTTACTTTTTATGTTAAATAAATAAGGTTACAAAGTAAATAAAGGGTTTTCCTTTTTTCTCACAATGAGTCACATTTGACAATGCCCCCTTTTCCCCTGTATCCTTCATATGTAATAGACATAAAGTTAGAAGTCTATTTAGAAAAATTTACAGTTTTGGTAGTCTGACGTGCAGGCATGTGTACAGTCAACAGCAAAGGTAACTGATGATTGGTCAAGTTCCAAAATATGAAATCAGTATGAAAATCAAAACTTTTTAAACGCACATCGAAAAAACTTCGAGTGTCTTCTAGTACCTGCAGACTTTGACTGTAGTTATATAGAACATACCGACTTACACTATCGAAACTTAATTTTGAAATCTAGTAAACATCATCTACTTTTGCTGTTGACTGTACCATATTTATTGTTAGCTTAACTCATTTCAATGGGGCTATTCCCATATTACTCCAAAAAAAAATCTCAAAGTACTCCACAGAAAAAGAAGAATAAAATCATTTACAAAATAAGTTTCATTCTACTCCACGATAATGAAAAATACAATAAAGGTTATTCTCTAAATAAAAAAATAAAACTAAAGTTCTTGTGGAGATGCAACATTAAATACAAATATTTAAAATAATATTTTTTATAATAATTCAATTTCAATTATTGCTGTTCCATATGGACAATGTTCAATATATTACAGGGATCTTAAAATAATGTAAAGAACAGTATGGACTAGGTCGGGCACACCAATAATTAGGGGAGCAAGAATTCTTTGAAGTAGTCCGAGAATCAATGTATCCTTTTCACATCTTTTCAGAACAAAATAAGTACGTAGCTACGTAAAATTAAGTACTTTGAGAATAACCCTTTCAATGTTATCCAGCTTCAGATAGGTCGCACATTTGCAATTTAAAGTAATGAACAGTTTATCGTTAGTTAGAATAGTTAATGGTTTATAGTTGTTAAGTACAGTACAGTACTCATGGCTTTTCCTGTTGTATAAACTGTGACATTGCAACACGTGGATATTTATGTTCAATGACTTTTACAAAGTAGAGCACATTATGTGTATATTTTTTTCTTTAAATCTAAAATGATTGCAGTTAAATTTATCTGACGGTTAGTGACGATAAGGCCAAGTAGGTGGAAGTGCGCTTCACCCGGAGTCCTCAACTAGTGAGGCACTGGCTGTCTTATCTTTAAATTGTTAGACAGCAATTCTGCCGTCATAATTAAAAAGGCACGTCTAACATTTTGCAAATCAGGAGAAAAACGGGTTTGAAAAGATAGGCCTTTTTCTCCTGATTCCAAATGTGTATTAACTCAAATTTAAAAAAAAATGTTAGTTGTGCCCTTTTTCCTTATGACGGCAGAATTGGTATCGCTATAACAACAATGATTAACTAGTATTGACTAATTAAAATTGTTGTTATAGCGATAGACTGAGATAAGATGATGGACTTAGAAAGAGCCATAACATAACTAACTGTTCTAAGTTTCAATTCCCAGCAACCCCCAGTCTCAGGACTGGAGGTTTAACTTGGCTAATAGGCTTATTTTAATTATTTATAATTAATGAGGTATAGGTTTAGGAAAAATAAAGGTACACCTATTTTAAATGTCTGAAATCGATATAATAGTCGATTCTCAACTACTGCTTTATACTGAATATGATTGACTGACACCTTAGTAGTTTTAACAATAATTAAACTAAAAAAACATTCAATAATGTAATTAATTGTATTGCAACTTTAGGGTCTTACAAATAAATAAAGAATAAGCTTCAAATAGTTATTCCGTGTTTTGTCTCTTTTACTCTATTTTGAAATGACGTTTACATGACAGGAACAAACACGTAACTATTCGGAGCTTATTCTTTGTTTATTTGTAAGGCACTAGATGTCTTACTAAGAAACTATGTGAAGCTTATACTCTATGCCCCTTACAAATAAACAAAGAATAAGGTCCGATTAGTTATTCCGTGTTTTGTCTCTTATATTCTAATTTGGAATGACGTTAAGATGACAGGAACAAAACACGGAATAACTATTTGGACCTTATTTTTTGTTTATTTGTGGGGGGGGGGGGGGGAGGGCTGTCCTTATTCTTTGTTTATTTGTAAGGGAGTATTAGTCCTTAATTGGTTTAGAGCTTAATTGTTTCAAGAATACTGTATCTGTATATAAATTTGTTTCAGGACCGCGAAGTGGCGCGTCGTATCCACACAGACTCGGAGCTGCCATTCTTTGAGGTGTTCATAGACACACCGCTGGAAGTGTGCGAGCAGAGGGACACCAAAGGGCTCTACAAGAAGGCGCGAGATGGACAGATTAAGGTCAGAATTAAAAAAAAAAAAAAACAAATGTTGAAAAAATTTCCACGAGCAGGGTTTGAACCTGCACCCTTCTGACATACCGGGTCAGGTGCTCTTCCAATTGAGCTATCGTGGTTCTAACCAGCCCGCCGAAATTATTCAACACTATTTACTTTTTACTTTGAAAGCCAAAGGCGCCCATTCAATGTTAACAACTACCGTCATCAACATTTTTTCAACATTTGTGTTTTTGTAATTTGTTCGTAACAAAATTTGCGTTAAAAATTATATAAACATTTATAAATAGCTTGCCTACTTCTTAACTGATCTTTAGTATTTGTAAAAATATTATGATCGGATGTTAATGACGGTAGTTGTTAACATTGAATGGGCGCATTTGGCTTTCAAAGTAAAAAGTAAATAGTGTTGAATAATTTCGGCGGGCTGGTTAGAACCACGATAGCTCAATTGGAAGAGCACCTGACCCGGTATGTCAGAAGGGTGCAGGTTCAAACCCTGCTCGTGGAAATTTTTTCAACATTTGTGTTTTTGTAATTTGTTCGTAACAAAATTTGCGTTAAAAATTATATAAACAGTATTTTTTAAATAAATCATACTAATATAGCAAAATATAGATATGTAATGCTTGTGACCAGGCCTTATATGTAGTAAATAATATAAAATACGAAGCAATGTCATTAAAAAAGTATCCTAACATTGGGAACGAGAAATAATATTATAATTAATGTGAAATTATGAAACTAAACAAAACCTTTGTTTGCATAAAACCTTCCTTAAAGTCAAAACGGATGAACATGGCTCTAAGGCTTGTTTCACACGTACCACACACAACCACACCACACCGTCGCGACAAAAGGTGGTCAAGCTGAGGTTTAGAGATGATAAATATATTCATTAACCATTAAAATCAACTAATAAAAAAAATTACTAACATTCAATAATTGAAATTAACAATATCAGTTGAATGGTTGAAAATATTAGTTAACGTCGCGCGCGGCGAACGGCGCGGTGGCGCCGAGCGAGCCGCGGAGGCGCCCGACAGACGTGAAGCGACAGAGACATGACATCAGCTATCAATTGACATAAAATCGAAATTGACCCCTAACTGTATATAATTAAGACACATTTTTCTTTGATTTGTTGTTTTGATTCTTTTTCAACTTGTCATTTATTGAATAATTTTGGATGCACCCGATTGTATGCTCTTTCGCTATCAAAATAAACGTCTTTTTATTTATTATGATTTATCGTTCATTCGCGATTGAATATTTTAAACTGATAATCTCATGCGATATTTTTTTTAATGTTTAGCAGTCGGTGGTTGATTCTTGCGTAGAGATTGCGTGGCGATTCGAGTGCAATGTCTTTGTTGTTAGCTGACGTTAATTAGGTTTATACAGTTCTTAGGTAATTATAGCCTAGCTATCGTACGTAATGTAACTACTAATGTACAAATTAACTAATGTTTAAAATTTCGAGTTAGCAACACTATGCTAGACAGTCCTAAGCCTGTCAAAGTATCAAGGAAAGTTCATTGGATTTTTTTAAGTAACACTTTAAAGAATAATTCAACATTTAACATACATGTGTTTAAAACTACTACTTCGATAAAATTATTAACTGTTATTTTCAACCAATAAAATTAACAGTTACAAATATTTATCAATTAACTTTTGACAAATTAATATTTTTAACCATTAACGCCATCTCTACTGTGGTTACGTATGAATGGTGTCGCTCCGGCTTCTTGCGGTTGCGTTGTGCAGTTACCTACAAAATGTTGGCGATATTCAACTATTAATTTTCATACAAATTAGCGCCCGGGGCCACGTGTTGTGGTTGTGGTTGTGGTGTGGTTGTGGTACGTGTGAAACAAGCCTAAGATAGAAGGAAAGTCCAAGAGTTGTAGCTACTTTTTGTGCCGATCAACACAATCAATATTAAAAATACAACGATCCTGGGGGCAGGCGATAAAATCGTTTTGTGATAGTATGAAGTGTCCATTTCCAAGCTTTACATAGGACGCCCATCAATCAAACTAAGTAGTCAGTAGTACCACAAAATAAGGCGAATTGAAAAGGTAAGCTTCATATAAACGTGCTCGATCAACACACGCGTAGCAAACCTCTCACGGACACTTTCACGGATTCTTTACGCCGGACCAGTTGTGCATTTTGGTACATGACACAGGTACGGTCTTGCGTGGAGTTCGCACGTCTGGCACGGTTCCGCAAAGTACCTTCTCGATGCCTTGGACAGATTGCAGCGTCGCGCTGAACACATTATCGTCGCGCTGAACACATTATCGGCAATGCAGAAGTGGCAGATACTCTTGAATCTCTGCAATTGCGTAGAGATGTTGTGTCACTCAGCGTGTTTTACCGCTTATATTATGGCGAGTACTCGGAAGAGCTCTTTGACCTCATCCTCTCACGGACACTCTCTCACGGATTCTTTACGCCGAACCAGTTGTGCCTTTTGGTATATGACACAGGTACGGTCTTGCGTGGAGTATTGCTCGCACATCTGGGACTGTTCCGCAAAGTACCTTCTCGATGCCTTGGACAGATTGCAGCGTCACGCTGAACACATTATCGGCAATGCAGAAGTGGCAAATACTCTTGAATCTCTGCAATTGCGTAGAGATGTTGCGTCACTCAGCGTGTTCTACCGCTTATACCATGGCGAGTGCTCTGAAGAGCTCTTTGACCTCATTCTCTCACGGACACTCTCACGGATTCTTTACGACGCCCGGACCAGTTGTGCCTTTTGGTACATGACACAGGAACGGTCTTGCGTGGAGTATTGCTCGCACATCTGGGCCGGTTCCGCAAAGTACCTTCTCGATGCCTTGGACAGATTGCAGCGTCACGCTGAACACATTATCGGCAATGCAGAAGTGGCAAATACTCTTGAATCTCTGCAATTGCGTAGAGATGTTGCGTCACTCAGCGTGTTCTACCGCTTATACCATGGCGAGTGCTCTGAAGAGCTCTTTGACCTCATCCTCTCACGGACACTCTCTCACGGATTCTTTACGCCGGACCAGTTGTGCCTTTTGGTACATGACACAGGTACGGCCTTGCGTGGAGTATTGCTCGCACATCTGGGCCGGTTCCGCAAAGTACCTTCTCGATGCCTTGGACAGATTGCAGCGTCACGCTGAACACATTATCGGCAATGCAGAAGTGGCAAATACTCTTGAATCTCTGCAATTGCGTAGAGATGTTGCGTCACTCAGCGTGTTCTACCGCTTATACCATGGCGAGTGCTCTGAAGAGCTCTTTGACCTCATTCTCTCACGGACACTCTCACGGATTCTTTACGACGCCCGGACCAGTTGTGCCTTTTGGTACATGACACAGGAACGGTCTTGCGTGGAGTATTGCTCGCACATCTGGGCCGGTTCCGCAAAGTACCTTCTCGATGCCTTGGACAGATTGCAGCGTCACGCTGAACACATTATCGGCAATGCAGAAGTGGCAAATACTCTTGAATCTATGCAATTGCGCAGAGATGTTGCGTCACTCAGCGTGTTCTACCGCTTATACCATGGCGAGTGCTCTGAAGAGCTCCTTGACCTCATCCCACCTTCTCCCTTCCTTCATAGGAGCACACGTGCTGCTCTTCGGAGTCACCGCTACACTGTCTCAAATATCCCATCGCGCACAAAGAAATTTGGTGACTCATTTCTTTGTCGACACCTCCGAAAGATGAAATAGTCTACCAGCACACGTTTTCCCTCTTTCCTATGATATGGGGTCCTTCAAGAGAGGCGTGAAGAAGCACCTTGTAGGCCGGCAGAGTGAAGTTGACTGATGCTACGTTTGTTTCCACGCTGCATACCAGTTATCTTCGCGTCTGGACTCCATTTCCACTTAACATCAGGTGGGGTGGAGTCATTTGCCAAGCTAACTATAAAAAAAACACAGAATCTCGCAACAGCTGCGCTCGTCGTTATTTTTTTTTAATACGAAGCACGGCAAATGAGTTTTTCCGCAATCCGTGTCCGCGATGAGTTTATGTGTGAGTAGCTCGAGCGTGGTATGTATTTAAGTTTACCTTCTGGTGTCTCCTTACTTTGTGGTAGTACCGTCTGCCGAGATACGAACAACGCAACACTATAAAGGCATTAACTATTCCACAAAGGCGGTTGTGCACGCAAAACTTGAGAAGAACCCTAATTGATGTGTAACATGTTTCCTCTCGCTTTGTTGCAATTTGTGGGAGTGATTTCGTGAAATGGGACGGAAGTGTGTAACAGGAAGTCGGGGAAGCGCGCGGTGGTAGAGTTGGCCGTCGGATGGTACCAACCAATCGGGGAAGCGCGCGCCATTTGATTTGATGAATGAGCGCGCGGTATTGAATTACTCTTAGTGTCAATTAAATAAAATACAATTTTCATTAAAAAGAATTATTCTTTCGCAAAGGCCGGTCATCGGATGGGTGACCAAAAATGTATCATCTCGAGCTCCTCCGTGCTTCGGAAGGCACGTAAAGCCGTTGGTCCCGGCTGCATAAGCAGTCGTTAACAACCACCAATCCGCACTGGACCCGCGTGGTGGTTTATGGCCCGTTCTCCCTATCCATCCATAGGGAAGGCTCGTGCCCCAGCAGTGGGGATATAAAAATGAGCTGATGATGATGATGAAAAATCATTTCAAATAATACCTGGCCCATTTTTTTCAGAATATACTGTTAAAATTGCTTATTATTACTAAGGTGAGATGTCAAATGTTACACATCAAATACGACTACTGTAAGGCTTGTTCGTTTTTTTTTATTAGCATGTATGTTTTGACAGGGATTCACAGGCATCACGCAAGAATATGAGCGCCCTGAAGAGCCAGAGCTCATCATCCAGACTGTGGGGCGGTCCATCGAGGAGTCCACCATGGAAGTCATTAAGCTACTCGAGTCGGAGGTATGAATTAGTCTTTCATTATTCTTAAGAACCATTTTACAATTTCAGTATCCCATAAAAACTTAGGCTGATGATGATGATGATGATACTAACTTCAAAGATGTTATTATTGTAAACCCAATTTAAAGTCAATTTGAATGAAACTTTTACTACCTTTTTTACTTGACAGTTTAAAGAAAATGTTAGAACGTTTGTTCAATTTATTATAGGCAATTTAAAACTTTTATAGACGTTAAAATCGCATAAACTCAGTTTTAGTACTGAGAAAAAACCGTGAGAATATTTTTATTAATTAAAATTGCCTTATTGATTATGAATTTTGTATGAACACGTAATACAACATTTTCCCTAGACTTTACGCAGTTTACGCAGAATCCTTTAAAAAAATGGAATGTGATAGTTCAGAAGCATATTTTTTAAATGTGCGTATATATTGGTTGTATTGAATAACTGTTTTCTTGTGGCTTATGAAAATAACTTATTGTCTTTATCTCTATTACAAGGGCATTATTCCCCGGTCCGGAAACAGCACGGTTTCACTGGAAGAGCTCTTCATATACGGCAACAGACTCACTAGCGCCATAGAAGAAGCGACCAGACTGCCGCACATCGAGATATCCACGCTGGATCTACAGTGGGTGCAGGTTGGTACACAGCTTATAAACATCCTACAATTGGGCTAAGGCAGTGGTGCCCAGCTGGTGTTGCTTCAAGAGCTATTTTGAAAATCCCTACACATCATGCGAGTACCGCCGAGTTAATAGAAAACCTAAGTGATACATTATATTTAAATACACCATTTATTATCATAATATGACACACTACACTTCAAAATGAATAGACCGCAACAGCAAAAAGTTAAGAGGCCTATTATATTTTTACCGTGATTTTTGCATAAAATGCCCAACTTCGGCGTTTTTGTTCAGAGAAACTGATACCCTTAGACAATTTTGACTTATTGTATGGTGGAGAATAGTTATTAGTATAATTCGTAGCGGCCTCGCTTTCTGCAATTTTCCCTTATCTATTTATATAAAGCCAAAATTCCAAAGCTAGTTTTCAATTAAATACGCTGAAGCAATTTTCAAGCTCATGTATTGAAATATTGTACTAAGCAAACGAAATGAAAAATATATAATAATATCTCTTAAATAGTGGTTAACTTCATAGCGGCCTCGGAATTTCGAAATATAAATGGAATTTCTACAAAAAAAATCCCATTCATAGTGATACATAAAACATTCAGAATTAGCTGTAAATATCTCCTTACTCCATTAATATTATTAAGTAAAATGTACACCAGAACGAACGTTAGTTTATAAGATTTCAAATTACATTTATACTTTTTTTGAACGATAAAAATTTTTAAACTTCAAATAAATTACAACTGCACAAAATGCTACTTTTGCGATACTTTGCGATGCGAGCTAGGGAATGGAACGCGCTGCCTGCGAATGTGTTCCCTTAAAGGTATAATCTGGACCTCTTCAAGGCTAGAGTGAATAGGCTATTTCTAGGCAGGCATGTTCCATCCTCGACCGCACCGTCACTTAACATCAGGTGAGGTGTAGTCAAATGCCTGCCTATAAACAATAAAAAAAAAATAAAAAAAAATACGTCAGCCGCTCGTAGTACTAAGAATACGCGAGCGCGCGCATTTTGTGATAGGCCTCTTAATCACATTTTAGTAAATGTGTGTATTACTTATTCGATCTTATTCGCGAGCGCCTAGAAAACAGGCCGAAAGCTGGGCACTAATGGGATATCGTATCAGATCGGGAGCACGAAGACGCCTCTAAAGGCTAGTAGGACCACGGCTCCAGTTGAGCTTGCAAGATTTCAATACGGCAGTTACAGAATTATTAGATTTTTAAAGTATTTGCAAACTTTTTTAAACTGCAATGAAACATTTTATCTATAGTTCGGTTTTTGATATGATAATTCGTCTGCAGGTACTGTCCGAAGGCTGGGCGTACCCGCTCAAGGGGTTCATGCGCGAACACGAATATCTGCAAGTGAGTATATTTTGTAATACTGATATCTATATATATATTAATACGTGAAGCAAAAACTTTGTACCCCTTTTTTACGAAAATTGCGCGGACGGAGGAGTGTAAAATTTAGCACACTTGTAGTTTATATAGAGAAAGTTATCCGAATGTTAATATATTTTTTTAAATTATGCATAAAAATACATTAAAAATCAATAAAACAAACATTACACACACTACCATGTATTTGACACACACGATTAATAAACTCTTTTAAAAAATTTCAAAAATGCAAGAGGAGCGGCCGAAATCTGTCAATGCCAATAATTCCGTAATATTAATTTCCTCTTGCCATTCCAAACTCACATTCTATCTTTTTTAATTTTTTATTGCTTAAGATACAATCCGTGCAGCCTTAATAAAATTACAGTCGAATTTCGACCACTGGGCGACCACTAGTACAGATAAATTAACAAATGAAATGAAAATTACTTTATAAATTTTGGCACTTATTAACGTCGATAAAGTACATGTCATTGAAGAAGATAAAAAAACATATAACTATAAATAACTGTATGCACTTACAGTCATAGCTGTTATTTTATAAATGAATCAATATAAATAAAATAAAAATGTTAAAGCAATATTGACTAATATAAGAGTACATTTAAGTCATCGGTATCACAACACAAATAACAAATTTCATCAATATAGTTATAATTATGGCAATAAAATTTTATGATATTATGATTTATCATCAGTGTAGGTTCAAATCTCGCTCGAGTATTTTTTTTCCAACACTTATCCGAATTGTTATTTGTCCGCAACAAAAAATATTTTTTGCCTTCAATTTTGTTTAAAGTTATTTGCAAAATAACATCAATAAAAACATCTCATAAGCATACAGTCGTGTATTTTCAGGCTCTGCACTCCAACTGTATGACGTTACCCGACGGCTCGCTTGTGAACCAATCGGTGCCCGTGGTTTTGCCCGTGACCACCGCTGTCAAAGACCGCCTTTCGGGCGCCGCAGCTATCGCTCTCACTCACGCTGGGAAGGTGGTGGCGTTACTGCGGACGCCGGAGTTCTACCCGCATAGGAAGGCTGAGAGGTGCGCGAGGCAGTTCGGGATCTACCACACGGGACACCCTTATATTAAGGTGAGTTCACGGTATTTGTCCTTTCTTAAATGTCTATTATCAACACAAAATATAAAGATGTGTGCACAGTTTTGTTTGCTGGATGACTTAGGTATAAAGAGAAATGCATTTAAAACGCCAGATACCCTTTTATGTTTATTGTGAGTTCACATTTTTGGTTCTCAGTTGACTTTTGCATTTGACAGTGTCCTTCTAGAGGTAATATATAGCACCGGACACACTAATATAACGGTGAATTTACGAATAAAAAGTGCCTTAACAATGAGTCATCGAATATAATAATACCTGTTTTTCTAAATTGTTTCGGGTCTGGGTGTTTCCTATGTATAATAAGTATGTATTTAAGTATATTAAGTATGTTTATCCGTTGTCTAGTTATCCATTTCTCGAGTTTCTTAAGGAAGCTTTTTTTGGGGCTAGATAATTGGTGTGAGTGTGGGAAACATTTATTTATTTCTTTTACACACTTTTGTACAAGTAAATAGTCTACACAACGTCTAAAAATCTATACAACTGTCCCACTGCTGGGCAAAGGCCTCCATCATTGAAATCAAGTCATCGCTACAATTGATGGGTAAAGGCTTAATCACCACGCTTGCCAAATGCGAGTTGGCAATCACAAACCCGGGCTATGCATCGAAAAATCGGAAACACACTTTGCCCGACGATGTGGGAGTTGAAGCCTGCCACCACACTGGTGGGACCTTTGCCACTGTTAGCCTGAAGTACAGTCAACAGCAGAGGTAACTGATGATTGGTCAAGTTCCAAAATATGAAATCAGTTTGAAAATCAAAACTTTTTAAACGCATATCGAAGAATATTCGAGTGTCTACTACAAGTAGTACCTGCAGACTTTGACTGTAGTTATATAGAAAATACCGACTTACACCATCGAAACTTAATTTTGAAATCTAGTAAACATCATCTACCTTCGCTGTTGACTGTACCATTTTTGTGTAGTGAACAATTATTTACTCTTCTTGCAGGGCTAATTTTTTTTTGTTTCAACAAAGGTTTTCTTTTAATATTTTTTGAGCTTCATATCACTTACAAACGCGTACAGATGCCTGCACATCGACCTATCCAACACTTGTCAAATGTCTTCAATAAATGTTCAACCGTATGCCATATTCATAAAGTACCCAGATACTGCGACGAGGCTTTTAAAAAGCCCGAAGAGTATTATATAGATATACCCTAATGTAATACTTTTAGAGTTTCATTTACAACAACACACAAACGCCTGGGCGAACTATTTGGGTAAGTCTATTGAGGAAATTAAACAGTTTGTGTTGCTAGACCAGGGATGGGCAAACTTTTTCATTCGCGTTACAATATTTACTAACAAAATCTATGATGGGCATCGGGTATTGAATTTTTTGCTGTATATTTTCAATAAATAAATATATTTTTTGTGAAATAAAAATATTGATAGATATGCATTTTCTGAAAACACTGAATTCTGAATTTTTGTTTGATGGTCGCGGGCCGGATTTCGATCATTCACGGGCCGGAGATGGCCCGCGGGCCGTAGTTTGCCCATCCCTGCACTAGACTGATGTGCAGTCGTGTGTACCTAACCAATTTCTCACTCTAATAAACCTAATATGTAATAATAAACCTCTCTAATAAACGCCAAGGCGAAACACGAATTAGAGCAAAAGATCGAGATGGTCTCGTTAACAAAAATTCGATTAAAACATTTAGCGGGGACTAAAAAAACATAAAAATAGCTTAATAAATAAAAATATAATAGCAAATAACATAGATATTTATAAGAATTGTATTAGTTATGTGTTGTAAAATGATCATTATTAATTAATGAGATGTTGGCAAAACAAATAAATTAAAAAAAAAACGATTTCTCAGTTTCTTCTACACATGCTGTATTAAAATTCCTCAACAACGTTATCTCACTTAGACTTTCTATTCCAGATGATTGAAGACTCCGGCGACTGGCTGGTAGGCGGGACCCTAGAAGTGTTCGAGCGTATCCTATGGAACGACGGCCTGGACTCGTACCGCCTCACGCCGCGCGAGCTACGGCAGAAGTTCAAGGAGTTGGGCGCTGATGCGGTGTTCGCGTTCCAGGTGAGATGCTTATCCTCAGTGCCTGCTAATCGTGGGCCCGAATCAGAATCCTATCGAAATTGGGCTATCATCATCACCATCATCAGTCTATATCAGCTTACTGCTGGACAAAAGCCTCTCCAAGGCCTCTCCAAGTGTAGGCACTGAGTACGATCAGCCGGATACCCTCAATTCTCTCTCTTTGCTGCTCCTAACAATATTATCGTGATATAATGACGACCTCCTTGGTCGAGTGGCTTGCACACCGGTTTTCATGGTGTCGCCATCTCTGAGGTCCCGGGTTCGATCCCCGGTCGGATCAATTTAGAAATACCTGTTTTTCTAAATTGTTTCGGGTCTGGGTGTTTCCTATGTATTTAAGTATATTAAGTATGTTTATCCGTTGTCTAGTTAACCATTTTAACAAGTTTCTTAAGGAAGCTTTTCTTGGGGCTAGATAATTGGTGTGAGTGTGGGAAACATTTATTATTATTTATTATATTAGATTTGCAAATGAGCATGTTTACACTGTTTCATTCATAAATAGATAAATCATCGGTAGTAAGCAGCACTATTTTGTTTGTAGCTAAGGAACCCAATTCACAATGGCCACGCTCTCCTGATGCAAGACACACAAAGACAGCTCGTTGAACGAGGATTCAAGAAACCAGTCCTACTTTTGCATCCACTTGGTGAGTTTTTTTATTGTTTTAGGAGTTTAAAAAAACTGTGGAGAAATCTGTATGGAGTGGACTGTATTTTGCCAGTTGGTCTAGTGGTGGAGTGAATGAGTAATGCTTCACAATAGTCTTGAACTGTATTAAATAACAGTGATACCACATATATACAAAATCAATAGGTGTGGCTGGCGATCCGAACAAAAAACGCAAAAAAATAATAAAATATTATATATGTTGATGTAAAAATAAAACTCAAAACAAATAGTTGGTTTTGCCATCACTATAATCTCCTTAGAGTGGAAGATAGTCTGGAATAGGAGATAGTTTCCAAGATATTATATTGAATCTAAAATCTTTTAAAAACATTTCAATGTTTTGCCAGACATCAACATCAGCCACGCGGTCTACTTAGTATAGGTATTCTAGGCGTTCTTAACGAAAGCTTAACTGGTGTATTAAATTATTTTTTGTTGGATTGTTTCCCAGGTGGCTGGACGAAAGACGACGACGTGCCTTTAGATGTGCGCATGAATCAGCATAAAGCGGTGCTTAATGAAGGAGTTTTGGACCCGGCGGCTACGGTTCTAGCCATCTTCCCCTCGCCCATGATGTACGCAGGACCCACGGAGGTGAGGACTTTGATATGCAAGGCGCAGTAAGCAACTTTGACAAAAGCCGGTCATCGGATGGGTGACCAAAAATTTATTGTCTCGAGCTCCTCCGTGCTTCGACAGGCACGTAAAACCGTTGGTCCCGCTTGCGTTAACAACCACCAATCCGACCTCCGTCCGTCTAGTGGTTTATAGCCCGGTCTACCTGCGTGCGGTGTTCCATTCCCAGCTGTGGGGACAAAATTAGCTGGTGATGCTATCATCACTATTGACTGATGCAGGTTTTATATCTAGTAAAAGTTAGGTCCACGCAGGTGAGGATTTCGATATGAAATACGACGCCAACGATGTGCTGGCCGTTTTCCCTTCGTCCATGATGTACCACCCACGGATGTGAGGAGTCTGATAACTATTATTATGACAGCGTACTTCATTCAGGTCTCAAGAACGTGGCGGGAGAAGGCGTTAGTTAGCCCCTCATTCCTCCTTAAATATAGTGACGATTAACCTTTTTACCGCCAACAACTTCTATAGAAGTTCGAGATTTTCGTGCCGCCCACGCCAGCACTTCTATAGAAGTTCTTCTTTGTACCTACTTTATTAAAATACATTTATACGTTGGCGTACAGCGGGACATCGCGTGCAGGATAGTTGGGCGGTGAAAAGATTAAATCGCAATCGTAGTTGTCGCTAGCCTCGAGTATTCCAACTTCCTCCCTCTGGCTCTGTACAATGTTATTTTTAGTTAACCCATAACCTGCCTACAGTTTATTCAGTTTCGGAAATAAAGACGAACATTTTTCACAAAGTTTTCATAAACGTATTAAGGGAATAATAAGTTATGTTTGCATGCTGTTGATAACGGTTAAATAGGCTTAAGATATCTACCCTACTAATTTATTGTAACACCACATTTTATGTCATGCTACCCTATTTATAACTAACAAACAATTTTCGTTCACGGAAATAACGTAGAAATCTGTCAGATTTTGTGTATTACTAAAAATAACTTTGTTTAAGTAACATAATATATCTCTCTTTGTTTGTCACGTATGTAAGGTAAAATAGTTTTCACCCTCTGTTCGTCTCATATGCACCCAGGTCCAATGGCACGCGAAATGCCGTATGAACGCGGGCGCGAATCACTACATAGTGGGGCGCGACCCCGCCGGCCTGCCGCACCCCGCCGCCGCCGGCGACCTCTACGACCCGCGCCACGGGGCGATGGTGCTCAAGATGGCGCCCGGGCTCAACGACCTCGAGGTCAGTGTGTATTATCAACAAAAGTCTTGCTCAACCTCGACTAAAGTGAATTCTCTGTGTACGAAATAAGAATCGGTGGCTGTGCCCACTCCAGGAACAAAACTTTATTCCCAAGTCTTAAAAAATCCACGGTCGGGATTCGAACCGGCATCCCATGACATGCCGGGTCAGGTGCACTATCTATGCTATCGTGGCTCTATCAAACCCGCCGAAATTAATCAACACTATCCATTCTTTGTGAATCAAAGGATTCAATGTCGACAATTACGTCATCAAGATGAATGAATTGGGCAAGCAATAAAAGTACCCAATTAATATCGAAAAAGTTAGCTTTAAGAGATAGGTACAAATTACAATTTTTCAAGCAAAATCATAAGATTTTGCTTAATAAATAAATATAATATAAATATAAATTGACGCAAATTATGTTGTAAACAAATAACAATTTAAAAAATGTTTTTTTACAACACTTTTCAAATTGTAATTTGTTTGCAATTAAAATTGCGTAAAATTCTTGTTTACCATCTTAATCATATATTTTTTTTAAACTTAACTATAAAATTACTTTTTCAACCAAAAAAAATAGTAATTTGTACCTATCTCTTAAAGCTAACTTTTTCGACATTAATTAGGTACTTTTATATCCGAGAGTAAATGTTGGTAGATAAAAAGTATGCATGAAAGTTACTTGTTTTCAAATATAATTTTATTGGTTTTTAGCGATTATCCAATATTCAACACAAGAACCGCAATACCTGTGTGATTTATGAAAAATAACTTATTTTTCTGGGTTAAAGAGTAACTTAATTCTAGGAAGAAAAAGTGAAATCCCACTTTTGGGCGATAGTCTCCATCAATCATTTTAAATATATAACCTATATTAATATAGTAATAACAAAATTTTTTTTTTAGGAAAATTTAAAATTATATAGAAAAAAATCAACATACGATACAGTTCTATGATTTTTATTTTCCATTGATACTTAATTGAATTATCGACACATAAACATTCAATTTCTTCTATTTCAGACAATATAACTATAATTGATACACATATTATAAATCTTTGGTATATCGTACTATCGTACATAGACATTGAACACTACAATATTTATTTTTGTTTAGATTATCCCGTTCCGTGTGGCTGCATACGACACATCGATGGGCAAAATGGCCTTCTTCGACCCGACGCGTAAAGAAGACTTCGACTTCATATCTGGAACCAGAATGCGAGGTAAATTATAATATACACATACATTTTTATAAAAGCATAGATAATAAGAAATTGTTTATCAAAATAGTTTATCTATGTATTATCCCACTGCTGGGCAAAAGCCTCACCGTAAAATCAAGTCACCAGTACAGTTGTAACTTCATGACTAATATCTTCCGTGGGCCAGTGGGCCTAGACCCAGACGCCCTGGGTTCAATTCCTAGTAAAGGGGGACACAGTGTACTCGATTTGGTTGAATTTAGGGCTTGTTTAAAGTCTGCCTAATCAGGCAAGCCAATGGTTGCTAATCAGCTACCATCATCTTATGTAAGCCTGTTGCTATAATAGCAGAGTTAGTAGCATTGTTGTGCTCTGTCAGTAAGGAGATTAGATAACCAGTTCCTCTATAGTAGACTTGAGTATTCTGTGAGAAGGACGAGACCGATTTTTAAGATTGTGAAAAACTATACTTTACTATGCTGCTTACTACATTTAATTGATTGCATAGTTAATATGAATATATTTGTACAGGTCTGGCCAGATCAGGGAAGGAGCCCCCCAAAGGATTCATGGCGCCCGCAGCATGGAAAGTGCTCTCCGAATATTACCAATCGTTGAAATCCAAGATGGACACCAATTAATACAGAGTCACAACAATATGTCTCAAAAGATTATGATGATTTTTCAATAGGCGCATTTGGTACAGACTAAATTTACTAGTCATCTACAGCTTAGCAGCTCAGAAAACTGCTACACATTTGCGCATTGCAATTTTTTTATTTTCATATTAAACTAGATAGTGAATTGTAAGTGAAAGTGCCTCTTTCCATTACAAAAATCACTTTAATATGAGTCAACTTTAATAAAATTAGCATATTAAAAAAATGCTTTATTTTAAAACGAAAATTAGCTTATTAAAAATGGTTTATTTTGAAAGCAAAACGGTCACAAATTCAATGAAATTATTAGGTTACACTACTTGTAAATTTTATCATAGTATTCTATACTAGCTTATTGCTATTTTGTAATTGTTCACAAACTATTCAAAGCTAAGATAATATCATGAATATATTTTTATTTAGATGTCTTTATATTTTTTGTGGTTCAGGTGCAATATTTTATGAAATGAAATCTTTATTTTATTATTTAATTTACATTACTTGTAGATTATTTTTTAAACCTAATAACTCAAGGTACATTCCTTCCATAACAATCCAAAAATGTTATGACGACATAATATTAGAAATTTTATTGAAATATGAGATATTTTTATTGAAAATTTTATAAGTTGAAATAAAAATTACAATGTTTTGTCATGATGAGATGAGCATAAATAAATGTATTGTTATTTTTAAGATATGAGTTATACATTGTTACAGTTTTAGTGAAGGTGCTTGCAAAACTATGTAATAGTGATTGTATTATAATAAATATATGGTGTACAATTTTAAGCTTATTTTTTATTTAACTGTTTATAACAAAAGTATTTTATTTAAATTTCCTGTCTATTCCTTGTGCCTATGCCTATCTCCAAATGGGGTAATCAAGTTACCAACATGATATTCAGAAAGTTGCCAAACCAAGTCGAAAGATTAAAAGAATTGTTACGGAAAAGATGAAATATAAATTTAGTACTTATATAGCTTAGAGAGAGAGAGTGAGAGCCTAGAGAGCTAGAGTAAATATGCTTTAACCTTTTCACCGCCCAACTATCCTGCACGCGATGTCCCGCTGTACGCCAACATATAAATGTATTTTAATAAAGTAGGTACAAAGAAGAACTTCTATAGAAGTGCTGGCGTGGACGGCACGAAAATCTCGAACTTCTATAGAAGTTGTTGGCGGTAAAAAGGTTAATTTGCATAGTGGACTTTGCAGCTTCAGTCCTCCCGGACTATATTACAATTAATAATACAGAGTAAGCTATCTAAATGGGCCAGTATGGGGAAATCCAAAGTATAAGATAAAGGTTTGTTCAAACTAAATGAACCGACAAGTAAAAATAAGTAAAACGCCATTCTTTTTGAATTGCTTAATCCTAACTTGAAAAAAGACAAAGTGTTGAAAAAATTCTATAAGAGGAATTCGAACCCGCAACCTATGACATGCCGGGCCAGATGCACTTACGAATTATGCTAATTGCTATCGTGGTTCAATCCAACTCGCCGAAATTAATCAACACTATCTACTCTTACTCTGCTGTAAGCCAAAGGAGCGACAGCTAAGTCATCAACATCCGATTTCAAATATTGAAAGATCAGTTAAGAATTAGGCAAGCTATATTTATGATTATTTACATATAATTTTACGCAAATGTTGTTGCGAACAAATTACAATTTGAAAATAAGACAGTTTTAAAAAATTTCCACGAGCGGGATTCGAACCCGCACCCCATGACATGCCGGGTCAGGTGCACTACCAACTATGCTATCGTGGCAAAATCCAACTCCTTACTTATTACCATTTTAATTCATAAGTAGATATATACCTAAACCACTTTAAATACTTTCAAATTATATTGAAATCGAAAACTGTTTTACGATTTCCTTAGCTTATAGCTATATAACTTCCAAACATATTAGCAAATCCAATATTCAACTAAAATTTAATTTGCTACTGATAATATGATAATGATAAGCAAGCGTCACAATCAGCGTAGGTCATGTTGTCTCTTTATCATATTTGCATGGTACTCGTTCAAAAATCGTCTTTATATGTATGAAATCAAGGTTTAGCTTTCTAGTTCAATGAACTGTAACGTCAACTCGTAAACAAGTTCAGTGACGCCTAGTTGTTGGGTGAGAGTGGTTGGGTTGCATAGCAGTATGGCGAGTTTAGTGTTGAACCGGTTACTTAGTAAATGCGCGAAGAAAACCGGTACAAGATGCATGGCATATTACCCAATAGATGAGCATGTGTTTGGACTGACGAGTGAACAACAACAGGTACCTACCTATTTCTTTTGTTATTAAATGGCGACGCATTAAAAACTCTTTGTTTTAAAATAAATAGTGTCAAGGAGTTTTTAATGCGTCGGCAACATTGGTAATAAAATCAAGACTTAATTATTAAACTGTCGAAACTGTGTAAGCTTTTGGTTTAAAGTTATTTTTGGAACAATTAGGATAGTATAACTTAGGTTGGGTTCGGGAACAAGACTTTATATATTACATAATTTATAAAGCAACAAAGGCATGTGTGAATACTGTTATCTACAACAAACTACATCTACAAAAAACATCAACTATAAATATTACCTACAATAAAATGGCAAATACACTAGAAATTAAATCATCATTTGATAAAGACTGTCATGCGATAATTTAATGATTTAATTAATTACTTAATGAAAACATTTAGGTACTTGCGAAATGTTACACACTGCAATGTAGCTATTTGTTATTGTTACGGGCATCGTTGAATGCAACGCAACTAGCCTTCGATCCTATGTTAACCCTTGGTGAAAACAGAAAAATTAAGCAAAATAACGTGAGTAGCTCTAGGTTTAGCTAAAGTATTTACTTTAATGTAATTTTCATGTAAACTTCAGAGAACAAAGGTTAGGTACATTAAGTAAACATTTTAGCATGTATGTATGTATGTATGTATATATGTATGTATGTATGTATTATGATTGTATGTATGTATGTATGTATATCTGTTTCTTTGGCACGTCCTAACAGCCCAAACGGCATGGTGGATTTTAACATTATGAGGTGTCGTTAGATTGGTTCTGTCTGACCATAGACTATGTATAATATTGGGTATAGATGTGCCTCTCATAGAAAAAAAGATGGGAAACTAGGTTCCCTGTACAATAGATGGCGGTATTAGACGTTTGCGTGCGCGTTTACGCTTCTTCCCGATAGATGGCGCTAAAAATATATATATTTTTTTACAAAAACTAGTTAATTTTTTTTTTGTGTATAATATTAATTGTAAGATTAATAAAAACATATTAAAAACTTATAAATGAACATAAAAATCAAAAAGTTATTAAGTCATTCCGAAGTATTGAACCCAGGATTTCTTTAAAACGATGCGTCGTCGCAGCCGCTCGGCCAATGAGGTTTTTGAATAAATGACGAAAGTTGTGGCTATAAGAAAGTTACTAGAAAATAACTAAACGTAACTTATTATTTTAAAATGCTATCTATACTACCGCCATCTATTGACATTATATATGGATAACCAGTTAGTAACTTGAGGTTCCTCTTACGGAAGATGGCGCTGCCGTATATGACATTTTTGTAATTATTCAATGTATGGAAGATTCAGCCCTCTGGTTCTGACTGTGGGAGTGACATAGGCTACAAAAATCGGCCGGGTTAGCTATTAGTAGTCTTGACCCCAAAAAACTGTTAGATCGACCACGCCATTAAAATTCTTTGAACGAACTACAACGTCTACGGATTTAAAGGATATGGGCCAATTTTCTTTGGACGTAGATGTAGTTAATAGTATTCATTTACAGCAATGTTTTATGGTGTTCAAATTTCGGGAATATTAGCAGATTTTAATCCCATGTTTAAAAACTCAAAAGAACTTGTCAGTCAAAGTACTAGACTCTTTGACAAATTGGTGTATGCGCTATGACTTTGCTATTTAAAAGAGTAAGACGTTTTAATATAGTTATTTTTTGTAGGTTTTGAAATGCTTGGTTATTTACTTTTCAAAACTAAAAAGTTTGAAATAAAACAAAAAAACCCGACTCCTAAAACAACTATATAAAAAACAATTATATACTCGTAAAACCGGATTAACATAAAAAATAACTGCAAAGAGAAAAAAAACTGAAAAGAAAAAAACAAGCTCTACAATCTCAGAATTCAATTTGAGCTATGTTGAATGCAACGTGAAATATACCTAAATCCGCACTCTCTTTGGTTGGTGATTGTCCCTGCCGCCGCCTGCGTCAACTATCAGTCTTCAATTAATTTATAAATACTCATTTAATATAGACTTTTTATTTAAGTTTAGGTATCGGACAAGGAAATATTTCACGATGCATTCAACATTGCTCAAATTGAATTCTGTGGGATCGTAGAGCTTGTTGTTTTCTTTTCAGTTTTTTCTCTTTGCAGTAATTTTTTATGTTAATCCAGTTTTACGGGTATATAATCGTTTTTTATATACCTAGTTGTTTTAGCAGTCGGGTTTCTCGTTTTATTTAAATAATTTGGTTTCTACATTTCAGTATCCCATACAAACTTCAAAATTCTAATTCTTCAGGCGACAAGAATATATAAAGCGAAAATATACGAAAGTAACGACAAAACCAAAAGTACCTATTCGAAAAGAGTGGCGTACGCACCGACAACGACCGACATAATCTTCTGCCAGGCTAAATCTAGTCTTAGACAATTCATATACAAGCCAATACGCTAATTTTAATGTAAGTTATCGTTTGTTTTAGTTGCGACAAGTGGTGTTCAATTTTTCCCAAAAGGAATTGGCACCTAAAGCAGCAGAGATAGACAAAACCAACAACTTCCCAGAGGTGAGAGACTTCTGGAAGAAACTTGGACAGTTAGGGGTACTCGGTAAGATATTTTAATGCGCCAGAAGCCGAGCATACGGCCCGCCTATTGTTAAGCAGCAACCGCAGTCCATAGACGATTGCGACACCATGGGTTGCCTACGCGCATTGTCGACTCTAAAGCTTCAGTTCTTATGCTTCTACGCACTGTTAGTCACTGGATCTAGTGCCCTTCAACTGAACGCAGTGTTTTGAGAACTTACAATGATGCGTGGCGACAGTAATAGCCCAGATTAAATAATAGAGGTACTTACAACGTGTAAAAGGCGTCACAGAATAAGAAATGTACGGTGGCCATTTTGGGTAGGATCTCATCACCATGGTTGGAGGGCGCAAGAATGCCATAGCTTTATTTTATTCTAATATTACAAAATGTTCTCGGGAGCATGTGATAGAGTCTTTTGAAAGAGTAAGTTTTAAAAGCTTTCAAAAATAAAATTTTAAACGTTTGTTGTTTTAAATTACAGGAATCACAGCAAGCCCCGATTATGGAGGCACAGGAAGTAAATATTCAGATCATTGCATTATTATGGAAGAAATATCCAGGTATTATTTTTGTCTGTGTGTGCGTTGCATTGAACATTACAATTAGTTTTATTTTTATTATTATTAACTATAGTTTTTTTTTACTTTTACTAGTACTGTATGATATTGTAAAAAATTAAACTGGTAAATTATGTTTTTGCTGACTTAAATATTTTATTTAGTTATTTTTTATTTTTTGTGTTTTTTTACATGTTGTGATTGTCCTTTACATTTTGTGTTTTTATTTGTGATGGAAAGTGTCCTTTATGATAGGGCTTTTTCCAATATTTATGACGCTGTAAGGGAGAAAAGAGCTGGACACTTGCTGAGTTTCTTGCCGGTTCTTCTCAGTACAAGATCTCCCGCCCAGAGTAGATAGACTTACGAACCGATGGCTTAAAATGACGTTCATAAGAGCTTTTTGTAGCCTAAACTGAATAAATGATTTTGAATTTGAATTTGAATTTGTCTATTTGTAGGATAACATTAAGTTTTTATAATTTACAAAGTTTATTTTATACAGATGGGGATCACTAACTGTTAACGTCAAGACTGACACATTTATTTAAAATTCAAAAACAATATCTCAAAATAGTAAAATCATATAAAAGTAAAGATGGCCAGTACCTATCGCCAACATGCCCACCTCCAGTGTGAACACAAAATTAGGATGGCGAGTAGGTTCTGACCAGAGGAACCAAAACACGGATTGGCCTCTTAAAAATACCCCCCTTGGTGGCAACTTCAACGGTCCGCACCTTGCCGTCCCGTCCAGGGAACACTTTAACCACTCTGCCCCGCGGCCAGGAGGCCCTAGGAAGAGAACCGTCAACAATCAGAACGGGGTCCCCACAATTAACTTCGGACCCCCCCTCCGCGGGCCTTCTGGCCACCAGGCAAGGCAGTACCTCTCTCGTCCATCTAGCCCAAAAATGGTCCGCTAATCGGAGACCTTTCTTGAAGCCCTTGCGACTGCAAAGATCGGCATCCGTACGCGCGCACAAACCTCTGTCGTCCTGGGAACCGCCAAGAAGAAAATGAAAGGGAGTAAGCGCCTCATCATCGTCAGGACCCACCGCCACATGAGTCAGCGGCCGAGAGTTGACGACTGCTTCAGCTTCCAGCAGGAGAGTGTGGAGGATCTCCTCTTTCGGCGCTCGTTCTTTGAGAGTTGTCGATAGCGCCACCTTCACGGATCTGACTAGCCTCTCCCAACACCCGCCCATGAAAGGGGCGGCAGGCGGTATGAAATGCCAATTAATTCTGTTGTTAGCCACGAAGTTGTACAACTCTGATAACTTGCGGGCAGCTCCGACAAAGGCAGTTCCATTATCGGAGTAGATATCGGAGGGGTATCCACGCCGGGCGATTAACCTTCGTAGGGCCATTAAAGCTGAATCCGTCGATAAAGAAGCAACTATCTCCAGATGAACTGCTCTAATCGTTAAACAAGTGAATAAAGCCACGTATCTCTTCTCGTGACGCCTTCCGATGGTGATACTTACAGGGCCAAAGTAGTCTACTCCGACGTGGGTGAATGGACGCTCGTGATGCGCCAATCTTCCTGGGGGTAAATCGCCAAATGACGGTATTCGTGGTGTGGCTTTGCGGATTCTGCATATCTGGCAACGGCTGATGACTGACTTCACCGATGGTCGTAAGTGCAAAACGTAAAACCTTGATCTTATCTCATTGACAATGGTTTCAATTCCTCCATGAGCGCGACTCCGATGAATATGAGCGATAAAAAGGCGGACTGCAGGGTGGTGACCGTCAAGGACGACAGGCTGAAGGTATCTTGTTGGTGGAGTATTCTTAACAGCCAAGATTCTGCTTGAAAGTCTCAGAAGGCCATTCTCGTCGATGTTAAGTGCAACATTTTTAAAACGACTGTTCTTGGGCAAAGGTGCGGACAGACGAACGTGCTCTATTTCGACAGCAAACGAATCTAGTTGCGATTTTTGCAGCAAAAGCCGCTCAGCGACAATAATATCGGATGCGATAAGCGCTCGCGGTAAATTTTGAATAGAAGGGTTAGATATGGAACATTTGCCAATGACGCTAAGAAATGTTTTCGCACAAAGATGAACTCGGGCTGTTGCGCGAACTAACCTCATACACCCACTAAAATGTGAGGGGTCCGCAACCACCAGTAAAGGAGGTTCTGTCGGGTTGACCGTTGTTAGTCCGACCAACTCCTGACTGCACTTCAGCTCGTCAGAAGCTAGAGGAAACGAGATTTGAGATGGCTCCCGGGGCCAATCTGAAGAGGGAAGAAGTAAAAAGGGAGGCCCAGAAAACCATTTGGAATTTTGACTGGGCACGCGTAGCGTCGTCCGCAACGTTCAAAGCTGTTAAAACATATCTCCGACTAGAAATGTCGGACGACTCTGAAATCTCCCCCACCCTGTGAGCAACAAAAGCCTTGAACGTGCGAGCGTCGCTACGTAACCACTTTAGAACCGTTAATGAATCTGACCAAAAAAACGTTTTTGAAGGCTTGTGCTTATGAGCCCCAGTAACATAAGTTGCAAAACGAGATGCGACTAAAGCGGCTTGCAGCTCTAACCTAGGAATTGATACAGTCTTTAAAGGGGCCAGTCTGGCCTTGCCACCAATGAGAGCCAACTCTACGCTGCCGTCGCTATGAACGAAACGCCAATACGCCACGCAGCAGTAGGCCGACTCACTGGCGTCAGCAAAAAGATGCAGTTGACGGTCAACAGGATTAGGCTGCTTCAAGTAGCAGCGAGGAACTGTGAACTTAGCTACATCAATAAGCTCCCTGAACCAGCTTTCCCACTTCGAAATAACTGATGGAGGCAGCGTAACATCCCAGTCAATGCCCAACTTCCATGTTTGTTGAAAGAGGATGCGTCCTCTTATAGTGACCGGGGTCAACAGCCCTAGAGGGTCATAAACGCGCATTAGCTGCGAAAGGACGCATCGCTTGGTCCACTTAGATGGAAGAGGGGAGGGCAGTGCTCTGAAACCTAACGAATCCTCGATAATATTCCAAGCTACGCCGAGAATCTTAACGCACGCGCCCATTGATTGAGAAGTAGTTAAGCCTACTTGCGTCTGACTAGGAGCACGAAGTTCTACAGGCAGGGAAGCTAGAGCCTCTTCACGGTTGGAAACCCACGACCTCATCTCCAAACAAGCCTTCGAATGCACCTTTACGATGTCACTAACCAGACGAGCGGCATCCTCAACAGAGTCGACGCTATTCAGGAAATCGTACATGTAATGGTCTTCGATTATGGCTCGAGCGGCTTCTGGGAAAGCATTTCTATGCTCCTCTGCATTAAGATTTTTTAAATATAGCGCCGTGAATGGACTGGATGATGCCCCAAATGTGGACTAGATGGACCGAAAGGCAAATATCATGGACGACATGCGGTACTCGCGAATCGGCTCTGAGGGGTCATCCCTCCAAAGAAAACGCTTTTTTTTTTTATACATAGCTCAGCAAATGACTCCACTCCACCTGATGTTAAGTGGAAATGGAGTCCAGACGCGAAGACAACTGGTGCAGCGAGAAAACAACGCAGCATCAGTCACCCTCACCCTGCCGGCCCACAAGGTGCCTCTTCACGCCTCGTTTGAAGGACCCCATGTCATAGGAAGGAGGGAAAACGTGCGCTGGAAGACTATTCCATCTTTTGGAAGTGCGACAGAAAAACGAGTCACCAAATTTCTTTGTGCGCGATGGAATGTTCGAGACAGTACAGCGGTGACTCCGGAGAGCAGCACGCGTACTCCTATGGAGAAAGGGAGAAGGTGGGATGAGGTCAAAAAGCTCTCCAGAGCACTCGCCGTGGTATAAGCGGTAGAAGACGCTGAGTGACGCTATATCTCTACGCAATTGCAGGGGCTCGAGAGCATTAGTGACCTCTGCACTGCCGATAATGCGTATAGCGCGCCGCTGCAATCTGTCCAAGGCATCGAGAAGGTACTTTGCGGAACCGTCCCAGAGGTGCGAGCAATATTCCACGCAAGATCGCACCTGTGTCTTGTACAAAAGGCACAATTGATCCGACGTGAAGAATCGCCGCACCCTGTTCAGGACACCGAGTTTACGTGACGCAGTTTTTATCACGGTTTCAATATAGTCCCTCTGGTTCAGATCGCAGCGAATCTCCATACCAAGCATGTTTATACTGCTCTGCAGGCCGAGTGATGTGCCTTGAAGAGAGGGAAGGGGTAGGAATGGCGACTTTTTTGCCGTGAACGCGCCTACCTGTGTTTTCTTGGCATTGAACTCAACAAGGTTATTGGAGCCCCATTTAGATATGAGGTCCAATACCCGATTGAGCTCAATGACAAGATTTACTCGCTTCACTTCAGTCTCGACCTGCCCAGCCGCTGGGTGACCGTTATACCCACCGTGCACCGTACTATCATCAGCATAGCAATGAATATTTCCAAGTGGAAGCATATCATTGATATGCAGAAGGAACAGCGTGGGGGATAGAACGGACCCCTGAGGGACACCAGCGTTCACTGACATGAACCGCGAAGCACATCCGTCTGTGAGTACTCGGATTCTACGCTCATGTAGGAAGCCAGCGACCCAGTTGCAGAACTGAGCAGGCAGACCGTATGCCGGGAGCTTGGACAGAAGGGCTTTGTGCCAGACCCGATCAAAAGCCTTGGCTATGTCAAGGCCAACAGCCACCGACTCGCCACGCTTATCAATAGCCTCACCCCAGAGATGTGTAACGAACGCTAGAAGATCACCCGTTGACCGTTTCGGCCGAAACCCGTATTGGCGATCGTGAATTAAGGGGTGTTCTTCTAGGTAGCGGATAAGCTGTTTATTTAGAATCCGCTCCATGACTTTACACAAAACTGAAGTAACGGCTATTGGGCGGTAATTAGTCGGATCTGATCGATCTCCTTTTTTCGGAACCGGTTGCACATTAGCATCTCTCCACGATTCCGGCACACAACCTGAAGAAAGCGAGAGACGGTATAGACGAGTTAAAACGGGGGACAACTCCGCTGCACACATTTTTAAAACTATTGCTGGGATGCCATCAGGGCCATTAGCTTTCCGAACATCGATTGACTGTAGCTCCGCACGTACATCACACTGTCTGATTTTAATATCAGGCATTGTGTGGCCACAGTGAGGAATTGTTGGTGGCTGTGCATTGCAGTCATCGATTCGGGAGTTAGCCGCAAAAAGTCCGGCCAGGAGATCGGCCTTCTCCTGCGGCTTGTGAGCTAAAGATCCGTCAGGACATCTCAGAGGTGGCAGCGAGGGTTGGCAGAAGTTAGATTGCACGGCTTTGGCAAGACGCCAGTAGCTACGGCTGCCCGTAGGATGCGTCAGTAATTCTTGGCCAACCCGTGCAACGCGCTAGGCATCCGCTCTTATGTAAGCCTTCTTGCAGGACTTGGTGGCATTGTTATAGGCTGCTTTCAGTGTGCTGGTCTCAGGATCTCCTTGGGCTGAACCTCTGATCCAAGCGCGGTATGCCGTCTACCTGTTAACAACAGCGTTGGCACACTCGCGATTGAACCATCGGTTGCGCCTGCCTTTGCTGATGATATAGAAGTGCGGAATATAGTACTCCATTCCTAAGACTATCTCATCAGCAACTGCAGTCGCACTAGCTGTCGGGTCCTTCCCGCTGAAGCAGCGCTGCCCCCAAGGAACGGATGCGAAATAGTCCCGCATACCATCCCAATCTGCCGACGAGTGATGCCAAATCTGGCGTTTCGATACCGCTGAAAGCGGTAGCGGGGCCAGAGGCACTTTGCTGGATACCAAGCAGTGATCCGAGGATCCTAAAGGAGCTCGAACCTCCACTCGGTAGCCAGCTGGGCGACTCGTCAGCAGAAGGTCCAGCAAAGAGGGCGCGTGACCGACTATATCTGGGATCCTGGTGGGCTGGTTCACCAGTTGAGTCAGGTCGTGCGTGAGAGCGAATGCGTGGGCAGTTCTACCAGCATGGTCAGTTTTGGAGGAACTTAACCACAACTCGTGGTGAGCATTGAAGTCCCCCAAAAACACCAATTCCGCCGATGGAAACCGCTCCTGCGCTTCATCTGCTACCCGACTAAGGTGTTCCATAAGTCGAGTTGTCTCCATGTCACCATTATGGGATCGGTAGACGCAGACGTAGACACGGCTATGAGAGCCCAAGTCGACGTGTACCGCAAGGAGGGAAAAGGAAGGGTCCTCCAGACAGCGCAGACGGCGACAGCAAACATCCGTCCGAACGAACAAGCAAACTCCGGCTTTGGCTTTGAAGGACTCTTCAAGCACAAAGCCCGGATAGTGCAGGTAGCTGGTGTCGGCCGGACAGATTATTTGCGTCTCCCGTTGTGGTGGGGGTGTGCACCGCTGTAAGACCAGTTTTAGTGTTTGGCGCTGTCATGATGAAGAAAAGGATGGAGGCGTGAAACGAGGGAATGCTACCGCGATGCAAATGGTTAAAGTGTGGCGGCCTGTTTCACCAGGGAGCAGCCTACAGATGAGTATCATTAACCCGCCGAACGGAAGGGCCCCCGAACCCCCCCAGGAATGGCCGCCGGGACCCCACCTTCCGGTCACCAACCGGCACGACGGGCCACCCCGAGATTATGCGTGGCATGGTGAGGCAGCCTCACGAGCTGGTTAGGCTCGCTTGGGCCCCTGTACTGTGCCACGGGCGGCCAGCGGGACAGCCGTTTCTACGGGTCTCCCTGGTCGGCGGGTTAACGAAGTCCTCTTGGCACTGGTTTGACGGAAGCCTCCACAGACCAAATGCATCGCAGCAACATCCACTCGAGCTCTGGTTATACGCTGACTGATCCCGAAACGCGACCGACAAGCGGTCACTTGACGGGTTTTACACCATGCGTACGGTGGTCACTAACCAGACGGGCCAAGCCCTACCACGCAGTAGAGCATATGGAAGCTCGAAAATCCGTTAGTCGCCTCTTACGACACCCACCGTAGGAGAGGGGCGGTCAATAGTATTCTTTCTCCGTCACCGCACGGATAGAAACGCTACGCATCCCGATCCTCTACTCTAATTTTGGTTTGAGGGAACATTTCCCGAATGTCGCCGTTCAGGGCGATTTGACCCTCACGAAACCTCATTAGAATTGATAAAAGGGGTTGAAGAAGATCGGGGCCCTGCAAGAGCATGGAATTAAGGCTTACTCCTTGGCTTGAAGCGGCGGCATCATGGACGACCCTTAGCTTACGCTTTTGAGGATGAACAACGCCAAAAAGGGGGGAAGATACCATGTTACACCAGATGATTGCGGGGGTTTAACGCAAAACTCTGCATAATCTTTGTCAATCATGCTGTGGATGTTCACTTTGTAACCCTCCGCATATTGTTTGTCCCTTTGGAACTTCTTCTCCAAATTTAAAAAACGGGATAGAGCAAGAGAGTAGCTTTTAGGGACATCCAAGATGCCGTCCTTCCAGGGTAGACACAAAATGTTAACGTCAAGACTGACACATTTATTTAAAATTCAAAAACAATATCTCAAAATAGTAAAATCATATAAAAGTAAAGATGGCCAGTACCTATAGCCAACACTAACTATATTGAACGTTTTTTTTTTATATCTTTCAGAAAAAACTCTGTTAAACTATTTACAATGAAATTTATGTATTTCAGGGCCAGTGGTAGTATCGGTCTTTCCTACGGCGCTCATTCAAACTTATGTATCAATCAAATCAACAGAAAAGGCACCCATGAACAAAAGAGTCAATATCTTCCAAAGGTACACTTTAATAACTTTTTTTAAATAATTCGATAGGCTTGTATTTGACTAATATCTCACCCGATGGTAAGTGATGATGTAAGTAGTAGCCTACGACGTAAATGCTTGCCTGGAAGATACCGATTCACTCGTGATTTGAAGACCTTAATATTATATTTGATAGGAAAAACAGACTGAGGCAAGGATTTCCACAGCTTTGCGGTACGTAAGAAAAACGTAGACGCAAAACGCTTCGTACGCATGGGTGGAATCTCTACTGTGTAACTATGGCGTCGCGTAGTTTGTCTGTTTGTCCTGTGATAGAAAGGTGATGGAGGAATCAAATTGAACAATTCCATTGCACACTCTCCGAAGTGAATTCGATAAAAAATCGAAAGACTTGCGATACATTAAAATATATAATATTTATAAGTAAATTTTTTTTATAACCATTTTAAATGATTTAAAATGATACTACTTTTACGAATGTACTCGCGTTTATTTAACACATTAATAAATTTGAGTCAATGTTTATCCTGACGTCTCGAACCCTTTGCAGGGTCCGAGGTCACAGGGACACTGAGTCCGAGTCTCCCTTGTGTGACCATGTCATTGAGAGATTGGAGAATGTGTAAAATAAACGCGAGTAGATTCGTAAAAGTAGGTAGTTTCATTTCAATGTGTAGTGTTCGCATAAACTTTAGAAAACATATTGTAATGAAACAACTTTTACGGATCTACTCGCGTTTAATTTTACACATTACTTATTTAATGTTTATCCTGACGTTTCGAACCCTTTGCAGGATCCGTGGTCACAGGGAGACTGAGGTGTTAGTCGTCTCATAATTAGTTGGTAGCTTGTATACACCCATTTAAATTTAATTAGGTGCGTTCCGTTTTACGCAGAAAGAGCTTACAGTATCTTTTTAACGTCAAGATAAACATTAAATAAGTAATGTGTAAAATTAAACGCGAGTAGATCCGTAAAAGTTGTTTCATTTCAATGTTTAGAAAACATTTTGAATGAAAGTAACTAGAGTGCATTTGACATCAGAACTCTTTTTTAACTTAGTAAAAGGCCGTTTTACACGTACCTGGTATCAAGTCAGGGGCTAGGGGACGAGCCCGGGTTATGTTGAAAATTTACAAAAAGGTAGATAATAATATACTCCACGTGATAGTAAGCGTAAGCGAAGTCCTAGACTAGACTAAACCTAGTGGAGTTTGATTGTGCCGCACTAACCATCCTTCATCCTCGTGGGTGTCGTAAAAGCCGACTAAGGGACCATTCCAGAGGATGGGCAGCAGCATCTCTCTGAGGTTACCCTCAACCTACTGCGATCGCCAACCCGCCTGCCAAGCGTGGCGATTACGGCAAATACCCCTCATATCCTTGGGGGAGGCCTTTGTCCAGCAGTGGACGTCTTTGGCTGAGAAGATGAACCATCCTCACTTTAAGAACCTCACACCTCGTTTTAAGGACCCCACAGATTGAAATGGTGATTATGATGATATAGTTGTTGTTGTTAAAACATTTGCTAATAAAAATGAAATTATGTCCCCCCTCTGGGGCACGAGGTTTCCCTATGGATATATAGGAAGATCGGGTCAAAAACCACCACGCCACCCCGTGGGGATTGGTGGTTGTTAACGACTGCTACTGCAGCTGGGATTCATGGCTTTGCGTGCATTCCGAAGCAAGGAGGAGCTCGAGATGATAAATGTTTGGTCATCCATTCGATGAACGGCCGACGCGTTGGTTAACCTTAGCAACCACAAATCGGGCGCGTTAGCCACTGCGCGATCAAGCGCGAAACGAAAGCTGATAAGCTTTAAATTCGCAAAGACTACACGGTCGCTCAATTTAAGCCCTCTATTTTGAGAAATTAATCTTGAGATTGATCAGCCGATAAGTAAAAGACTGAGTCAAATTCTGAGATGTCATGATGAAACAAACATTGAACTTTTCAGTTGTGTTCGGGAGAACATATAGGCGCCCTAGCGATGTCGGAGCCCGGGGCAGGCAGCGACGTAGTGTCCATGAAGTTGAAGGCAGAGAAGAAAGGCGACTACTATGTGCTCAACGGTAACAAGTTTTGGATCACAAATGGACCCGACGCAGATGTTTTGGTGGTAATGTCTTACTTCTTATAATTGGTTATTTATATCTAAAATAGACAGACAACCTTAGGTACACGATTTGTAGAGTACTAAATTAGAGCAGCAACTCCTAAAGTGGGTTCCGTGGAGGAGTAAGCAGGGTTCCGCGAATTACTATATTGTCTTTCAATTCTGTTATCGTTTGATATGGGTTCCTTGAAATAAGGATTTGGAACCTCAATAGTTTAAGGGAGGCCATAGAGTACTTGAGTAGCTTTGCAATAGCGGACGTTTTAAAACGGTCCTTGAGGTCTTTATTGCCTCATTGCTGACTCTAAATCAAGAGTCTATGAGGTGACTGCGAACTCACCGCACCCTAATGAAGTCTGAAGTAAACTCTTTTCTTTCCAGGACTAGTGAGTAAGAATCAGTTTTGACAGATTGAAATAGAAAGTGTATACTTTATACACTATAGACAAAACAACATATACGTTTTTTTCATTAACGCGGGATTCTGCGACGCCCCATTGTGGTCCTCTGGGCCTCGATCTGCTATTTTAAATTGTCTACAATCGAGTGTCGGTGGTCTTTGTCAATTTTCCCGTTCTATTCTCATTAGAATTGTCAAAATCAAAAATGTTTATTCAGTAACAATTTTACAGATAAAAAACAGAACTTAGAGGTCCCCTTTAGTAAAGTTAAAAACTTTAAGTATTAATAACACTTAACTGCAACTCAAAATCAGGCTCACCACGACAGACTATTAAGACTCTATTGAATCAGCAGAATTGAGGCCTCAAGCAAGAGTAAACCCGACAGTAGAAAGCCCCATCCACCAATCACCAATTCTACGTTCCAGGTATACGCGAAAACGGATACAACGAGTAAACCACAGCACGGTATCACAGCATTCCTCATTGAGAAGGGCTTCCCTGGTTTCACCACCGCCCAGAAGCTGGACAAACTGGGCATGAGAGGCTCTAACACCTGCGAACTGGTGTTTGAAGACTGCAAGGTATCTATGATAATGACACTAGGCACAGACACCTGAGCATCGACCTATCCAAAACTGACAAATTTCTTGTCAATAAATATTCAACCGTATATCCTAGACGTAAAGTTCAAAGTCTTTTGAGAAAATTTAACAGTTTGTGGTAGTGTGATGTGCAGGCGTGTACTACCTAATTTTTTTTTTTGAGAGATTGCTGATTGCCTCAATTGGCATTTTCAGCGTCACCGGGCTTTTTAGGGGCGGCGAGGTACGTAAAGGGTACTTCAAGCCGTGTTGAAACGAATCACCTTCGGAGGTTTTCTAAAGGGAACGGCATCGCATACTTAAAATTGCGCGTCCCCGTGCCCTACTAGATTCTCCGAAGGGTTCGGATCGGATCGGAGAACGGAACCACCCGAGGGCGCCTCTAAAGACACGGACCTCGGCTCGGGTAGACCGGGCCGAGGAGGAGGAGAGAAGCGCCCAGGTACATGTCTGTACCTGGTATAGAGCGCGTGTGAACCGGTTCTACGTACCCTTGTTCCACGAGTACGGTGCCTTGGGCCTAAACTAGTGTGCATGTTTAGTGTATTCTGTAAATGTGTAGTGGCATTTAGAGGATCGGGCGGGCCTACAACTCCAGCTCGGATAACGGGGGTACATGTTTTTACTCTTTTTAAATGGTAGTATGGTTAGTTTTAAATCCGCTTAGCCAGCTACCACCATCTTATCTAAAAGTGTCGCCGTAAGATCAATGTTAGAAGAATTAGCCAGAGCCTCAATAGTTGAGGTTTCCGGGTGAAGTGATGCGCTACCACCTTCAGCCTTATCATAACTTAAGATCAGGTGAGATAAAGGCCACCTGATGATGCTTACCCACCCGTAAGGAATTAATAATAGAAAGCTAACTAATTTACGAAAAGGATACAAAGTAAAAACTTAAGAGCGTTTACGCCGCACACTAGCGCCGCAAATGAAAAAAAAACATATCTAGTAATTAGAGATAGAAAATCAAGAAGATACAGCTTAAAACTGCCACTTTTAACTATAACGCCGTATTTAACTAAACCATAACATGTCAGATGTTCATTAGGTGACGTAGAAATGCTAAATTACTTCAATCAAATAGTTTGTTGAGCATAATTTGATTTTCTATCTCTAATTACTAGATATGTTTTTTTTTCATTGGCGGCGCTAGTGTGCGGCGTAAACGCTCTTAAATGTTGGCTAGACTACCCAGAGCTTACTCCACGATACCTTATAATGGCAAAGTAAAATCGAAGTTGTATCCACTACCAAGCAGTATTGTAATTTGCAATTAGACTTATATTTCACTTGAAGGAAATAAGGTTCATTTTATATTCCTCAGTTCCAAAAGATAGAGGGTTAAAATGTATACTTATATATAAAAACAATAAGAATAGTACTTAGTTTTGTAGGAAGATATTTATGAATTTCTTGACGAACCTTTACTATAGTTTTCTAAGGCAAGTCTAATTCTTCTAATAGATAGCATTTAGTTACTACTGCAAACTCGTCTTATCTAACATTGATAAATAAAGCAAATAGAATTCCTATCGAGACTAAAACGTCATTATCGCTGTTTGTAACATAAAAAAAAAGTTATCTCCCCTAATCTTAAGTTGACAAACGTTGACAAGCACAGATTTTAATATTTTTTATTTCTGTCTATTTGGAAAACGTGCCCACTATTTTGTGACGTGACTATGTTACTATTTATTAAACACATTGAAAGTTATTTTTTTAAAATTTAAATTCTAATTCTCTTAAACCAATCATTTAGTAAATAGAAAACATTAAAAAAACGTTTGCATAACTCAGAGAATTTATGCGATTTATATTCCACTATGGAAAGTTTAAAAATGCATATAACCAGTTAACCAAATGTTTATTAAACAAAAGTCTTTTTCTTAACCATAGGATATTTAATTCAAATTGGCTTATTGGTTTGTATGTTGGCAAAATGGCTCTCGATAACAACACATAAACTCTCATAAACTTTTAAATTTTGGTACAAAGGTAGGTATATACTATATGTCTATTATACCTATACATAGTAGTTTGCATGATCCCTGTTATAAAATCTTTGACATAAATTATTATTTACAGGTGCCAGCCAAGAACATTCTCGGTGCTGAGAACAAAGGAGTTTATGTGCTCATGTCAGGGTTGGACCTGGAGCGGCTGGTGCTGGCAGCCGGGCCCGTGGGCCTGATGCAAGCCGCCGTCGATGTGGCCTTCGAGTACGCGCACACTAGGAAACAGTTCGGGAAGGCCATCGGAGAATTTCAATTACTACAGGTTAATCTCGATTGTTTCATTTGTCAAAATCAAAGTCAAAGTCAAAGTATTTATTTGCAAAGAACAGGTATATACAGGATGTCAAATATAAGTATTAGAATCGCTATTCAATTAATAAACATTAACATGCAAAAAAATATTGATAATTAATCATTTAAAAACTCATTTATGCTATAATAACATTTTTCTAACAACCATAAACGTAGCTTTTTTGTCATTAAATTTATAGGTCCCTGTTTAAATTGATTTGGGATTCTGTTATATACTTTTATGCACATATAGTAACAACTTTTTTGATAAAGAGCAGTATTTTGGCGGAAATCTAAGACGGGTCTGTCACTGTCTCTTGTGTTTCGAGGAAATAGGTACATCCTTGGCTCGTAAAAACGATTCTGGGTGCTGTTTGACAAACTTGTATATATCTAATATGTACATACTTGGAATGGTTAGTATGCCCAATTTTACAAATAGTGGCCTGCATGAGTCAAATGGACCTTTGTTACATATGGCTCTTATGCATTTTTTTGGGCAATAAATAATAAACCTGTTGACTTTGTAACCGACTTTGACAGTTTCCCTATAGTCCTAATGTCAACATCAGGGTGCCTAGTGTAAGTTTTGTGTAAATCCATAAGTATTCTTTCGATTTCGTTTGCGAAAACGAAAATTAGTATGGCATTGAAGCAGCGCCTCCTTAAAGTAACATTAAGAAAACGATAGCGAAGTTCGAAAAGAATAAAATGTATTATGTCAACCCCATACATTTACATTTTATTCTTCTCGAACTTCGCTTTCGTTTTCTTACTGCCGTACTCAGAGAAGTCAATTAAGTTTTAATGACAATTAAATGTCTTTCCTTCTTTATTTAGCACTATACATAAGAAAGTGACAGCAAGATTTTTAATTGTCATTAAAACTTAATTGACGTCTCTGAGTACGGCAGTAAATGTTACTTTGGCTAAGCCTACAGGTGACATACGAGAGGAGTTAAGATTTTGCCATACTTTTCGTTTTCGTTAACGTGATCGAATTTCGTGTCGAATGAAACTCGCACTTGGCACCCAGGTGTTGAAGACCAGAGACTACTCCGTACTCGTACTCCTATCGTAAAACAAGACATAACATTTTCCGTTTTTTGCACTACAGTGGTGGCATTGTCTACACCTTATAAAATTCACAATTTGCGATTTGAACTTTGAGTATGTTAACGAAAACGAGAAATTGTATGGTAAAGATTTAAACTCTCCTTGATTTTCACAGGAGGCGTTGTTTCAATGCCATACAATCGAATCGAATGAATTCGAATTCTTAACTCGCCCTAGCTACTTTACACCTTAAAATTCACAGTGGGGAAATGTTAAGTCATTTTAACATGACAACGGCGAAGCGCTTAGGCCCAGTTTTACAATACTCTGTTAGTTATTCTCTAAATGAGGCATTACCTAATCAATAATTGAATTTAACAGGGATGCTAACGGCACTGTTAAATTTTTATGTCCCATGGTAAGAATTTAACAGACCATTACGAAATCAACCATTAGGTGAATGACTCTCAAATCATTCACTCACATTCTAAACCAACCAAAACAAAATGTCATTGTATGTAATGTCATTGCTTCGAAAACGAGCACTATTTTCTCTAGTCGTATAATAGTTTTGTTATATGTAAGGCGACTGATTTAAATACCATGTATTTCGTAGAATTCATTAGAAATCGGGTTGCATTTCATTTTGCTGGTTGAATGAATGTCAAATATTTTATTGTTGAGTTTGAGGTTATCTTGTGTTTCGCATTGTTGTTTTGTTTTTTTTGATTCCAGCGCATCCAAAACAGATTCTTTCGATAGTCGAAATCTTGTGCGAAAATCAACATCGTCATATTCTTCGAAATAATGACGCCGTTCTTTGAAAGTTTTAGGACGTCGTACTATGTGTGTCGTGTACGCGATGCGGATCGGTGCAGGCAAACGCATCATATTCAAATAAATAATATTACGCGTAACGCGGCGCAAGCCGCTGCTCGATTAGCGTCATGAGTGACAAACTCGGCAAATGAACTCCTGGCGTTTCTACAACAAAAGCTGGACGTCATGGACGAGGTGAGCGCAGTGCAAATTTGCAAGTCCAGCTTCAGTGAAGATGAGGTGGCGTCTGCGAAGAAGCTGCTCTACGAGCCTGTCGGCAAGAGCGACCAGATGGTGTCTCGGAGACGAGTCGGGACGCAGAAGAGCCTACAGGAGATCATAACACTGATCAAAGGAACCGATCCAGATGACATGCCGACGTTTGTGGCGAGAGGTTTCAAGCGAGAGGTTTCATGGTTCGAAACAAGAAGCGATGTCGTCAGCGAGCAAGCCAGAACCGTTGCGGTACCGCACCGACAGGGCCCAATCTCCTGCTGCGTGCTGCGACACCGCCCACGGCCATGTACCTGTCCCGCCTGCATCACACCACCACATCGCAGGAGGTAGCAGAATTTATACGAATGAAGTCTAACTTTAACTTGAGGATTGGACCGCTGGAGTCGCGCCATAATACAAGCTTCAAAGCGTTTGTGGTGTGAGTCCCGACATCAAAGCTGGACATCTTCATAAAGGAAGACTTCTGGCCGAAGGGTGTAGTCTACAGGCGTTTCCATGGAAAGTTGCCTGTTGCTACCAAGTTGGTACAGTAGGTGCCAATCAAATAATACTAACATAGTTATTAAGTTTTTTTTTAATATACTAAGAAAAAAATTTTTTTTTTAATGTAATTATATTAGTCTGTAAGGTATTTATTATATGGGCCGCTCTGTATTTTTACCATCTGTTACATTGTTTGTTGTCTGAAATAAAGATTTATTATTGTTATTCTCTTTATTTTTCTTTTTTCTTAGCCTAGGTTTGTTATAATATTAATATAAATGTAAAATACAAAAGCACATATAAAACATAAAAATATTATAAAAAAACCTAGCCTAGGGTGCCGCCGGCAACGGGGCAGGGCTCAAGCTGCCGTTGGTTAGGGCTGCAGAGACAGAAACTTTGGATTATCCGCGCCGTGTCCAAGAGTACCGCCTTCTCTATCTGACCCTTGATCCAACCATTGAGCGAGAGATTCTTAAGGTGTTGGTCGAGACTCTTCGCTACCAGACCGTTCGCAGACACGACTATCGGCACAATGATTGTCGAGTCATATCCCACATGGCGGTTACCTCGTGAGCCAAGTCAAGGTACTTGCTGGCATTGTCCTTCTCGGCCTTTACAAGGTTCTCGTCATGTGGGATGGTGACGTTGACATGCACATACTCTTTATTTATTTTCTTTCTTAAAACTAGATTTTTACAATATTTTAATATAAAAACAATAAAACATTATAAAAACCTAATCCTAGAGTACCGCCAGCAGCGGGGCAGGGCCCAAGCTACCGGTGCCGGTGGTCAGGGCTGCAGAGTGAGGAACCTCCTGACAATAAGGGCCGTGTCAAGGAGTACTGCCTTTGACCCTTGACCCAACTTATTATTATTATGTAGTCCAAATTGTCTACTTCCAAATGATCCTCTCGTTTTCGTAAATAAAATTGTACGCCATGGCCATCTTGTTCCTGTGTGGCAGTAAACTAACAGCCTGTTACCCATTTGACGGACCTAAGTAGCAGCAATTAAGTTTAACATCGAATTACGGATATTTGACATTCGTTAAAACATGATGGGACACTCAATAACCTTAACAGTCTGTTAAATGATTTAACAGGGGTGTTAACTAACTAACATTGTATGATGAAACTGGATCTAAGTAGCAGCAATTAAGTTTAACACCGAATTACGGATATTTGACATTCGTTAAAACATGATGGGACACTCAATAACCTTAACAGTCTGTTAAATAATTTAACAGGGGTGTTAACTAACTAACATTGTATGATGAAACTGGATCAACCTTCATCTTACCTAAAAGTTGACGGTCGAAGGTGAAATTGCGCATCACCCGAAATTCAAACACTAAGGTGCTGGCTGACTATCTTAATATGTAACTTAAGATATAGATAATAGTTCAAACATTGTTGATATAGAAACAACAATGTTTGAATATTTATTGAGATATTCAGAGAGTAGTTATTATTTCTCTAGTAGAGTCTAGTCTATAAAGACTTATACATAGAAGAGAATTCGGTAGCTAGTAAGGCGGACATAAAACAAATCTTACTTTCAACTAAATCAAATAAAATAATAATGGGATAGAACCCTAAAACACATTTCACAGTTTGCTTTAATGCTTTGCCAGCACCCGATAATCATCCAACAATGTACCATGTATGTTTCTCACGATTGCAGGGTAAAATGGCTGACATGTACACCACATTGAGCGCGTGCCGTAACTACTTATATAACGTGGCGAAAGCATGCGACGAAGGACACATTAACAGCAAAGACTGCGCCGGAGTGATTCTATACTGTGCCGAAAAGGCGACGCAGGTTACCTTGGATGCTATACAGATTCTTGGTAAGTAACGCATACTTACGTAAAACCTTTAAGATTGGTTTGGTAAGTAACGCATACTTACGTAAAACCTTTAAGATTGGTTTTCGACCTTAAGTTAACAATATATTGACAGAGCAATAAGAATAGATTTCACAGTGTCCCATACAAAAAAAAATATATTTTTATATTATAATAAATCAAACATAACTAAAACTATTTATTCCTTAAAAAAATACAGGAATCTATTTTATACTTTTTGTTTTCATAATATGTTTAACAGGCAATATTGAATGCAGCTAAGTTTAAGTCTGCTATGAAATATCATTCAAAATTAAATAGGTAATATTTCTTTAACATTTAGATGGAAATGTATGTCAAGGTGGACAGTGAATAGTGATAATGATAAAGAAGGAACTTAAAACTTTGTCTTTTTTGTTAATTTATGTTTAGTCTGTACAGCATAGTCATAGCCTACCTCTGTTTTAAGTTTTTGTTATTTTTCTTATGAGTGAAAGCAATAGGGTGGTATCTATCTATTATCTATATTCTAAGCACATTGTATGATTAATATTGTATGTCTTTACAGGTGGAAATGGGTACATTAATGACTATCCTACAGGAAGACTGCTCAGGGATGCCAAGCTATATGAAATAGGAGCTGGCACCTCTGAAGTCAGAAGAATGCTTATAGGTAAAGCATTAAACAGTGAATACAAATAATATAAAAATGTAATTTATTGTTATTCTGTCATCCAAAACAACAAAAAAATTTAATAAAATAAAGCCGCCGATTTTATACATTACCATTGTATCAACTTATTTGTATTTGGATATGTGTGTACTTTAAAGTACTTTTATATGTATAAGCAATAACAGTATCAGATTTTTATACATTACCATTGTATCAACTTATTTGTATTTGGATATGTGTGTACTTTAAAGTACTTTTATATGTATAAGCAATAACAGTATCAGATTTTTCGTTTAGGAATGGTTTGTCACTTGTTTCCTTTATGATGTAAAAAGCATTTTTTTTAAATTGTTGAATGTTATTTTATTTATAGTTAATGAGCTCTAGTACTTTAAATAGATACCTATTTTTGTTTATAGTAAGTATATTATAGTACTAAATTAACATAGGAAAAACCCATTACACTCAACCTTTTAAAAGTCATTATACAGCAGCAGTTCCAGTCAAGTATGTTATCATCACACATACAACCTGTATGAACTCTACAATTAAGCTTAAAATGCAAAGAAAAATCACAACATGATGTGCCCGCCCATATTGTTAAGCTTTAGGCCCCTCACCCACGGCGACTTTTTGTAGCGATGCAGTAGCGATGCTGTCGCGCGTTCGCATCGATACACTCGTGATGCTGTCGCTAGCTGTTTGCCCTCGCCCACATAACCACGATTCAGTCGCGATGCAAACGCGATGCAGTCACAATGCAAACGCAATGCAGTCGCGATGCAAACGCGATGCAGTCGCAATGCAGTCGCGATGCAGTGGTGATGCAAACGCTCGGTTCTTCACTCACGCGCCACCTTCCCTCCGTTCTCTCCCCGATGTCGTCCGACACGGTCGCGCGTTTGCATCGATACAGTCTCGATGCCGTAGCGCGTAGTAGCGCGTTGCAAATGCGACTAAAGCGCGTTGCAAATGCGACTAACGCGCGTTGCAAATGCGACTAACGCGCGTTGCAAATGCGACTAACGCACGTTAGTAATGATGCTGTCGCGCGTTTGACTGCATCGCTACAAAAAGTCGCCGTGGGCGAGGGCCCTAATAGATTTAATAAAGCCTACTGAAATATTGAAATGAAACAACTTTTACGGATCTACTCGCGTTTATTTTACATATAAACATTAAATAAGTTGTATAAAATAAACGCGAGTAGATCCGTAAAAGTTGTTTCATTTCAATGTGTAGTGTTCATGTAAACTTTAGAATAAGAATAAGAATAAGAAATTATTTATTGATGATCACACAGACATAACATAAAAAACAAAAGACAATGAATGAGGAAACATTTAAAAAAATAATAATAATAAAACTGATAATAATAATAACTAAAGCAACAACAAGGAAGGATGGATGTGTGTGAAGGCCAACTAGGACCCTGCCTCAGCTTGTGCCGTTGCGGTGCTGAGAAACAAACACCACCACAACAACGCTGGTATTCTGACAGGGCCTATAGTGTGTGAGTGTGACTGTAGTGTTGTGTGTGTGCGTGTACATAAGATTGTATAATGAAAAATAAAATAAAAATATATAAATAAATAAACCATAGTTACATACATATTTTATATACGTGATAAAAAACGTTTATTATATAAATTTACATAGATATGTTGAGATATATATAAAATGAAATACGGATAGAAATATCAATAGAAACACAAATTAAATGAATACGTAGTCAAGGTTCTATGCGCCAGATACCTTCGCTCAGACTCAGAGAGAAACACTGTCAACTGTCTGTCAATTTTGTCGTGCCAAACGCTTTTTTAATTTGCTCGAGTTGAGTTGAGTGCATCTTCACTTCACTTCATGCCAAACAAAACAGAAGCCTAAAGAAAATTGTATAAAACAGAAACAAGTAGTATAAAGAGATAGAATGCGTTTTGAAGGCTCGCTCGACACCAGAGCGCCAATGATTTGCCAGAACGCGGTCTCCAAGGAAGGAAAAAGAAAGACCACCCAACACGTCGTGAAACTCCAGACGGTGAGTGGTGAAAAATAAATGAATCAATACCACTATACCATAGAACCATAGAAAACACTACTAAAATATGTTGATGAGATATTGCATTTTCTTATTTTCAACACAATCTTATTGAATTATATTAAACTATACATACCTCGAACTAGAGTGGCAACTGACAAGGTTGAATGGAGAAATTCTAAGGAGGCCTTTGCTAAGAGGAACACAGAGTATGGCAGCTGATAAGTGGAAACATTTCATATGAAAGGGAATCTTAGATAAAGGCTATAACAAAAATAATAATAATACACACCTTGAAATATCCTTTGCATTACTTCTTACATAGTAGTTGATGGCAAAGAAATTTCCCCCAGTCCTCAGTTCCACCAAAAGCTGACAGAGAAGCTTATTGACAGAGATTCCACATAGTGCCACCATTTTGGTGGTATGTACAGCATCTGTCCAGGTCTAAGTATACAATAGTGTACTTTAGCATCTTTATACTTTGGGTACTTCACAAAATCTGGTTCCCGTGGATCTATTTGAGAGGTATTGTGCAACAACTCATGTTCATGAGGGTACAAGTACTCAGAGTCTTGAGGTGAAAACAAGAATATTTGCTTCTCACCAACAACTTGAGTCAGTAAGTTCCTTTTGGGGTCATGGTGTAGAGGTGATATTGTACCCTTTGGACCGTACCATGCCATTACATCTACAGGCTGATCTTCTTCAGAAAAACAACAGTATTCTGGCTCAATTATATCATCCCTTAGTTCTGGTATCTGTTCAAATAGCTGATATTGGGCTAGGTAACCAGTTGGTCCATCCTTTCGGAAAATAAACTTCTTTACAAATTCTTCTATTGTCATTAGCTTTTGTGTCCACTCAGACTCTGTGTAGTCACGCCCTATCTCTATGGAAACTGTTCTAGGTCCTGCCAATTTAATAAAGTAATTCTGGTCCTGCCACTTTGTTAATGCTGGCCAGTGATTGATACAGTTTTTTAACACAACTGGCTTTCCAGCGGATATATAATTCTTATAAAAATGTTCCATGCTCGGACAGTCAATTACTTCTATAGAATGCGCATCATAATTGTTGCTTTCATCACTAGTTTTTTCTTGTTCTTGATTAAGCACTGGGTTGGCATCTTCCAGTATTAATCCAAATGAATTTAACAAAGTGGCACAATTTTGCAGTAATTCAGGTTCTTCTATAACAGGACACCCAAACATTATGCCAAAGTCAAGTATCTTATACAAATCCCTTATGAAGCTTTCAGTAACGTCTGTTGCACACTTGGTCTTAGCTAGTATCAATAAATATGAAGCAATAGTTATAGTTTTTCTCAAAAACAACTTTACTTCTTTCCATTTTCCTATGTTGACTTGTTCATGCATATAATCAATTACGGCTTGTACTTTTATTATAACTGGTGGATTTATAGATTCGGTATCAGTTAGGTATTCGCGTAGTAACGCTTTGCATGTTCCATCTAGGTCTGCAACTTCTTCGAATGAATCGATCACAGGTGCTCTGAACTCTTTCAGTTTATTGAAAATTTCCTCACTGGTAATCATGGTTTCCTAATTTGTCTGAACCGTTGACTATTACAAAACGGTTACTGTAGTGGTTGTTGAGTTATTCTCATCTGTTTTGGTTTAATTGACTTTACTGTTTCGTAGATAACAAAACTTTATATAGTAAAAGATAGTTAGGTAGGTAGGTAGGTAATCAATAAATTTTTTGTTATGGCTCCCATCTATCAGATTTCAGTTATACTGAGAATGATTTGGTAAATTTATTTATTATTACTTTCTTGTGTTATGGCTTCTGGAGTGTCTTTCCAACACACATAAAAAATTACACTGACTTGTAGTGTTGTGTAGTACGCGTACTAAGTACTAATAGGTAACGATACTCGGCACTGTACGAAAAGAAACGTTACCGAACGCAAGCTCTTAATCGGACAGTCGGACTATTAGTACACCGTCTCCCGCTAGTCGCTACCATAGACTATGTAGATCGCTACACTCAACTCAAGTGCTATTATGTTCCTTGTCCGAATTACTCCGAATGTACGAACGAAGGAACAAACGTACTGTATGTACGAGAAAGCGAGATAGTTGTTGTAATCGTGTGAAGAAAGACCTCCTTTCTTAACTTTATGGTTTTACTGTGTTGCTTAGCAATGTTGTTTTTTACATGTCTTGTTTGTCACTTTAAAATATATATTCTTTGATGCTTATTATCGTAGAGCTTTAATTTATTAGTTTAATTCCGTGCGTTTATTTATGAACTAAATATAACTTCACATGGTAGCAGAGCGTAGAGTTCAAGTGTAATAAATAAAATATGAAGTTTTCAACGTAAAAGGAATTTAAACAAAACGGGTATGTCAACTATACGTATTAAAGTAGGGTTGGAAGCCCTCGATAAAGAGAACTATGACACCTGGCGCATACACGCCAGAGCATACTTAATTAAAAATAAGCTATGGAAAAATATGTCAGAGTATCCGAAAAAAGACGCGACACAAGCCCAACTCGACGAAGACGAACTAGCGAAATCAGAGCTGATGCTGCTGATAGCACCTGGTGAACTGAGGCAAGTTAAAAACTGCAAATTTGCTAGAGATGTCTGGATAACCCTCGAATCAATATATGCAAGCAAGGGTCCCGCTAGGAAAGCTACTCTTTTAAAACAGTTAATTTTAGCAAAACTTGATGAAGGCGATGATATACGCGAACACCTAAATAGAATGATGGACACAGTCGATAAATTAAAAGACATGGATATAGACATCAACAGTGACCTACTTTCTATAATGATGTTGTACAGCCTCTCTCCTAATTATGAAAATTTTAGAACTGCAATCGAATCTCAAGATTCGCTGCCGAAGGATTTGATGATGGTACTAAGAAAGTATGTAAACTGAAAAGAAGCCTCTATGGTTTAAAGCAGGCTCCACTATGCTGGAACGATTGCATATCAGAGTACCTAATAAGTTCAGGTTTCAAGCAAAGCGCTAAAGACCCTTGCCTTTACCTACGTAAACAAGTTTTGATTGCGGTTTACGTAGATGACGGTTTAGTTGCTTCAATTAATGTAAAGTCTGGAAAAGAATTTTTAGAAGAGTTACAAAACAGATTTAAAATAACTACAAAACCGGCTTCGTATTTCCTCGGACTTGAAATAAATAAAACCTGCGAAGGCAAAATAACTCTTAACCAAAAGTCATACACTGCGAAGATTTTAGAAAAATTTGGAATGGCCAACTGTAAATCGACTCCAACCCCGGCAGTAAAATCTGACAGAGATGAAGAAGATGATGATTTAGATTCTTCCTTTCCCTATCGTCAAGCCGTCGGAGCTCTAGCGTACCTGATGGTCGCTACAAGGCCAGATATAAGTTATGCGGTGAGTGTGGCATCAAGAAACTTAGAAAAACCTACAAAACTTGATGTAATTAGAGTCAAGCGAATTTTTAGATACCTTAAGGGTACCATAAACAATGGACTTGTTTTCGCTAAAAGCCGGGAGAAGAAGCTAATATGTTTCAGTGACGCTGATTTTGGTGGCGACACATCTACGGGACATTCAACATCGGGAATGGTTTTCCTGTTCTCTGGCCCTATTATGTGGAAAAGCCAGAAGCAACCAACAGTTGCAATCTCGTCAACAGAGGCGGAACTTGTAGCTCTAACTGAAGCTGCGAGAGAAGCTCTATGGCTAAAAGAACTCCTAGAGGAATTAGTAGGTGTAATTGAGAAGCCAGTCATTTACGTCGATAACGAGTCTACCATCAAGCTCTCTGAGAATCCACCTTATGAGTTTCACAAAAGAACGAAACACATAAAAATAAAGCACTTCTTTATTCGAGAATGTCTGCAGAATGGTGACTTCGTTATTAAGCAAGTTTCTACTGATCTCCAACTGGCAGACATGTTTACTAAGCCCCTTTTCGGACCAAGGCTAACTATGCTAAGCCACAGAATTGGACTACAAGACTCCATTCTAAAAAGTAATGCGGGTGTGAAGAAAGACCTCCTTTCTTAACTTTATGGTTTTACTGTGTTACTTAGCAATGTTGTTTTTTACATGTCTTGTTTGTCACTTTAAAATATATATTCTTTGATGCTTATTATCGTAGAGCTTTAATTTATTAGTTTAATTCCGTGCGTTTATTTATGAACTAAATATAACTTCACAAATCGCTATCGAATAGACACACATTATGCGAGATAGCAAATCATTCGCTTACGCCGACCGTGCGTTTTATTGATAGAAAATCTTGCTCAGCTGTATTTAGCGCTAAGATTACTGAAATTGTTCAAAAACCAGCTAGTGTGTGTGTGTAGTGAGAGCGAGTGATCGCGCTTTGTTAAAGCGCCCTGACGTGATTGAGTATTTGAGTCTGTGCTTAATAACGTCTAATATTTAAAGAATAGCTTTACCCTGTTCAAATATACACTTAAATAATTTTAAAATGGTTTCGAAAAAAAGTGCCTACTTTTGGCAAACAACAGTTTTACAGTTGGCTGATAAGATAACAGTGCCAAAATAGATTAAAACAGCAGTGAGTCTATAGAGGATAGCGCACTGGCCTCTATCTATATTATGCATTACAGTGTACATTATAGAGGTCAGCGGTATAGATTGGTAACAACTTTATTTCCGTGTACTGTGAGGTACTATTAGTACTATTAAGGTGTACTAGTACTTTACTCGGACTGTACTAGTACAGTACTAAACCGAAAAGTGTCCGATTAAGCACAAGACTACTGACTTGCTCTTCTTTCTTGACTTAGCTGATTTTTTTTTTTAAGTGTAGTTCGTTCCCTGAGGAACCGGCTAAGGTCGTAGACCATGCTGCCATATCATTAGTTTCTTATTTTCATTAGTTTTAAAATCCAGTTAAAGTCTTCAGTATTTTTTTAAATAATTCCTAAATGTATATTATGGTCATATAGAAATTTAGTTAGTAAAAGCTTGTTACTAATAATGCTCTGCGCATTCCATTGCATGACATTAAGAACCATTGTTAGGAGACGATCTGCTGTTTCTGACAGTTTGCTGTAAAATTTGTTTTATGGAAGCTGAGTTAATTGGTTTATCTTTTTGGTTTAATATAATTTGGGTTATAGCTTGTGTTAATATATTCATAAAAAAGTCGGATTTAGTTAAATTTTGAATTTGGGTTTCTATATTAGTCATAGTTAAATGTGGAAATGAATTTTCATTAAATAAGTCGGAGTATGTTGTGGCCCTTGACTTAATTTTATTTTCTTCAATTTTAATTTTTTTTTGAGGACATAAGTTAGAAATGGCTATATGATTACCTCCGCAATTAGAGCATTTGGCTTGTTGAGGGTCTGTTTTACATATTTTGAAATTATGATTTTCGGAACAAATTGAGCAGACCTCTGCATTTCGGCAATATTTAGCAATATGACCATATTTTAGGCAACGCAGACATTGCTTTACAGGAGGTATATATAAGTTTACTTCGTGTCGCCATGAGTCAAGATACACATATTGTGGTAATTCTGTGGATGCAAAGGTAACAGCGACAGTCTGTGTGGGCTGGTATGTAATCGTACCACCCTCATTGCGATCTCGACGCATGAAACGCCTGACCTGTATGATATTTCTAGAGCTACCAATCAATGAAAAAATTCTTTTATTTGATAAGTCCGTAGGAACTGAAGTAAGTACACCAGTCACTTCGGTTTCACTAGCCGGGATTGTAGCTTTCATACACAGTTCATCTAGCAATTTTTTTATTTTGGATGAACACATTTGCATTATTGGTCAAATCAAAGGTTATTCCTATTTTATATTTATTGACCGATTTGAGATGAAGAATGCCAGTGACACAATATTTTCTTATAGCATGTGAAATAGCAAGCCGATCTTTATCTGAAAATTGTTGATTCTCATCTTGATGTGATAAAAAAACTATGTATTCGGATTTTTTGCCACATTCAGGGTACTTCCTTGAATATCCTGGAACCTTATACACTAAATACTTTCCGCTGCTGTCCTCTTCAGAGTCCGATGAAGTATCCATTGTTGGTGTAGGACTACTATCAGGCGGGTCCCATTTTTTTCGTTTTTTCACCTCTCCCATCCTATCTACACTATTAATTACTTAATTAACTATAACTTAATAATTGTTTTTATGACTTTTATCAATAATAATAACAAATGAAAATTATTTGAAAAGTTTAAAAGTTTTAGACGCCTTTCACATTCGAGGTTCCCGCGCTTTTTTTTCTGACTTAGCTGATTGATTGACAATGACAATCTGACATAACTAAAGCAAAGGGATCTAAGCCATTTTGTTCGGTTTCTAGAAAAACATTTTATTACATGATATGAAAATCACGATTGATGGATACTTATTAAATAAAAGATGATAATAAATGGTATTCCCTGATGGCCTTTAAAAGCGGGTACAGACTTACGAAATGTAATATGCAATGTAACACGCAATGACAGAATTTGCCGTCCACATTGCTGCAATGTATCATGCAATGTCACAGAATTTCCATAGTGTGGGTTCATTCAACTCGTGCGCGCCGTGATCCGCCATTTGTCGGTTTTTTCGCCGAACACAAAGGGCGCGCAGTGGTCAGAGCGCCCTAGTGTAGGGGACGGGTTTGTGTTTGACTGTAGTCTGTACTGCAGAACGCGCGCGAACAATGGAGATATCCATTCATGATCGTGCGCGCGCTGCGTCCACATTTATGAAATGCTCCTTTCATGTTACATTGCATTTACGTTACAGCACTATAGACAAGGTCTGAAACATGTGTGGGAACTTTACTATTTTAAATAGAATGAATGAACCTTGAATGAACGAATGTAATGTTACAATCTATGGTCTAGCTATCTTCGAACCAGTAATATAAAACTTAAGGCATGTCTAAGATGGTCTTCTCATCAAATTTAAAAATCTAAGTGAAGGAATTCTCTTGGTTTTGCATGTTCAACACAGTAGCATTCCCGTACATAAGCTAAAAGAGCTCATTCTTTAAATCGTAATCTCATGTGTATCAAATTCAAATCGGAATTATATGAATTTTGTGCAACAAATACGTAAAGAAAACTACTCGCACCTCTTTTATTTTCTTTCCCAAGTCCTAATCCTATTATGGGTTATTATGGTAATGGTCACTCCCTCTTTAATCATAAATCGACTAAAAAACTATTAGTATTAGTATTGCTCTTTACGCTCTTTTACTTTTACGGTTTGTTCATCTTTCTTTCTTTGTCTATGGTGAATCATATGACTTTTGTTTGCACGTGATTGTCAGATTTTTTATTTATTTATTTACAAAAGTGTTTGAATTAGGATTTGCGAAGAATTCAAAATTCAATGATTTAACGGATGATCGTAATAATGGATACTTAGTTTCTACTGTGATGACTAACTACAATCGATAATCGGGAAAGTCTTACATTAGTAGTCAAAGGACAAGAAAAAGGAAAAGGCATGGCATCTATCGATTTGTAGCTTAATTTTACAAAATGAAGATGTCTGGTGGAGGTGGATCAAGTAATGAGTTTTTGGTGATATCTTACGTGTGACGCAATGGCGTTGTTCGACAAATTCTTTTCAATCAAGAGAAAACTAAACGATTTTCACGTATCACAAAATCGGGGCAGGTACGTCATTACATTAGATGCCTTTCATTGTTTCATTCATGTTTTTCTATTTTTGCACGACTCGGTATGCGATGGAGAGGTTGACGTACGATGATCCGGCTTGTGCTGACTGACCGGGCAGCACTCTGTGGTTGTGGACCTTTCGCCCTGAGTGGTGGGCTGATGACGCACGCGATGCTGTCAGTGCGGCGAACATCTGACTGAGCGGGGACCGGGCGTAGGCGGCCGCGCGATCACAGATCGCGTCATGAGGGGGCGGGGCTCGCTCACTGTTTACTTACTATTTACATTCAAACTAACTAAGCCTGTTTAGATTAGAACACCAGCACATTCCACTTGCGACGATCGTCCGCTGTCTCACGGCCACCAATGTGCATTTACAGTGAAAACGTTATTGTGGTTTCGTATTTGAGAAGTGAGAGTATATGACACAATTTTCATTTGTTACAAGTTTTATTGATGACAAGAGCTGTGGGCAACTTAGCGACTATGAAATAAGATGAAATTTAGGTAAAGTGGTTCTTATTGTGATGTTGTTTTGGATACATGTGGTTGAGTGTGGGGTTGTGGTATCAAGCCTTGGGTTAATGTTTCCTAGATCTACATTTTATTTGAGCTAGTTTTGAGTTTAGTATTGAGCAGCTCCTGGTGTGAACTTCCTTTACAACTTCCATTCAGCCATTGGTTGAGTAAAAGAAATTACTTGATGAAGTAAACAGGTCAAATTAGCATAGGTACTGTTTGTTATTTGATTTTTCCAAATCTTAATTGCATGCATTGTTAATATTTGTTACTATCTCAAACTTTTTGTATTTTTATTTCATACATTTGAATTATCTGTCTTTACAGTAAGGTCTTGTTCAAACTGTTCAACTAACCATAGTAGAGAAAGTTATATTTGCAAGTGTCAATTCACTCTTTACTGGCTTACAATATTTACTTGATTTTCATATTAATTTGTTAAGTATTAGTGACTAGTGGTATGATGTTTTATTGTAGGTTATTTTACTTTTTTTCAAATATATAGTTATTTAAATATTTTTTTCTAAATCCAAATTTTTAATTGGTGTTTTTCTTATAAGCTCACATCTCAGAAGTCATATGCTCCCAGACAACTCAAGAATTTATAAGTATAAAGTCAGTACAAACAAACCTACAAACCTACCATGTCATAAAAATATCTATTTCTTCAATAATAGTATTATTGCAAAAATTCACCAATAACTATCATCATAACCGGTTTATTTTATGTCCCCCACTGCTGGTGCACAAGCTTTCCCTATGGGGGGACAGAAAGAAAGGGCCATATACCAACATGTGGGTCCAGTGCGGATTGGTGGTTGTTAACAACTGTTTTTAACATTTATAAGATTTTAACATACAGATGTAATTTTATGCATTTCAACCATAATAAAAAAAAAATTTAACATAAAATAGCCTTTATCAACACTTAATTGATAATTGTCACTGACAATATAAATTTTACAATAATTTTATGGTATTGGTGTTTTTTTGTTAGGATGTCCCTTGACATAGGCCTCCAGGGCATTCCACTTGTCTCAATCTCGGGCATTCCTTCTCCATTCCTAGGGCAAATCCTCCTCACAGGGTCTTGTTGCCTACCTCTTTGATGTTTTCCTTCTCTCGGGTACTGTAATATTTCTTGTCCACTTGTCCTTACCTGATTTTATCATATGTCCCGTCCATCACTATTTTAAAGATTTCACTGTACTAGTAACATCTGCTACTCCTGTTCTGTCTCTAATTATGGTTAGATTCCATTTGTCACTAAGTCTTATGCCAGCGTACTCTGTTCCATACTTTGTTGACATACCTTGAGTTTTTGAGTAATGTCGTGTTCCTTAACCTTAGTTCAAGATTATAAAGTCCAATATTTGGTGATGATGCTACTACCTTTGAAAGGGTTCAAGCATATCTCATTCTGATTATGATTTGTTGCAGATCCCGTCAGATAAACTCAGAGCAAGTGCAATTGCTTCTGTTCAAGGAGTGTGATTGGAGGGGACGGAAACTACTTTTTGACTCTTCAACAATAGAAAAAGTACCTGCCAGCAAACATGTTAAACCTAAAGTACAACAAGCAGATCAGCTTCCGTATATTGTGGAGGTTTCCGAGGGATATGCATACTTGGTGAGTTTTTAAATTAAATTCTTGTGATATTATAAGCAAACTTATATTGTAATAGGTGATCACAGTATGAAATCATGATGAAATGGCAAATAAAACCTAGTGTTAGATTTATTTGCCCTTTCATACCTTAAGGGTGCGCCGTCCGTAAGTGACAAGTGTCATATGTTTTATTTGAAATGTCGTCGTCCATATTTATTTGACGCCACGCGGCCATACTAATTTTGTATAAGGAATTTAAGGTGCTTAATAAAAAATAATTATTTAAATAACCACTTGATGAATCGAAAATGTAGTCTAGCAATTTGTAGTTTATCCATTGATGATTGTTTAGACAAAATCAGAGGTACAATAATTTATATAAATTATAAGAAATCTACTAAACGCCGCCACTCGTTTTCATGATTTTGGCCAACTTTAAATGATATTGTAGAAAAAACTATAGCGTGTTATGACATTATGGTTCTGACAAATTGTAAACACGTTCCCTATGATACTAAATATATATTTTGTTCATTTAATACGATAGTATTTTCAATTATATTTACTTAACCGTAACTGCATTTTTGTCATTTTTTGGTCGGCCCACCCTTAATGGCATTAAAGCAGCCGCGCTTCTTGATGAAGTGGTAACGTGGTGAAGTGGTTATGCTAACAACATATTATTTTCTTTTGATGTCTGTAAAATACTGTTCACCTTGACCAAACTTAATAAATCATTTGACTTTTATTATTATTTTATTTCTGTTATATTTAATTGAATTGCTAATAGTAACTTTTGACAACTGTGTAACTTTTCACAAACTTTTCTTTTTTCCTCCATGGACTGCCATAGAGAAGTTAAGTTTATAAGCTCCACAGATTATAAGTTAGGTCGCTCAGGTTATAATATTGATTTGACATATTTTTGACATAATGATTGATTATTGACAATTTCTAGTATATTAATTTTGTATTTTTATTGTAATGTAATTTAATTGGTTTTTGACAATCTGGAGCATTAATTTTGTATTTTTATATGTATGTAATCAGAATACTTATCATTGTTGATTGACATTGTCAGCTGAGACAGAGAAGAAAACTAGATTAAGACCAAAAATGTACCTTTCTCAAGCGCAAATTAAATATATTTAATTTCATCTAATTTCATTTTAACAAACAAAGAGAGTTAAAATTTTGCCATATAAATTATCTTATTTTTTATTTTTATTTATTTGATATAACAAACAGTTACAAAATGTGCATTCTACAGTATACTATTACTATTACTTATTCTGTGATTCTACTACAGTTTAAAATGTGGAACCTTACTAATTTTGTAACCAACAATGTTATTCACAAATATTCATTATAATAAATTATTCATTATCGTGATCGAATGGCAAATAAAACTCGCAATAGGCAATCACGACAAAATAATTTCAACTCAACGTAAATGCAAACAGCACGAAAAAAACAAACAGCACCAACCCAATACAATACGGTAATTTCATTTACATCGAGTAGATAACAAAAGTCATAGGCAACAAGAAAATACTAAAACAAACACTTTACTGCTAACTAACCGACACTGCTTTCTAGACGACAGCTTTGACGACAGTGTCTGTCGCAACCACGTCGCAACAGTATCGTATGTACGTAATCAATCTTGCCAGCAATCATGTTTAGGGCTGAGGGCGAACTCCGGTGATTGTTTATAACTGTCTCATCGTCGTCTTTGCGGCACGGAGGGGGAGTGCAAGAGTTTTCAGTAGGTATACATTCCTTCCCCATTGAGGGGGTCAGGGGGAGAGTTCTTCCCGGGCGCAGTGGTACCTAAGCGTACCTAATGTATTTTTTCTCCTGTAGGTATAAAAAAGCGGCCAAGTGCGAGTCGGACTCGCCCATGAAGGGTTCCGTAGCAGCAAGTAATATAATATAAAAGTTCTTGTAGTTAATTGTGGTTTACGATTTATGACGTATTAAAAAAAAACTACTTACTAGATCTCGTTCAAACCAATTTTCGGTGGAAGTTTGCATGGTAATGTACATCATATATTTTTTTTAGTTTTATCATTCTCTTATTTTAGAAGTTACACACACACACACATCTTACCACTTTGAAAGTGTCACTCAACCCTTTTAAGTTTCTTGCCGTCCCCGAAAAAGTCCGATGACGCTGAAATCTTTGACTTTGACTTTGACACACTGAACGCTAGAAAGACATGCAATGAGCAGTTTTGTCACTTTCTGATAGCGATCAGTAGATCAATTCTATTAAAAAACTGCAACTGCACGTTTACGCCTGTCATTTGTCGAGTGTAGGAGCAGTGCCGTGGAAATAGACGTATTCTATTAAAATTCTCTGCACCACAACTACACTACAACTGCACGACTACTACACTACAGCTGCACGAATCCTGCAATAACCCTGCAATAAAACTAAAAGGACTAATGTTACCTTATAATAATAAAAATAAGTAAAAAAATATTTTTAAGTTAAACGGTTTATATAAAAACTAAAAAAAAAATACGGTAGGTCCTAGGTACAGGAAAAAAAATATTGTTGGGCGCAAGTAACCTGCGTAAATATGTAAATAGCATTTTTTATAGCTTTTAGTACAATTTTCAATAAAACCGTTTAAATAAAAAATAAAAAACTTTAACTACCTAGTTAAAGTTTTTTTTTTTAAATTTTAGGCAAAAATCATACTTAGTCAAAATGTAATAGGGCCCCCTATTACATTTTGACTAAGTATGATTTTTGCCTAAATTAAAAAAAAAAAATTTTTTTTGCGTTTTGGCGTTCTCGATCTCAGAAACGAAAATATGTCATGATTTTGAAAATATATCGTAGGATTTATATCGATCGTACCATAAATATCCAACCGTACTTATTTTGTTTATAAATATCTGACCATATTTCAATATGGCAACACCAAAGAACGATTAACCATAGAGCAGAAGAAAAAAAAGAATGGATGGAATGGCGGGAGGCGTGAGCCAGACGCGAAGCGAGGAAAGGGTGGTACTTCACTTTTACGGCGGCCACCAAACGAGACGGAACCAAGAGCAAACGTTGGCAGTAGTATAGTTCATCATAATTCAGAAGTGTTCTTCCTCCACTCCCACGTAAGTACCTTTTAATTGTTTTAAAAAGGTTAGACGTTAAAATTATTATGTTATAGTGAAAGTGATTCAAACACTATCGGTAACGTTTTATCTACAAGGAGTTGTTGAATTTTTATTTGGGTGTGCTAAATTTAACGTAAATGATCTAGTCGTATGTAAAACAAAGTCAACGGCTACATATGCAAATTCAATGAATAAAACCGTGTCACTATTCGTCGCTTATTTCTAAGCCATGGTTTTATTTTCTTCTCACATTTGTATGGACAATCATACAAAGGACAACCTTTGCCTTACTAAAACATATTGAGTAAAATTTCCTTAATGGTTTAATAACTCTTTCGAAATGGATAGAATCAATAAAAAGTGCACACGTATTAAGAGCTCCTTTTGCTCGTTGAACAATATGTATTATGTTTCATTAGAAGATTTATGTGAAGTTTGAAATTTGTAGAAATTAGTTTTACAAAGGGTAATTAAGAAAAAGTACCCATCTACTCGTGTAGTTTCATGATGTATGTGCAGTAATTTAATTAATGAAAACATCAGTTTAATTTGAAATAGTCGGTAGCTACTTGCAAAGGTAGGTAGTTAAGAAAAATTACCGATCTATTAGATATTTTCATGATTTGTAGTGATCGTGACATACTTATCAAAAAGTAACAGTTGAATTTTGAACAGCCGTAGCTAGTCGTAGCTGCTTTGTACTCGTGTAACGTGGTAAATGATTTAATAAATACTGTGCTAAGGACAAATTCTCGTTTTGTGGTTTTAAAAAAAAAAAAAAAATAATAATCATAATAAACAAGTTATGTTTTATTGTTGTATATAATTTTACGCGAACACATTACAATTTGAAATCTTTGTACAATTTTAAACTTTTGCGTTCCATAATTATTAAAGAATTTCAATGGAGATTAACGCAAACTAATTATTATTAAAAATTTTGGCTTACAAAGTAAGATTAGATAGTGTAGTTAATTACCGCGAATTGGACAGAGCCAAGATACCATAGATGGTAGTGCATTTGACTCGGTATGTCATGGAGTGTGGGTTCGAATCCCGCGCGTGGAAAATTTGGTTAAACTATAAAGTGACGATCAGTTTTTGTTGGATTTAAATAAAATAGATTGCACAACAGTATTGAACATCAACTTAATTAGTTTTTTCATTTCATTAATACATAAATTGTATCTATGTTGGTCTTGGTCAGTGTGTAGCACTTTATTCATTCATTCTTTAGCGAGCAAGTATGCTCGCTAACCAAATATGAAAGGAAAAAAATAGCAGACTTGTTCACTCTACAGAATGACGCTTTTCAATGGATAAAGCATTTGAATGTGTATTTAATAACTTGAAACTGACGAACGATTGTTGTAATGCTATTACTATAATATATAAGTGATAGCAAATGGGATTGCAGATAATTTGAATGTAATTTTACTATAACATTCATAAGAGCTTATTTGTAGCCTAAACCATTTAACTAAATAAATTATTGTGAATATTGACTTTGAATAGAGTTTTGCATTTTGATTTTGGATTTCGGATTTAAATTTTAAATGTTGCATTTATAATTTTGGACTACGTATATACTCTTATGTGGTTAGATACCATTGTACGTGGTGATATTCCGTTCCGTAGCACAATTGGTAATTTATAACAATGAGAAGACGTGAGAGTGCGTCTTGTTGTTGATTTTGATTTTGGGACACGTGAGCGTGCGTGGTACATCTGTGATAATGTGAAGACGTGAGAGTGCGTCTTGTTGTTGATTTTGATTTTGGGACACGTGAGCGTGCGTGGTACATCTGAGATAATGTGAAGACGTGAGAGTGCGTCTTATTGTTGATTTTGATTTTGGGACACGTGAGCGTGCGTGGTACATCTGAGATATGTGAGGACGTAAGAGTGCGTCTTGTTGTTGTTTTTGACTTAAGACACGTGAGCGTACGTGGTAATTTGAGAGATAAGGACGCGAGAATGCGTTTTGTTGATTTTGACTTTGAACACGTGAGGAAGACTTAAATTTGTTAAGTAAAACGAAAGATATTGTTGATTATAATAATGAGGTTAATTTTATTTGATCTTTATACATCAATATGGACAAAAAAAAAAACATTTCATTGATATTTTTATGATTGAGCTAGGCTAATTATTTTAAGCGTTAAGTGTTGACAATTTTAATGGAAAGAAATTCGATGATCTTGAATACTATTATACGTATTTATGTATTGCATCATAAATGCAGAGATCGACAAAAGTATCAATAGACTAGCATAACGAACTTTCACTTGAAATAATAATTCATAATTCATTTATTCATACATAAACATAGGTTGTCATTCCTTCAATTTCGATTAACTACATACAAATCATTACTTTAAGAATAAAATAGTTTATTTGTAGTAAAAAAAAAAAATACTAAAACATAATTACACAAACTTATTATGTGAATTTTATGCTGTTTGTGAATTGTACAGCAAGTACATGATATATGTAGTTAGAATTTTAAATAGACGTTCCATAAAAGTTTATAAAAAAAAAAAAAAATACGTTTACAAATACATAGATGTGTTTCGTTACATGTGTATTATGTTAGTGCACGAGTGTCGTGCTGTTTTAAAATTTATCAATTTTAGTATTTATATTTAGTAAGTATTTAGTCTAAATACAATAATACAGGGTGTTCTCAACCTCTGGACAAATATCAACACAATAAAATAAAAATAAAGTATTTTTGACTAATATGAGAAGTATTATATCAACCAGTATAGTACTTACTGAAATATTAATGTTTTTCGAATTCACTTTGGAGCCGCCTGAATATATACTTACTTTTAAGGAACATTACATACACATTGCACATTTTATTCACGTTTAATTTTACTCCTGAAGTTACAATTTAGATACTTCTTTTGGTCACAATTAATTTTATTGTTGTAGGACTATGTCGACTTCGAGCCAATCAATGCGGAAGCGTGGGGCTATAATTAGAAGAAAGAATGTCATTTATAGTTCGACGAGTTCCGAATCTGAAGATGAATCAATGAGATCACGACGCAAGCGGAAAATTGCCGATGAGTCGAGCGAAAACAGTGAAGAAATATTGTCAAAGCGACACCGCACTGAGGAAACTGTTATTAAAGTTTCAGATTTGATTAATGAACTAGGTTCAAGAACCAATGTAAAACCATATTTGAGTTTACAACAAATGCTCAATGCGCTTCCAGAATTTGATCCAGAAAATAAAGGACAAAACGTAGAAATTTGGCTCCATAAAGTTAATGAGTTTGCTCAAGTTTACCAATGGGAAGATCGACAGACATCACATTTTGCAACTCAAAGACTAGTTGGCATGGCTAAAAGTTGGCTTCACTCGTTGCCTAGTTTAGACTTTTCATGGAATGAGTGGCAAGTAAAATTGAGAAGAGCTTTTCCAGTAGAAGATAACTTTGCGATATTATTAGAAGAAATGTTCATAAGGAAGACAAAACCCAATGAAAGTCTTCGCGTATACTTTTATGAGAAACTGATGTTGTTAAACAGATGCCAAATTACAGGTCAGAAAGCTGTCGATTGCCTTATTCATGGCATTAGTGATGTATCTTTGAGAAATAGTGCTCAAGCTTTAAGATGTCAAGATCCAGAAGATCTGCTAAAGTATTTGGTTATACAACAGCCGCAGCAACATTTTTCTCAGACACAACGAAAACGTGGTTTTCCCTATAACACTAAGGATAGCACTTTTCCAAAATTTAGAGTTATTCGGTGTTACAAATGTGGAAATGAAGGCCATACAGCCAACAGATGTAAAGATAATATGAAATCAATGAAATGCTTTAATTGTAATGAAGAAGGGCATCGATTTATACATTGCTCAAAGACCTTACGCAAATGTAATTTGTGTAAAAATGTGGGCCACACTGATAATAATTGCTATCGAAATCCTTCTTCGCAAGGGTCTGATAAGACTAAAATTGAAAAAGTGTTAAGAATTGATTCGAATTGTAATAATGATAAGTTTACTAAAAATGTTCAAATTAACAATAAAGATTTTGTTGCTTACATTGATTTTGGTAGTGATTGTTCCCTTATTAGATTAAAAGAAGCCGATATCCTCAACTTAGACAAAGATATTAAAGACATGCCAGTAATTAGAGGTTTTGGAAATAACTATATCTCACCGCATTACAAATCGTTAGTTACACTTAGTGTAGATAATGTTGAGTCTAAGGTAATAGTATATGTAGTTGATGATTGTTTTCTTCATGTATCTGCTTTAATTGGCCAAAATTTTACTGAGTTGCCGAATATGTTTGTAATGAAAACTCATAGTAATTTGATGTTTTTTAATCAACCTTTTTTCGATTCACGACTGACTTCAATTAAATTATTGACAACAGAGTCTATTCAGTTAGATAATATTCAGTTGATTACAGTAATTAATTTTAATGAATATACAGGAGATGTTTATGTCGAAGGTCAGTCTCGAAACGAACCAGGTAAAGAGTATTATGTACATCAAGGCATATATAGGTTAAATCAAGGAAAAGGAAATATCTTAGTATCTAATACTTCAAAAAAACCGTTTACGCTTGGTGCTAATACACTGTTAACTCGAGCGATTCCGTTTACAGAAACAGATATATATAAAGTAAGACGTATAAGCAAAACATGTGAACCATTACTACCTCTAAAAAAAGAAGACATTAAGGTAGGGCTGCACATTGATAGCGACAGTATAAACAAGCTTTACCAATTATTACAAAATTATCGAGATTGTTTTGCAGTTTCTCTTGATGAGATAGGTTGTTTACCTCAGGACTTTGAAATGAGTATTAAGTTAAACGATAATACACCAATAGTTTACAGGCCTTATAGATTATCTTACTCAGAGAGAGAAAAAGTGCGTGAATTAGTATCTGAACTTATTGATAACGGTATTATACGTGAGTCTAATTCTGATTATGCCAGTCCTATCCTTATGGTTAAAAAGAAAACCGGCGAACAAAGGCTTTGTGTTGATTTTCGGGCACTTAATGCCAAATCTGTTAAAAATCGATATCCCTTACCATTGATAGAAGATCAGATGGCAAACCTAAGCGGCAATAGGTTCTTTACAACATTAGATATGGCATCTGGCTACTATCAAGTACCTTTATCGGAAGAAAGTAAGCATTTAACTGCATTTGTGACGCCTGATGGCCATTATGAATATAATAGAATGCCGTTTGGGCTTGCCAATGCTCCGGCAGTATTTCAAAAGGCAGTCAACAAAATTTTGGGTTCGAAACGATTTAATTCTGTACTTGCGTACATGGATGATTTACTAATTCCTACGCAGACTATTAATGAAGCATTTACACAACTCGAAGAAGTGCTAAAATTATTACGAGAATATGGTTTAACATTGAAACTTTCCAAATGCTGTTTCTTTGCACAAACCATTGAATACTTGGGGTATAAAGTATCTTCCGAAGGTATAACGCCAAGTGAATGCAAAATCGTAGCCATAAAAGATTTTCCAAATCCCAGAAACGTGCATGAAACCCGTCAATTTTTGGGTCTGGCAAGCTATTTCAGAAAGTTTGTAAAAGGGTTCGGCGAAATAGCTCGTCCGCTTACATGTTTATTAAAGAAAGACGTCGAATGGCGTTGGACTGAATCTGAATCAAAAGCAGTATCAACACTCAAGGCAATTCTCTGTAGTAGACCAGTATTAGCATTATACAATCCTGCTTTTGATACTGAACTGCATGCGGATGCGAGTTCATTAGGAATAGGAGGAATTTTAATGCAATGGCAAGACAATCCTAGAACGCTAAAGCCAGTAGCATACTTCAGCAGGCAAACGTCTCCCGAAGAAAAATATTATCACTCTTACGAGCTCGAGACACTGGCTGTAGTATGTTCTTTAAACAAATTTAGGATATATTTATTAGGAAAACATTTCAAAATATTTACAGATTGCAAAGCTTTAAGACTTACATTTGCAAAAAAAGATCTTATACCTAGAGTTGCAAGATGGGTTTTACAGATGGAAGAATATGACTTTGAGATCGAGTATCGACCCGGCGAAAAGATGGCTCATGTAGACGCCTTAAGCCGTAACCCAGTCGAAGAAAGTAATGATGATTGTCTGCCGGAAAATATAATATCAGTGTTGAACATTCAACAGTGTGATTGGCTTCTTACTTTACAACTTGGAGATCCTGAAATTAGTCGCATAACAAGAATACTGAAACCTAATGTGGACGATGATTGCAAGGAAATTAAGAAGAAATATGTCATGAAAAACAATGTTCTTTATAAAAAAATCAATGATAACATTGAAGATTTACGTATAGTAATACCTAAAGGTGCCAGATGGCAGATTTGTCGTTTAAATCATGACGAAATAGGCCATTTTGGCGTCAAAAAGACTACAGAAAGAATTCAGAGTCGATACTGGTTTCCGAAAATGACCCAATTTATAAAAAAATACGTAAGTGCGTGTTTAGAATGTGCGTTCAACAAAGACAATACACCATCGAAACAAGGCCACATTTATCCGATCGACAAAAGTAACACTCCTATTCAAACTTTACATGTCGATCATCTTGGTCCGTTTATCAGAAGTAAACGCGGAAATATGTACATTTTAACTATAGTCGATGGATTTTCTAAATATGTATTTGTAAAGCCTGTAAGGGATACAAAAACTTTAACTACTATTAAAACGCTGCAAAATGTCTTTCAGGATTTCGGATTTCCGGAAAGAGTAATATCTGACAGAGGGTCTGCTTTTACATCTGCGCAGTTTAAACAATTTTGTCGAGAAAATAACATTAAACACGTTTTAAATGCTGTTGCCTGTCCTCGTGCAAATGGTCAGGCAGAGCGGTTTAATCAAACGATTTTGAGGGCAATAGCCACACAAAATTCAAACAAAAACGAAAAAGAATGGGATTTGGTTGTTCCAAAAGTGCAGATTGGAATAAATAGCACAATACACGCTTCAACGGGAAAATCTGCATCAGAAGCATTATTTGGTACACGATTAAGGTGTCAATCGGACAGTATTTTAAAAGAGTTTTTCGATGAACCGTTACGAAAAGAAAACGATTTATTAGAAATAAGAAATAAAGTCCACGAGAGCATTCAACAAAACCAAAAAAAAATGGAAATTAGTCACAATTCTAAAACCACTCCCGCTAAAATATATAATCTCAATGATCTTGTTCGAATCACAAAAGTGTCTTTTAATGAAAATATAGGAAAGAGTAAGAAATTGTTACCAAAATTTATAGGTCCCTACAAAATTTCACGAATTTTAGGTAATGACCGATATGAGATAGTCAATGTGCCCGGTTTTAGCGGTAATAGAAAATATTGCACAGTAGTCGCCGCTGATCGAATGCGTCCCTGGATTAATCTCAAAGCACTAGAAGTAAATGGTGACGATTCACCTACCTTTACAGAATCAGAGTCAGACTCCTAATTTATTTAAGACATTACCTATTTATTATATTATTTACTCTTACCGATCTTAGATAAGATTTAAATAAACTCAAAATTAAATATAACCCTAAAAAAAAAAAAGGAAAAATATTTTTGTTGTTTTGTTTGTACGAAGGGTAGAATAGCTTGGCTTGAATTGTTCTAGCAAATCTGAAAAAAAAAATGTTTGAATTCCGTTTTATGATGCATGATTTGGTACAGACTTATTTTTGTACACTGCGTAAATAATATTGCGTTGATTTGCTCCATACTAAACTATGTACTGAGTGTATGGTAGGCGAAACATTTTTTTTGACGATTATTATAATACTGGTAAGTAAATAAAATTTTGACTTTCGACCGAATGTCATGATTATGATTTGAATTATATTTAGTTTGTATAAAATGTTTATACAATATTACTTAGACGTGTTTATAAAAAATATGTGTTTGGTGTAATTGTCATTGTATGTATATTATTATATAGGTATGTTAAAATAAATAAAGATTTTCATTATCAATAAAGCTTCTTTATTAAGTGGAATTGCACTTGAATAACGCCCTGTTGGTTGGTTTCGTCGTACGCCGGAGGCTGTACGATAGCGGATGGCCGAATGTCATGATTTTGAAAATATATCGTAGGATTTATATCGATCGTACCATAAATATCCAACCGTACTTATTTTGTTTATAAATATCTGACCATATTTCAATATGGCAACACCAAAGAACGATTAACCATAGAGCAGAAGAAAAAAAAGAATGGATGGAATGGCGGGAGGCGTGAGCCAGACGCGAAGCGAGGAAAGGGTGGTACTTCACTTTTACGGCGGCCACCAAACGAGACGGAACCAAGAGCAAACGTTGGCAGTAGTATAGTTCATCATAAATACATTAACAATTTTGACGTATTGAATAGTGTAGAATAACTATTGGCATAGTTCGTAGCGGCGGCCTCGCTTTTTGTAAATTTTGCTTAACTTTTTAATGAAACCCAAAATAACAAAGAAAGATTTTCATAAAATGAGCGAAGGCACTTTTTTGAGCTCCTAGATTGAACAGTAGTTCTAAACAAATGAAATAAAAACAATATAATGTTATCTCTTATATAGTCGAATAGTTCGTAGCGGCCTCGGAATTTTTAGATATCATTGATTTTACATAGAAAAAAATCTTATTCTAAACCAAAAAACTTCGAAAATCGCTTTAAAATCGCTGTGAATTTCTCCTATCTACGATAATATTATTGAGCAAAATTTATACCAGAATAATTGTTACTTCATGAGGAATAAATATTATATAATTTATTTATTACCCTATTTCGATAAAAATGATAAATACAACTGCAAAATTACTACAAAATGCAATGCGCCGGCCGTCCGAACTCAACTTTTTCTCGCAGAGTGGAAATTTGAAATACTAAGCATGAATTTATTATCCTATTTCGATAAAAACGATAAATACAACTGGAAAATTACTACAAAATGCGAAAATGGGCATTTTACGCAAAAATCTCAGTTGAGATGTAATAGGCCTCTTAAGTAATAGCACAAAGTAGAGGTAATAGTGCTAATTCCCAATTAATTTGTGAGTGAGTTTAGGACACAGTTTCTGTCACTGAATTTTAAACCTAACATTCTATTAGCAAAGGTCTGATTTTGTTGTTATGTAATCTCTCATCAAATTCTGATTTGTTGTGAGAGTTTAAGTTAGCCATACGAAGTGTGTAGGTACCTACTCGTAGATGTGAATGTAGTACCTTTTTTTAATTTTAATGAGCAAGATGGTCTGTCTACTGACTAATAATAATAGAATATTTTCCCATAATTTCTCGAAGTTTTCACTTTCTTCCATTGTTTACTTACTCAGTTTGCCTGTAATTTCATTAAGTAGGTACCTACCTACTTACTTAGTTGGAGGTTTACAATGATTTGTGTATTTATTAGCATAATGTAAGTTACTATTTAAGTTGTAGTTAAATTAAACACATAAGTTTCCAATTCCGGGTTTTGAGTTTTTGACGTACATCTACCATACATCATATCTATCATACATATAGGTAGGTACCTAAGTATTTTTTATTTCTTTTAAATGTATTTTTTAAATCAGGCAACAATAGTCAGTCGGTACTAACATAAATGCCTTACAGACCGACAAACCATCATACAATAGTTATACAATATATTAATCACTATTTGTAGCGTAAAAATTTATTTTTACGTGACGAAATATGTTATTAAGTATCACAATTAGTAAAGTCGATTTACTACATCCGTACAACAGTTTGTATGCACTATTTATTCCAATTTTCAATATTCATATTTCAAAATATTTTTGCTCAATATTTTGACAATACTCGTCACAAGATGGCGCTGCTAAGGTCCTCTACGAAATGTAGTGACCTTTTACTTTATGGCATAGTGTAAAAACCATGCACAAGGCACTAGACCCGTCTCGACTCTCCGTTATATTATATATTCTGTTTACCTAGGTACACACGCCTGCACATCCACCTACCACAAACTGTCAAATTTCCTCAATAGACTTTGAGCTTTATGCCTTAATGATATGGTTGAAAATGTATTGAAAAAATTTGACAGTTTTGGATAGGTTGATGTGCTGGCGTCTGTACATTGTAACACTACGAATACTATGAAAAAAGTAGGTGTCTGCTTTTGGAAAGAGTTTTCTGTTGATGGAGAGTTTGCCTATAGAGCGTAACCGGAATTTTTTGGGCGGCCTAAACTAAATGTGCGGAATCCGTAAATCCGTAAATCTGGATGGCATCGCTCTACCGTATGGCAGGTAGTCTCAAATTGCTCCAAAATCCAAATTTGATCCAAATTTTTCGAGTCGACTGACGAGAGCGAAAAACCTTCCTTCAAAAACTAGGAACTCGGTTCAGGCTGATCGTAGGCAGAGAAACAAAAGCATGTCGACTTGGTACATAAAAATTGTTTCATCATCATCATCATCATCATCATCATCGGCCTATCTTAGTCCACTGCTGGACATAGGCAAAAAAAAAAAATTGTTTACGCAGCTGCAAATCAAAGATTTAAACTGTTTGTTTTAGTATTTATCAAATTGTAAATATATACCTACGTCTACGCCGCTGCCGTTATCGTTAGTCTGACTTCCTCTTATCTTAATCCATATTTCCGTTTTAGGTATATAGGACGTACTTATAGTTTCATTCAATAAAATTTTAGGGATATTTTAAGATAACTACGGGTTGTCAAACAATTTCCTAGGTTTGTCAAAACTTCCTGTGAATGATAATAACGCTGGGGAGCGATTTTCTGATCTCACTTGTAATCTCAAAAAAAAAGGTTTAAAAATTAGACTTTGACTTCTGAATTTTACTTTAAGATCATATTATCTTCGAGATCGGTATGCAAAGGTTTACTTGGGAGACGTAGAAACAACACTTGTTAAGCATGCACAAAATTAAATTAACAATTCTAAAGTATTCATCAATTTTACGTCATCCATAAGCGATTGGATTTTTCGCTGCAAGAACACAATGTGTATATGACTGTCATATGCTTTTCCAATACCTATAGGTATGTTTAATTTTTACGTATTACTAGTGGCCCGTTCGCGACTTCGTCCGTTCGAGAACACCCGTATCCCATGATGGACCCCTATTGCAGCACAACCTACCGGGTCCAATTGTAAATCTAAACCATTCTCGAATCCACTTGAACACACACAAAAAAATTCATCAAAATTCGGTCCAGTCGTTTGAGTTCAATTACAAACACGCACAGGAGATTTATACCTATATACTAGCTGACCGGCGGACTTCGTACCGCTTTGACAGTTTCCATCTTAGAGCATTAAGGTTTCCATGACAACAAAACAATCAAATCATTAGTCCGCTTAAGACCACCCGTATCCCACGATGGACCCCTATAGCAGCGCTACCTACCGGGTCCAATTGTAAATCTAAACCATTCTCGAATCCACTTGAACACACAAAAAATTTCATCTAAATCGGTCCAGCCGTTTAGAAGAAGTTCAATGACATGCACACGCACAGAAGATTTATATATAACGGGTGGGGCAAAAGTAAAGGCATAATGTAAATGTGCCAGTATTTTTGCAAATGACGTCAAATGTCATTTATTATGCTTTGATATTTATATTGTAGAGTTAGGCAGATATAAAATTAATTGTCAATAAGCAATAGAGCGACGCACACCTGAAGAACGCGGAATTATTGTTACTGCCTATTTGACTAATTTGCGGTCTGTTGTTTTAACGCAGCGTGAATTTCGTCGTCCTTTTCCTCGTCGCCCTGCGCCATGTTCTCGAACAATTAAGCGTTTGGCTGAGCGTCTCGTGCAAACTGGCTACACTAAAGATGTCGCAAGAAGTGGAAGAAGAAAGAAGAAGAAATTACCTGATGGCCTGATGTCTTGCGAGCAACTACCTATGCAAAATGCCGTAAAACGAGCATGAATGTGCATTAACTCTGGAGGTGGTCATTTGACCGATTTAATTTTTAAAACTTAATGACATCAATTTTACACCTTTAAATACGCATACGCATTTTTTTCATTTCGAACAAAATGGCAGCCAATTCACATTATGACTACTTTGGCCCCACCCTGTATAATTAGCGGCCCGCTCGGGACTTCGTACGCTTGAGTGAATACCCGTATCCTATAGAACCCTAAAGCAGTGCCATTTACCGGGTCCTATTATATGCATGTATTAAACATATAAACATTCCTCTTGAATCTCTCTATCTATTAAAAAAACCACATCAAAATCCGTTGCGTAGTTTTAAAGATCTAAGCATACATAGGGACAGACAGACAGCGGGAAGCGACTTTGTTTTATACTATGTAGTGAAGATACACAGTTATTTTTTATTGGTTTTGGGACCACAGGTGGGTAGATCAAGCCATAAACCTGAACAACTTTCCCCAAGAAACATAGGTCATAAAACGAGATATTATATTTACATATTATATTTTTTTAATTTATAATATTATATTATATTATATTTACGTTATAAATAATAACGGTGTATAAAGATTTGGCTGTTCGGACTTTACAGGGTCCGTGTTCATAGGGAATCGTGGCGTAAAAAGTGTTTCAATTCAATGTGTGGTGTTATTCAACTTAAAACAATATGTTTTTTATATGGAAAACCACAGTCAAAATCCCATTAAAATCGATCTTTCATTGTATCGCGCCATTTATAACGCATAATAGGTATGTCAGCGATCCTTATCATACTGATACTAGTTTATAAATATTCTTACAACCGCCACGCCGCCGCCGCGCCGCGCCGTATCGCCGGGCCGGTCACGAGACTGTTCCGCTCGTAGTCACTTTAAAAGTTCTAAATTTAGATCATTTGAGTTAGCCTTTTTGATTAAACCGACAAATGGGACGAATGAACCACGCCTGGGATTGTAACTTTAGCTCGCTCTAATTAACGGGCATCACATGCCCTGTTGAAGATCTAAAACGGTACGACAATATTGATGTGGTAATTTATAGCTCGCACAAATGGTCATGTTTGCAAATGTCGTTACGTCGTATGATTTTGCTATTTGGGCTATTTGATACTTTCCATATGTGTCTCTTCCTAATAAGGCGTATTTTGGATTTAAAACACATCCGTCAGAAACACAGATCATTTGCTTTTCCGTATGGGTCAGAATTTTTAAACTGGCGACGAAACAAGAATTGAAGAAATTACAATGACATGAAAAAAGGACTTGTGATTCTTAGTACGAAATTTATTCTCAATTCGATTACGTTATGAAAACGAGAATTTGCTTGACATTGTGTTACCTGAGTGCCCCCATGACTAGGGTTACCATCCATGGATGGTATCCTACACGCATCTGGATGGTATACAGGCATCTTCCCTGACATGTCAGGGAAGATGCCTGTATATGATGAATATAACGCCTGATTTTTCAGAAAAATGCCTGTCTATAGTAAAAATACTAAGTCTTAAAATAAATACCTATACACAATAGATAATTTTAAAGACTGATGTTTATTCAAAATGAAAATAATGAACAATTTACGACTACTGAACTAATTTAGAATAAACAAACTTTCTACACTGGATGATATTTTTCCGAAGACATATATTTTTTCAAAAGTTCAGTTTCATCCGGCCGGTCGAGCGGGCAGTCCGCTTGCATCGAGACCCGCGAAATTCAGAAATGCCTGTCTCAGCTGAGCGCCGCCGGCCGCACGCCTGTCTAAACGTTAAAATGCCTGTCAAATGCGGCGAACGCCTGTCAGGTGGTATCCCTACCCATGACCCGGTCAACCGAGGTCCTAGCCTCTTTAGAGGCGCCCTCGGGTCGTTTCGCTCCCAATCCTATCCAAACCTCAGAGAATCTAGTTGGGTATAGGTGCATGCACTAGTGCGTGATCCACTCTAGAAAACCCGCTAACGGTGTTTCTTTTCACACGGCTTGAGAAACCCTTTAAGTTTCTCGCCCCCTAAAAAAGTCCGATGACACTGACAATGCCGCCAGCAAACTTTCCAAAAAAACCTTTAGTGCCTAGCCTAGTGCGACTTTTATTTGCCATCCGATCACATTAACGACAACGTGAATTTGTGTCACATTAAAGCACACATCCTGGCTAACCTACAACGTTATACAAAACAAATCGGCAAAATATATACTTTCTAGGGCACAGCAGGTACAAAACATAAGTGAAATTTAGAGTAAACTTACAACAATAATGTCACAATCACAAAAATAAAAATAATGAAATTTAGATTTTCCATATTCAGTTAAAACAAACAATACCTACGTCACGTCACAGTAGTCTATCGCGAAGTGTTTATTCTTATCGAGTTATTGTCAATGTTAATCCTGATAAAAGGTTATTGATCGATTGTAATGTGTAAAATTTGTCTGTAAAAGCTATGTATGTAAGAAAACAATATTTTTTTCGGGATTCAAAGTACATCGCCCGAGGGAAAAATAATTTGCTCTCGAGTCATATACTCTACTTTTCATCCCCTTTCTATGAAAAAATAAATAAGAGACGGTGTTATGTATGTAATTAATGAATATGTTTAATTTAAAAAAATGACAATAAAATATGTGCTGATTACAAGAACAGAGAACAGAGACATTTTCGACAGGGATGTCGATGATGTCTTCAGTGTATCTTGCACTTTTGTAATCTTGTTATATTTGTACACTTGAAAATAGCGACTGCCTCTGGAAGGACTTGAACCCTGATCTTTCGCCATTCGGGCGGTCATCAAATTGAAATACCGAGACATTGGATTCCCTCTTACATTTATCAATTGCTTGTTAGGAAACAAGCAGCATAGGAATGCAAATAGCCAGCGCTGTTTTATGAATAAGCCTAATAGAATAAAGTTAATCAACCTACTAATGGTGTCGCTGGTGTTGCAAAAGGTCTAGTCATGACTTCGAGAGGGATCCATGTAAAGCACTAGCTTTTTTCTATTGTTATCATTTTTAAAATGATAGGTTTTCTATCACACTAATATTATAAATGCGAAAGTTTGTGTGTATGTGTGTATATTTGTTGCTTCTTCACGCTGCAACGGGTGAATGGATTTAGATGAAATTCGGCATACAGATTGTTTATAATCTGGATTAAAACATAGGATACTTTTTATCCCGATATTCCCACGGGAACGGGTACCACGCCGGTGAAACCGCGAGCGGCCGCTTTAGTTACAAATATGATAGTAGTATATGTATAGTAGTGATAATATATTTGGTCAACCTTAATAATGTGCATGTCATCTCTATGTATATTTTAATATTTGCATGACGAATTAGGTTGTTTAACGTATACCTGAATACTATTTCTGTAAAGCATTATTATTATAGGTATCATTTTGCATATTTTGTATTAAAATATTGGAATTTACTAAAATTAATTTCATGGTGGGGCATCTGCTACGCAACTGCCTATCTATTATATAAACTATTAATGAAGAGCTTCCTTAAATAGATGCCTTAAAATCGCCACTGCCTACATACGTAGTGTCTTGCTATTCATCTGACCTTAGTAAGCGAGTATAATAAATTGATCACGTATGTTAAGCTAAAATTTGCGTGTTCCTACTTGCGTAATATTTAACGGTTTTGATTTGTTTTAGCAATCTTGCTCATATAATACCTAAATAATAAAAGTAATTTAATACTATATGTATGCATAGGTATCCAAAATGAAGCAGGTAGACATTTTGTTTGACTTCTTCTTCGTCCGTCCGTCCGTCCGTCCGTCCGTTCGAAATGTTCACAAAATATTGAGTTACGTATATTATTCACTTTAAAAATATATAACTAAATTAAATATAATAAAATTACTTAATATAATAAAATTTATATTTAAGGGGGGCTCTAAATATTGAAGTGGAATTCCCATACAACAGACGAAATTTTTTTGCCGTGTTTATAGATAATGGTACGGAACCTTTCGTGCGCGAGTCCGACTCGCACTTGGCCGGTTTAAAAAATATGAGTATATATACAGGCTGACATAGATAAACATGTTGTATTAGCAATATACTTCAGAGGTGCCGTCAGGTGCGATTTTTGTATGATCCATGACCTATGATCTCTCTCTCTTGAAATAACTTCGGTGATCTTGAGTTAAAATTAACAAAAATCAATAATAGAGTTATAACTTCTTTGGCAGATAAAGGTCGCTTTATCTGCCAAAGAAGTTATAACGACGACTTTCCGATCACAACATGATTTTTTTAACGTTATTGACAAGGGCAAGAAAACAAGACCAAAAGACAAGGAAAGTTGACGGGGTTGTAGGTCTAGTGGCGTAGAAATGAAACTGGTTGACTATTCAAAATTTATTATTTTCCATTTTGTTTAGGTTCAAATAGCTTTTATGAATGTCATGTCTATGACATCGGTTCGTAAGTCTACACAGGACGGGAGACCTTTATTAAAAAAATAAATAAATGTTTCCAACACTCATTCCAATTATCTAACCCCCAAGAAAAGCTTCTTTAAGTAACTCGAGAAATGCTTAACTAGAAAACGGATAAAACATACTTAATATACTTAAATACATATTTATTATACATAGGAAACACACAGACCCGAAACAATTCAGAAAAACAGGTATTTCTAAATTGATCCGACCGGGGATCGAACCCGGGACCTCAGAGATGACGACACCTTGAAAACCGGTGTGCAAGCCACTCGACCAAGGAGGTCGTCAAAAACATTGAGAAGAGCCGGCAAGAAACTCAGTAAGGGCTTTTATAGCGTCACTTAATTGGAAAATGTCTTTCTTGTCATACAAAGACAATATCCACCACAAAATATATTAGGTAATATATCAAAATATAGGCACTGGTGACTTTGAATATGAGCTGTATAGGCAAGAGCACTCTTCATTGATAACATAGTATCAGAATTAGGTATTGTCCCAGATACATACATCTCTTATGTTATTAACACATTCCGTAGTTTTTTTATTATTAACATCTTATTAAAGCAAACGTTTTCTTTTTGCGCAGTACAAGGGACCAGCTGCTGACGCGAGCTTACTCGGTGAGATGATATTTGGAGCCGTCGCCATCAACTATAGGAATGTCTCGCTCAAAATCCATATAATGGATGAACCAAGAAGGTACGGTGCATTCCCTTTTAAAGCAATTGTTTCTCTGGTTTTAATTATCATGATAATGTCTTAGCCGATTTCGGCTACAGTGACTTTGAATATCCGGACTGACGGATTGAATTCAAGAATCATAGGCTAGGTCTTTGCAGTTCTACTCTGGCGGTCATCCTGGCGGTACGGAGAGGAAGTGGAAGAGTTTTTCGTAGGTGTTCCATTCTTCCCCTATGAGAGGGTAGGGGGGAGACACACACATAACCACCTGTTCTCCCCGGGCGCAGTAGTAGTAGTAGTAGTATGCGTAATGTATTTGCTCCGGCAGTTCTGCCCTTTGATGGTCTCTGTACTGACTTATGTTCCCAATTTTGCATGGTACGATACGAACACATTTCGGGAATGTTAGTACTCCGCAGGCATAGTTATATGAGATGGTTTCTGATCTTCTAGCTTTCAAGTCGTACACGCACACACACTCAAAACTGAGATTGTCCTTTTTCATTTCGTCTAGATTGATGTGCACAAAGGTCTTCTGTGTGCCAACCTCTCGCAAGATCAACCGTGCCGAACGTAAAACCAGTGACATAAACAGCAGGAGCAGTGGCGACGTGAGAGATGGCTCCAAGCCACTCAATGTTCCGCTGCTCAGGGAGGAAGGGGTGTCCTTAAGCTTCTCACTTGACCGAGGCGATTCGGGTGAGTTACCAAGTTTCTTCTTTAATTCTTTACACCTCGTTTTAAAGACCCTATGCTGTAGGATTTATGCTCGCACTTAACACATAAGCCTGGTAATGCCCTACTCAGGCAGGCACAGGAGTTACCATCTGTGCTCAGAGTTCCTAACGATAAATGTGAAAGGATACGTTGGACAAAGAGATCATATATCTTATTACCCCTAATACCGTTACTGAACACGCTAATCCATTCGATAGAGGTGATTTGCGTGAATTTGTCTTTCTCATTAGCATGCTATTATTACTACTGGTATTTCTTAGAACTAGCAACAAAAGAAAACAATGGAATATTGCCCACGTTTTAATTATCATAATAATGATGATAATATCTTACATACGGTTTACTAAGTGACCAGAAAATGCAAGGAAGAGAGGAACAATTTATTAACTGCTGAAATAGGGTTCGCCATTCAGTCAGGCTCTGAACAAACCATCAATCACTCTTTATTTCTGAGAAACCATTCGACATCTTAAATCTATTTATTGTTAATAAAAATAATATTATGATATTGGTTCGAGTATGCCGTGATGGAAGATACAGAATGCCCTACGCCATCTTGACTTGACGTTATTATCATCATTATCATTGAACATCTGTTTATAATGTATGATGGTTTAGGTTACTGCGGCGACAGTTCACCATACAGCAGCGTCGGGTCCACCTACGATTACTTCACCATGTTCGACGTGTGGGATGGCAAAAGTTCACAGGATGACATCTACTCGTTCCACTGTGAGTATAAATAATTAACTTTAATATTATTATGATTTTCCCTGTAATAACTTGTGATGAATCATAAATCACAAATATTTGTTGTTGGTCGTTGATGATTCTAAAAATACTACGACATGTTGATTAGATATATAGGTTTACATACATTATTAATGTAGCTATAATGCAGTAAACATAGAAAAAGTCTGTATAAATAAAAATGAATGTTGCTAAGCGCAAAACTTCGGAACGGCTAAACGGATTTGGATGAAACTTTGCACATAGACAGACCATGACCCGGAGTAGGACATAGGATACTTTTTATCCCGGTAACAGGTTTCTGTGGGATAGTATAGTCTTCGCGAACGAACTAGAAATAATGGTTTAATCTATTTTATGGATTCACATGGAAGGGTACTTCCATGTAATGTGCGGGACAGACCGGTCAAGTTTGCTTAAAGGACATAGTAATACGTACTATTAAAAGGTGCGTAAAACCGATTTGCTTTGACACAATAATTAGTATGAAAATGTTCAATATTAATTGCAGAACTGTTTTGATTTAGCGCCGCCCGGCCGCAAACTCAGCACCACCAGCAACGGTAGTTGGCAACGCAGAACCTTCCAGAACATGGCTACCCGGTTCGACCTGGGGCAGAGCTCGAGGTTGCTCAATGTGCCTACTGCTGCGAGCTTTGGCGATTCGCAGGTGAGAGGAAAAACTTCAATATACTCATTATTAGATCTAGCGCTAATAGAGCGCGGCAGTAATTGCATCATATTTTTATGACAGTAAAGTGCTTTGATGGTAAGTGACGACAATGCCGCAAATGGAAGCGTACTCAGGCGGGGTCTTAAACCACATAGCCACTATTCTATCAGAGCGGGTCAATGATTGTCTTATATAGCTGTATTTTGTTTTACAACGAAACTGTAACTATTTCTCAATTAAGTAATGATTTTGATCTTTTTGCATACATGTTGTTTTCTAAAGTTTACGCGAACACTACACATTAAATGAAACAACTTTTACGGATCTTCTCGCGTTTATTTTACACATTACTGATTTAATATTTATCCTGACGTTTCGAACCCTTTGCAAATTTAAATGAATGTATACAAGCTACCAACTAATTATGAGACGACCAACACCTCAGTCTCCCCGTTTTTGCATACATTTACATCTTTCTTACTTCTTCTATACTTTATATCTTGACAAATACACAAATCTATTACATTTAATAGGCGTGACGAAAGATTTTGAAATCCTCTTCCGTAATATAGGTACACATTTACTATTTACGAAAAAAACCTTTATTTCGGTAATAAACTTAAGTTTAACGAAGTTTAAAGCCATTTTTCTAATATTTTTTCAACAGTGCGCAAAAACAGCTCGCAGGTGTCATGGCGTTGGCTCTGACGTCACGCTAACGTAAACATGTCATTGCAATGTCATTGTGTATATGCGTAGCGAAGAACGTAAACCAAACATTAAATTAATTCGTATGATAAAAATGAATTTCAAAGTTTATAAGTGGTGTACAGTACATCAGCGTAAAAACGCATCAATAAGAACACCCAACAAAGTGTTTGAACATGGTGTTTACTCAACAAAGTAACAACTTGCAAGCTGTGAGGGAGCTAACCTCAAAAATAAACAATGACAAGTTTATTGTAAAAATAACCTATGAAAGTAATATAAAATAAACGCGCACGAGTTCAAAACGAGTCTGATTATATCTAAGTTGGTTATATCTAGTGGTAAAGATAGATAAATACAATACTTACAAGGAAGTTTTCACGTTTTAACTTAGACGAGCAAAATCTCTATTTGTTGGGAGGAACCCGCCCAACATCAAGACATCAATCCTGGGCAAAGGAGACCTTTCCAAATGGGCCCCCGTTGTACCGAGGTACACTTTATTTTAAAATATTCTCTACATTATGCCGAAACACCTTGTGATATAATTTTTTTATAAAACTTGCCGAAACTAGATTTTTTGGAAAATAAAAAAATCCTCAAAATGGTCCTAGAAATCGTAAACATGAAACGAAACGTGCAAAATATGACTGACAGTGACATCTGTGTCAAAGCGGTTTGTTGTGTAAAAATTGTGGTTTTTTTAAATCTCACAAAGAATATTATTAAAATAGGTCCAAAACATAGTTAATATTGTACGGTTATCTACAAACTCACATAAATAATAAACATAGATCGTGCGTGCGTGTCCGTCTTATTTTTTGCTGTACCAAAGCCGCTTTTACGCTGCCATAGAAACTTGTTTATTTTGCTCTACAGATCCCGGATATAAAACATGTTTGTGTGATGAAAACGAATGTTGATATCATAGAATCTAGTAGGTACTGAAATAATTATTTAGAAAGGTCCGCACTTACACAGAACCATAAATGCTAATAGAAACAAGAATGTAATTCATGTTTACTACAGTTGACCAACTTGAGCAGTCTTTCTAAACAAGACTTATTGTCAACCAACTGACACATCAGTAATGCTTCTGCAAAGTCCTTCCCAACAGCACAAGCAGTTGTGTAGTAATCTATCTTTTACATCGAACCTATACGTATTTCATGTCATAATAACCAATTGCATTGATTTTAAAAGCACCACAGTTCTACAATGACATAGAAATGGTTGAGCGCACCTTAGATGGCAATGTAAAACTTTAGGTTGTTTGTTGGAATAAAACAATAAGTATATTTTTTAATTTCTTTTATTATGTTTCTTCATTTTCTACATCTTCTCTGATTAATATATCATCAAGGAAGGATGCTGGAGCAGTTATATTTTGTTGGTATCGAGCCCACCCCATATACCACACAATGGTCATAACATGAGCACAGCAACCCACTGTACGTTTTCCTATTATACAATTACAGTAATAACCGAGAATTCTGTGCTCCCAACTATTGTGCTGCATATTTAACAATATATATGTCTAATATGTTGACCACTACGGTGCCTTGACAATAATCAACTTCTCAACAGATACATTTCATTTTCAGAATGTGGTATATGGAGAGGCTCAATATCACGGCATACTTCAATTCCAATGTTCCATTTGGTCTAATGTGTTACCATAATATGAGCGTGCCTGCTTAATTTGATAAGTTCCCAGTGCAAATAATATAGTCCGATTCTGTCATCACTGGAAACTCATTCAATAGTAAAACTTCAGCATTTATACTGTCAAAAAGAACTCTCCTTCTATTAATATTATTTTCTATTATATACTCTGCCAAAACATTTGGTTGATGTAATCTGCTTAGGGCCACTTAGGGCACGCTCTAATATTAAAGTGGCATCTGGTCTATCTGTGATGGGTAGATGGAATGCATTTATCATGGCCCCTGCTATACGAGAACCAGTTATTAGATGGGTAGCAGCATTATTATTAAAATAATTTCGTTATTTCATTTCATTTCACGAGTAAAATAAGAAGATCTTTTGAATCGCAATCCAAAATAGTAGCGCAGGTTGTCGGGAATCGTCAATATATCAATAGCAGCCAAGTTACGGGGCGGGGGTATCAAGGTCCAGTAGATATCGCCAAGTCTTCAGACTCAGATAAACGAAAGTCCAGGGAGAATAGCCGAGTCAAATAATCAAAGCAATACAGATACACACGAAAAACACTCCAGCTAGAGCCAGTAAACACCGAAACGGAAGAAAAAACTAAAAAGGTTAATATCAAGATGTCATGCATGACTGACTACTGACAAGTCACTCAGTCTTTTTAATTCGTTCGTTACAGCTCTGGCATATAGTATTTTTTAGCAATTTCTTCTGGGTGATAAAGAATCAAACGCACAAAATAATTCGAAATAGTTAAAAACACTTATTTTTGTTATTATTTATCATGTACTTGCTAGAAATCGTTAGGCTTATGTAAAAATAATGTATTAAAAGACTTTTATCATAAAATTAGTTGTGCCTGAGAGTAAGCTAACGAAACGCATCAGACAGCGAGAGAGTTGTGCTTGCCAGTTAAATTAATTCAATGTTGCAAGTCATCAAACCTTTCTAATGATGTTTTTGGGTGGTACAAATTGAATAAAAAATATGTTATATATATTTTTAGATTCTACGATTTTTTCCCTACATTTTGATACCTTTGAATCTTAGGTACATTCGGGGCCCTTGTTGTATGGGGCGAGGAAAGGTCTCCTTTGAGCTGTTTGCATTATCAAAGCTTGGTTCCATTGTTATAGTCGAGTGGAGTCGGTAAATCACACGTAAACGAATAAAAAATCAATCCAAATGCGTAATCAGTAGTATTCACAACAACAAAACACAGTGAAGGACAGATGTCCGTGACCCCAGCGGGATAACCCCTTCAGATCGGCTTCAAAGGAGGTCACTAATAGTCCTTACATCTTTTGCCATGTTTGTACCTTGAGGTACATAGATACCAAAATGTAGACAAAAATTCAAGGATTCCGAAAAACGTATCATTTTGCTTTTATATTTAGATAAAACTAGTTAATAAATTAATAAAGTTGTTAATTAATTGTAACACATTTTTATCATGACTTTCCAAAACCTGTAGTGTTAAAAAAATATTTTATTTGCTATTAATTATTTCTAATGCATCTACTGATCATCCATTTTTATCAATACATAATTTAATGAGCTTACGCCAAATTAAATTAACAATAAAAATAGAAAATAATAATATTAATATCAGCAAATAGTGGTCTCTCTGCAAGTAACAAAACGCTACAAAATGTCAAAACACAACAAATGTCCTAAATGTCATTCCGTTCGTTTCGGCGTTTCGGGGCGCTTCGTTGTTTTCGAATGCGATTCGTGTTTTTATATAACTTGGCTATTCCCTGTGGTATTCCGTTTTTCCTCGTGATTTGGTTCCTCTTGATAATCGTCACGATATCCCGCAGGGGTCACGCACGTCAAAATTATTTGACCTAAAACGAGCAGGAACGAGACACGCTACTGATATAGTTTTTTGTGCTTTTTTGTTGATTCAATTATGAATCCATCAGTGAAAATTCCAGGATTCTACCTTCTGTAGTTACCGAGTAATCAAATACCTACTTTTCGTCAAAATTCGTCCGAAAAGTAAGTTCTAGTTGAGGTGTAAGACAAAAGGCTACATTCATGAAATCTAGAGAAGATTTTGTTGACTCTGAGAGAAAATTTGTTAGACAAAACCGAGAACTCTAGCTACAGTACATCCTGAGATATAACGCTAATATGGTTATCCCGCTGGGGTCACGGTGTTGATACCTAAACATGGTTTTTCCACAGGAATGGAGCCAAGATTTTGTGGGTGTAAAAATCTAACCAGTTCCTACTTTTTGGTTTCCTAGGTACAGTATTTTAAGAGAAATTGAAGTTTATAACTTTTTCATACTAAAAGTACGCGTATAAGCCGACAAAATTAAGTTGGTTCCTTAAAAAGACTAAGTTGGCGGCCAATTTTAGTTTCATCGGAATCGGCCCTTAAACAAAAAAATTGGCCGCCATCTTGGTCTTTTAAGGAACCAACTTAATTTGGTCGGCTTATACGCGTACTTTTAGTATGAAAAAGTTATAAACTTTAATTTCTCCTAAAATACTGTACCTAGGAAACTGAAAAGTAGGAACTGGTTAGATTTTTATACCCACAAAATCTTGGCTATAGTCATAAACTCGCCACCTGCTCCATTCCTGTGGATAAACAATGTATAGGTATCAACACCGTGACCCCAGCGGGATAACCACATTAGCGTTATATCTCAGGATGTACTGTAGCTAGAGTTCTCGGTTTTGTCTAACAAATTTTCTCTCAGAGTCAACAAAATCTTCCCTAGATTTCATGAATGTAGCCTTTTTTCTTACACCTCAACTAGAACTTACTTTTCGGACGAATTTTGACGAAAAGTAGGTATTTGATTACTCGGTACCTAACTACAGAAGGTAGAATCTTGGAATTTTCACTGATGGATTCATAATTGAATCAACAAAATCTTAGCACAAAAACTATATCAGTAGCGTGTCTCGTTCCTGCTCGTTTTAGGTCATACAATTTTGACGAGCGTGACCCCAGCGGGATACCCTTTAACATGGGATATCTCGATAACTATTGGTCAACAAATTTTTATATTTGCCAACAAATTTAAACATAATGTCAACTAAATCATGGCGAAATTTGAAGCCGATCTGAAGGGGTTATCCCGCTGGGGTCACGGACATGAAGGACAGTATTGACAGATGAGTTCAAGTAATAGTGTTCTGTGGCGGAGTTTACCTAAGCGTGACGTCATGCGGTGTTTCAGTCAAAATGGCCGATTGCAGTATTTTAATGTTTTATTTTATTGAAAATCTTAATAATCTCTATTTTTTTAATAAAACTAAACCAGTGTTTTACTTTTTTTTATTATGTATTTTCCACTAAAATCATTAAATCTTCGATTTTTTGATACTGTTGTCATGCCTATTATAGATGGCAAAGTATTCTATTTTTACCTTTACCCTTTTTTCAGGGTAATGTTAGCATAGCAACCGGTGACCACAATGCTTGTTTTTGCAAACATTGTTTACACACGTTTTATCAGAGTTATTAGGGCAGAATGCGCGTGACGGCACATCATGTGAGTGACCACATCGCGCCTCGTCTATCAGCCAGTCATGTGCGCCATTATCAGCCCACTGACAGCTACTTAGATTGTACTGATGGTTGTAAATAGATTATGTTCGACATATTAACGTGCCTCATTGTAATGTTAACACAGGATATTAATCAGTAAATACAGAAAAAACGAATAATAAGTTTTAGTTGTGTGCTACCGTTTTTCAAATACAATAAAATTGACAGATGGTTTCCTCATTCATATAAATGAGGTCTATAGTTGAAAACTCAAGGCTTAGCTTAATGTAGGTAGATCTATTTTTGCGACGAATCTATAAAAATTAAAAACCATCTACCCAACCGGCCATATAGCATCTCATAGTTTGCCTCTCTTTATCCGGCTAAAACCTCTTATTGATAACCTAGCGAGGTTGCAAGCGCCCTATTGGTGCACCACGAGTCAGAAACCAACTAAAAATCAGCCACTAGAGTTGGAGATTCAATCAAGCAGGCAGTGCGATATATACAGGGTTACTGGAAACTCGGAGTATTCCTGGCTGGATTTGATAGGGCAGCGAAATTACAACAAATTTAAGGGTGGGCCGACCAAAAAATGCCAAAAATGCAGTTACGGTTAAGTAAATATAATTAAAAATACTATCGTATTAAATGAACAAAATATATATTTAGTATCATAGGGAACGTGTTTACAAAATTCAAAAAAATTCGAAATTCAAAATCATTTATTCAGTTTAGGCTACAAGTAGCTCTTGTGAATGTCACTATGCCATCGGTTCGTAAGTCTACTCTGGGCGGGAGATCTTGTACTGAGAAGAACCGGCAAGAAACTCAGCAAGTGTCCAGCTCTTTTCTCCCTTACAGCGTCAAAAATATTGGAAAATGCCCTATCATAGCAGGACACTTTCCATTACAAATAAACACAAAATATATATATAAGACAACCACAACATGTAAAAAAACAAAATAAAAAATGTAAGTTAACAAATTTACATCAGATAATTATGTAAAAGTTTCAATTTCCACAATGTCATACAGCACCACTACAGTACTCTAGTAAAAGTCAAAAATTGTTTAGTTAAAACAAAGTCAAACTATAATTAATAATACTAAAAATAAGATAAGTATGCAAGAGCAGACCAGCCTCCACAGGCGGCACCCGTTCACTAGCATGACATATGAATCAGCCATCGCTTCGCTCAACCATATTTTAGGGAACGTAACGACCCGACGCACACGCCGCCGCCACCGCAGAGACAATTAAGAGAGCATGACACACTCAAGATACTCTAAATAAAAACTTAATAATCTATTTAACGCAACGCTGTTTGTTATCTGTAGGACAATGCTGTTAAAATAAAAAATGTAAGTTAACAAATTTACATCAGATAATTATGTAAAAGTTTCAATTTCCACAATGTCATACAGCACCACTACAGTACTCTAGTAAAAGTCAAAAATTGTTTTTAATAATACTAAAAATAAGATAAGTATGCAAGAGCAGACCAGCCTCCACAGGCGGCACCCGTTCACGAGCATGACATATGAATCAGCCATCGCTTCGCTCAACCATATTTTAGGGAACGTAACGACCCGACGCACACGCCGCCGCCACCGCAGAGACAATTAAGAGAGCATGACACACTCAAGATACTCAAAATAAAAACTTAATGATCTATTTAACGCAACGCTGTTTGTTATCTGTAGGACAATGCTGATAAAGGCTATCATATCAGTATAAAAATTATAAAAAATAATTTTAATAAATTGATTCAAATATAATGTGATTGTTATTATAACCAGGCTGTTTTATCGTCTAAATATTCTTTGACTGTATAATAACCTTTTATAAGTAATAAAGACTTCACATGTTTTTTAAACTTATCCAAAGGTAAATCCAGTACAGAATTTGGTATTTTATTGTAATAGTGTATACCTTGCCCCAAGAAAGAACCAAGTACCTTCTGTAACCTGAACAGTGGCATTACAAGTTTTGTCTTATTTCTAGTATTGAAATTGTGTACGTCACCGTGTTTAGTAAAGGAGTTGATGTTGCAACGTACAAAAACTATACAATTATAAATATATTGAGATGCAACTGTCAGGACATCAATCTCCTTAAAAAGATTTCTTAGGAAAGTTCGTGATCCTAGTTTATAGATTGCTCTTATTGCTCGTTTCTGTAAAATGAATATAGTTTCAATATCAGCCGCTGTTCCCCACAGTAGGACGCCATACGACATGACACTATGAAAATAACTAAAAGAAACTGTTCTAGCAGTTTCAACGTCTGTTAACTGCCTAATTTTTCTAATGGCATAAGCACCAGAACTGAGTTTACCGGCCAATTTCGATATATGAGGATTCCATTGAAGTTTTGAGTCAAGGGTAAGGCCTAAAAAGACTGTAGAATCTACCAAATCTAATTGATCACCGTTTATTCTAATATCAGTTGGTTCATTTCTGACATTTGGTAATATAAATTTAATATATTTTGTTTTCTTAGCGTTAAGTAACCACTGGAGTACCTCTGAAAGAGCTTTATTTACATTTTAATAATTAGACCTACACCTAGTCACATTACAATTTCACAGAAGTTCTCTACAAAGAATGGCAAGTCATTAATATAAATCAAGAATAGAAAAGGACCAAGAATCGACCCTTGTGGAACTCCCATTTTTACATGAGAACCAGATGATTTAGTACCATTTATATCGACAGTTTGAGTTCTAGAGCTGAGATATGACTGTATTAAATTTAGTGCAAAATCTTCGAGACCGTAATAATGTAGCTTCAACACCAGAGTCCGGTGCTCAACGCAATCAAAAGCCTTGGACAAATCGCAAAAAACTCCAAGAGCATTTTGAGACTTCTCCCAGGCATCAAATATATGTTTTATTAGAGCAACGCCTGCATCAGTTGTAGAACGACCCCTAGTAAAACCATATTGCTTACTATGTAAAAGGTTGTTTGTGTTAAAATATGACATCAACTGTTCGAGTATAATTTTTTCATAAATTTTACTTAGCGCTGGTAATATTGAAATGGGCCGATAGTTACTGGGGTCTTCTTTGTTTCCTGATTTGAATAAAGGTATAACTTTACAATACAATACATACATACATACAATTTGTCAGAACCATAAATTCATAACACGCTATAGTTTTTTCTACAATATCATTTAAAGTTGGGCAAAGATCATGAAAACGAGTGGCGGCGTTTAGTAGATTTCTTATAGTTTATCTAAATTATTGTACCTCTGATTTTGTCTAAACAATCATCAATGGATAAACTACAAATTGCTAGACTACATTTTAGATTCATCAAGTGGTTATTTAAATATTTTTTTTTTATTAAGCACCTTAAATTCCCCATACAAAATTAGTATGGCCGCGCGACATCAAATAAATATGGACGACGACATTTCAAATAAAACATATGACACTTGTCACACTTACGGACGGCGCACCCTTAACCTACCATATGGATGGCCGAAAGTTAATAGTTTTCGAGATTTTTAAATTTTAAGACTTTTTATGAAAATACCTAATTTCCTCAACTTTTACCGAAATTTTAAAACAATTGCTTATTGGATGGAATTTTGTTTTCCTTTTATTCAAAGCGTATAGTTTAACAAAGCTACGAAAGTCATTAGTACCCGAAATTACATAACATTGAGGAAATTGGGCATTTTCGTAAAAAATCTTAAAATTAAAAAATCTCCAAAACTATTTACTTTCGGCCTTTCTATATGGTAGGTTAAATTTGTTGTAATTTGGCTGCCCTATCACTTCCAGCCAGGAATACATCGAGTTTCCAGTAACCCTGTATACAGTGGCGGTAGCCAAAGTAACATTAAGAAAACGATAGCGAAGTTCGAAAAGAATAAAATGTATGGGATTGACATAAGCCGCGCTAAATCACGTGGTCAATCTTATGTCAATCCCATACACGTTACAAGTTACTTTGGCTAAGCCTACTTGGTGGAGAAAAAAGACCGTGGTTGGCGGAAAGGTACCCTTAAGAAAACATTCCTTTATTTTCAAAAACACTGCATTTAAAGATTTTTGAAAATCATAAGTTAAGTGAACTATTTTCTTTAGATAGTGAGGAAGCCTTTACAATAAAAAAAATATTTTTCTTGGTCTTTCTTTAATTGAATGACTCTTTCAGTTGGTGTCATAAATACAGGATGTTTTCTTTTCACATTTCACCGGTTCGATTCCCGGCTCAAGCAGTTGATTTAAAAAAAATCTTTAAATGCAGTTTTAATTTTTTTTGAAAATAAAGGAATGCTTTCTTTCAGTAAAATTTGCCATCATCAATATTTAGGGTACTTTTCCTCCAACCACGGTCTTTTTTTTCCACCTGTATATCATCCATGGAAGGGGAAAAATGCTTGTGCGCCAAATTGTAAAACACTTAAATCAATTTATTTAATTTAATTTATTTCTCTGTACCCACAGTCAAACGGTTTGTTTAGTTTTGAGGGGCTATGTTTATGTACAATTAGCTGTGCTCGCGACTTCGTCCGCGTGGAATAGTGACTTTCGGCAGAATTTTTAAGTTTTTAGGCTTCGCTCCTATTGGTCGCAGCGTGATGTTATATAGCCTAAAGCCTTCCTCGATAAATGGACTATCCAACACAAAAATATTTTTTCTATTCGAACCAGTAGTTCCTGAGATTAGCGCGTTCAAACAAACCAACTCTTCAGCTTTATAATATTGATATAGATTTACTTCTTAAATTTGAAAAATAGACTACTTCTTAAAGTTTAAGAAAGATATTTCATTCATTCATTCAATCAAACAAGATATACTTACCTTGTTACATTTTGTAGTCCCTTCAAAGTCTGTATGACGTATTGGTCTATAGTTCGTCCGGATGTATCGTGTCCGTGAACATTGCACACAATACACCGACCTGCATAGTTGCATTCCGGTACTGAATCCCGCACGTCACTCTCAAGGTGAGAGCTGACGTGGGAGTGTGCGCCGTCAATCCATCGTCGGACTTTGTGTTCACACAGCGCTTTGCAAACTCAACCCTTTTATAAATATAATTTATGTCTTTGTTGTTGACATGGAACATGTATACAAATAACAACGAAGACCCAGACAGGAGTATGATTGATTTCTCACACGATTGTTCGAAATACAAAAAGTATGACGTTGTTCATGTAAGTGCGCGTCGATGACAAATCCAAAATCATAAAATAGATAAAAATATTAAAAATATTGAGTCTTGTGGCCGACTTTCCGAATGCATTTACTCTATTTATTCACTTATTATTTATTTATTTACTGCCAAGCGTGGCAATTATGGCAATTTCCCCTCAAAATGATTTATCCTTGAGGGGGGAGGCCTTTGTCCAGCAGTGGACGTCTTTTTGGCTGAGATGATGATGATGATGATGATTCACTTATTTATAACATTAAACTCACGTTTTAATTGTACTCCAAATTTAATTCAAAATCTTTTATTCAGTTTAGGCTACAAGTAGTAGCTCTTTTGAATGCCATTGGTTCGTAAGTCTACACAGGGCAGGAGATTTTGTACTGACAAGAACCGGCAAGAAACTCGGCAAGCGCATTTCTTCTTTCATTTATTTCATAAAGTCTACTTACATCAAACAATATTCCCATTCATCAAAACGTCCACTGCTGGACAAAGGCCTTCCCCAAGGATCTCCACAACGACCGGTTTTGTAGTATTTTATTATATTCCCATTACGTAGTAGTTATTTTTTTGCTTTTGTCTTTCGTCTCACAGGACCGTCATGTCTGCTTAGTAGACCAAGTACAATAAATGTACCATTTGCTGATGTCTGCTTAGTAGACCAAGTACAATAAATGTACCATTTGCTGTGCATCAAACCCGGGTATCTGTCTCTGAGAGACACTGGTCAACCAGTAGACCACAGTGGTGGTTACAGTTGCAATTTAAGTTATATGAAGCTGCCTGCAATTGCATCACCAACCGATTCAGATTGTGTTTATTCTAATTATCATGCACGCAGTAATTGCAAGATAATTCTACAGCTCTTTTATTTGTTTTGCGAAGTAGATAGTACAATAGAGTGATCATTAAACTATACTTGCTTAATCTAATATATAAAATTCTTGTGTCACAGTTTTCGTTGCCATACTCCTCCGAAACGGCTTGATTTTGATGAAATTTTTTGTGCTTATCCGGTATCTATGAGAATCGGCCAACATCAATTTTTCATCCCCCTAAATGTTAGGGGTAGTCCACCCCTAAATTTTTATTTTTATTTTTTAGACAAAATTTTTAATTTCTATTTTTTTATGATACAACATACAAAAATACATACAATCCTCCAAAGCAAAACAACGTTTGCCGGGTCAGCTAGTAAAACTATAGATAAACCTATCATGCCATGTCACGACGTCGTGCTAGTGCTAATTGTTGAAAATTGTGTTTGCAATTAAAATGAAACATGGAATATGAGAGTCAAGATATTGTTTATTATATAGTTAGCCCAATTAAGACTCATTTTGTACATTATAGGCTAATTGAGTTGTTTGGAATGGAATCTTCTGTCTTGTCTATTAAAAACAGTCAGCTACACTCGCGTGGTAACTGTGAAATTCATTCTGATTCAATTTCTTTGTTGAACCACCAAAAACTTAAATGCTCTCCCAGCACTCGCATTCCCCTGCTGTCTTCCCCGGCTGTCTTCGCTTCTGGACTCCGCTTCTGAACAACATCAGGTAGAGCGGAGTCCTATGATGAGTAATCATCAGCCTACACACGTCCACTGCTGGACATAGGCCTCTCCAAGTGCACGCCACTGAGCACGATCCGTAGCTACTCTCATCCAGCTCTTGCCAGCCACCTTGCGAAGATCGTCGTTCCACCTAGTCTGAGGGCGTCCCACACTACGTTTGCCGATACGCGGTCTCCACTCAAGAACACGTTTACCCTATCGGTTATCGGTTCTGCGGCTAATATGGCCGGCCAACTGCCACTTCAGCTTGCTAATCCTGTGGGCTATGTCGACGACTTTGGTTCTCTGTCGGATCACCTCGTTTCGGATCCGGTCCCTCAGAGAAACTCCAAGCATAGCCCTCTCCATAGCTCGCTGAGCGACTTTAAATTTGTGGACCAAGCCTACCGTGAGTGTCCACGTTTCGGCTCCATATGTCATGACGGGTAGGACGCACTGATTTAGATTTTTACTTGATGAGTAATGCTCATCAGTAAAAAATGAATGTTAAGGACGAGACAAACCAACAGTAGTGCATATGAAAACTTGGCTCAAAAATGGCTTTGTTCTGACAGGTGTTCAGTGGAAGTTCCTCCAGTGGTACCAGCGACAGTCTCGTCAGCACCGGGTCTACAGCGCAAAGGAAGAACAAGCTGGGCTTAGCGATTCTGTTTACGGTCAGCGATTCTGCTGAGATGTGAGTGTTAAAACTTTTTACAGTTTTCATACCAGGGATCAAGTATGCTTCTTATGCAATAGAACTTTTAGGACCTAAAAGATAATAGTATTGTTTAATCATAGATAAACTTCAGTTACAGGTAAGTAGATTAATAAAGCGCAGTTGTGAACGAAGCATCTTGGACATACCACCCTAACTCCACCGAAAGCAATGATCTCTAAAAATATTAGTATAATATATTTACTTAAATCATCAGAATACCAATAAATTGAAGAAGTGCCAAGATGAGAGCAGTTTACCCTATATATTATTTAAGTCCTTTTTAATGTTTCCTTAAAGCCTTATTAAGGTAGGGTTATCTTCACAGGGATGTAGTGCGCAGTTGTCTGGAACACTCGCCGCACTTGCAAGCGCTGGTTTGCCGGCTTCGGTTGGCAACCATGACGGCTGGCGCTGGCAGCAGCTTCGTCTCCACACTGTACAGGGCTGCCTCTGACGCTGCTAGATGGTAAGTCACAGTTTTGATACAGCTAATATAATATAATTTAAGCAATCCTGTATACTTTGGGATGTGACACGAAGAAGACCGTATTCCGTGTAGCGACTTGTGGTGCTAGGCTGAGTTGACGGCTGCAAATCACGTGGACTATTATATCTGCGGTGGGCCACTGACCACATTAAAGCATTCACCCTTTTAAAGAATGCACAAAACTTTAGCTTTAGCAAGAGACTGATGGCGAGCGGTAGTGAGATGCTATCGGGAGACACGCGTGATCACGACTACTCTGTCAAAAGTAAACGGCTGCGAAATACAGGTACATTATTTATTTGAATATTATAACATACTAGTGGCCGCTCTCGGTTTCACCCGCGTGGTTCCCGTTCCCGTGGGAATATCGGGATAAAAAGTATCCTATGTGTTATTCTCGGTTATAAACTATCTGTATGCCGAATTTCATCCAAATCCGTTCAGTAGTTTTTACGTGAAAGAGTAACAAACATCCAAACAAACTTTCGCGTTTATAATATTAGTAGGATTACTAGTATCCCGCTCGCGACTTCGTCCGCTTAAGAACACCCGTATCCCATGATGGACCCCTATTGCAGCGCCACCTACCGGGTCCAATTGTAAATCTAAACCATTCTCGAATCCACTTGAACACACACATTTTTTTTTATCACAATCGCTCTAGCCGTTTAGAAGGAGTTCATTACAAACACGCACAGATGATTTATATACAACTTTATTATATATATTTTTTTTTGTTATTTTAATGTCGTTGAATTATATAATGTTTGTATGTACTCACTCATCACTATCTTTTTGTGCCTAAGCGGTTCGAGGTAGTGGGAGCCTGATGACCTGAAATCACAGGTATTTTCATACCTTCTCAGGCATCAGTCTCACACAAACTTAACTCGTATAAATGTTTAATGTATGTAATTATGCTGTGTAAGTTTGTGATGAGAAATAAATGCATTATTATTATTATTATTATACAACCTTATTTTTAGTTTATACGAAACCTGAAAACTGTTTGTTCAGAATCAGTAATAGAATCGATTTCAATATTTTTTATGCCATGTTACATTTTGACCAAAAAATATTTACAAAATCTCAAATAAAGTATACCCTACTAAAAACACAACAAGACAGCACAAAAAGCTTGTAACTTCGTGAGTTTTCAAGATATTATTTTAATTTCTTTTTGTACGGATTCTTTAAATAAAAATATTTGACCCGTGTTTCGATTTTCGTATAAACTAAAAATAAGGTTGTATATAAGTATTATAATTATTGATTAAAGAGTCATGCCAACCAGAAAGCTAACGTAAGCATAGTATGTTAGGGATGGGTTCACGTCAGTAGTCGTAACGGAGGTATGTGGATCGAACCACGATTTCTCGCATTTATCCTGAGCCTCTTTTCGTACGGCAACCGACGCCAATTTGACTTATATAACATTTCAATTCAGAATAAACACTTAAAAGTTGATGTCGGTTGTATTAGCAGTCGTTAACAACCACCAACCCGCACTGGGCCCGCGTGGTGGTTTGTAGCCCCCTTTCTTTTTTTTGGACAGAGATTGCTGATTGCCTCAGACGGCATTTCCAGCAATCACCTTTGGAGGTTTTCTAGAGGGAACGGCATCACCCACTTAAGTGCGTGTCCCCGTGCCCTACTAGATTCTCCGAAGGGTTCGGATCGGATCGAGGAGCGGAACAACTCGAGGGCGCCTCTAAAGGCTCGGACCTCGGCTCGGGTTGTCCGGGCCGTGGTGGAGGAGAGAAGCGCCCAGGTACATGTCTGTACCTGGTATAGAGCGCGTTGAACCGGTTCTTCGTACCCTTGTTCTACGAGTACGGTGTCTTGGGCCTAAACTAGTGTGCATGTTTAATGTATTCAGTAAATGTGTAGAGGCATTTAGAGGATCGGGCGGGAAGTTATGGCCTGTTCTCCCTATCCATCCATAGGGATGGCTCGTGCCTCAGCAGTGGGGACATAGAATGAGCTGATGATGACTTAAATGTAAATAATAATCAAGTTGAACACACTACGTGCATACCGAATTACTGTTACTGACCATTTCGTAGAACGCTACAGCTGTGTATGTGTACATTACGAGAATATTCGTGGCTCTAGCTATATACACACGGTCATTATACTAATGCGGTGTTCCCCACAATAATATGTGTAGAAGCGCATTGAGCGACGGTCTGAGTCACGCGTCGTCATGTGACAGAACACCTGCGTCTGAGTCGTTCGCTGACCGGTTTACGCACTTGTGTTTACGTAACTGATCGCGCTCTAATAAATTGGGTATAATTATAAGATGGCGGTGATGTGTCGACTTCCTGTTAGTGCCCAACGAATGTGTTTGGTTGCGACTAATTTGTTTAATTAAGCTATGTATGATTTAGAAAAATATTGTAAAATAAATACTCTTACTTCTGAGCAATATATTTATAAAATACAGTGAAAAAATTAAATGCCTACCCGACTCAGCCAGGAATCGAATCTAGGTCTTCCGCAATCCGGGCGGCTGCACTGACCATTATGCTACCGGGAAGGCTGACGTAATGAATTTTTTTACAGCTTTGATTTTGACTGCTTTTTAGCGGCAGCAGTGCCATCTATCCAACGATTATTGCATCTGATGGCTATGCCGAGGCATTTTGGCTAGACAAAAGCAATTAGCACTTAAAAATAAAAAGTAAAATCTGAGCAATATGTTAGTGTTACTTTTGAACAATTTATTTTGCTTCAATTTTTTTATTATTTTATTCATTCATTCATTATTCATAAGGTAGGCAGTGTCTTCAGCCTCATCCTCCCTTACAAGGACCAAGCATTTTCCTGAGTCTGATAGAAAATAATAATTGAATAAAAATGTTTCTAACTCCATAACGGCCCATAAAAAAAGTACCTACTGAAGGTGACATATATTTCACGAAGCTGTAAGCCTATTTGCCACTAAACTTTAAAGCATAAAAGCTAATATCAATATTAATTAATTTTAGGACCAGGAGACAGAATTCAATATAGCACTATTTTAGTTAAAGAGTAAAAAGTTTTCAACATTACCAACTTTCAGCAAATCTAATTATAAGTATTAAGGTCGCATTTCCCTTGCAGGTTATCAGGTCTTATGTATGGGCCTCGCTTGCAGCCGGTGTGGCTGAACATCGTTACTTCTGAGCCTCGCGCTTCCAACGGCACCGCCGAGACTCTTCTCACTGATCTCTGTTCAGTGTTGTCTATGGGCGATACGAAGAGTACCAACTTGTAAGTAATTTGTTTAGAATAGATTTTTTTTATTGTGAGATGGGCTTGCTCTCTGCCTCGTTCTAATCCCTAGGGCTAAGAAGAGGCCGACGCTATCGCCAAGCCGTAAGTAAGTCGTAACAAGCTTGCCCAGAAATAGCCTATTCACTCGGGCTTTAAAAACTTTAGGGTATAGGGGAATAGGATAGAAAACATTTATTAGTGTCATAATAACACAAATGATATTAGGTACTATATAAAATACAAAAGGTAAAAGGGGCACCTGGGCAAGGGGCAAAGGGGCTCAGCATGATGTCAGGCCTCCTAGATTATAGGAAAACCTGATGCTGGTCTTCCGCTTAATGTGAGAGGGAGCACAAGCATACACAAAAACACAAAGCATGAACAATACACATCACTACATTTTACACGAGATAACAAAAATAAAAAAACTTACATCAACAACCACCAAAAACGAATGGTCACCCAGCAGACGAAATTCGACCGTTTCATATCATTGTAACACTCATACAGCACAACGACCGTAGCTTCATCACTCGGCCATGATTACTGGTTACAGTGGTAAACTGGTAAACACTATTATAGAAACTCCCAGTTTCTTAAGATTTGTTTCTGTTTGTTCCCTTTGGCTTGTAATCTAAAGGTGACAATTAATGGAATCAGGCGTTATTTTGCGGAAATCAAAAATGTAATTTAAATAAAAGCTGTATAAACGAGTGAGTTAGCGGAATTAACACTACATATTATTTAAATTACATTTTTTTGTACTAAAGGTGACAGTTTAAAACTTACTAAACCGCATTGGGTCAACGATGAGGCTAATGGCCCGACCTCTCCATAGGACAGTGTTCATGCGGAAACTCTAACACCCGTTTGCACTAAACTTATAAATCGCCTAAGTCTTTGCCTAACTACTACCCGGTCAAGTTAACTCGGCACCTGAGTGTAAGCGACGTTTTCGAGCCAGGTGCCGAGTCAACTTGACCGGGTAGTAGTTGAGCCAATACTTAGGCGATTCATAAGTTTATTGCAAACGGGTGTAAGCCTCGTAAGAAGTTTATAGGCGATAATGATGTAACATAATACCTAATTATCTATAATGGTAAAATTTTTACTAGGATCTTTAGTTCGTAATAAAAAGTTTATCTTTACTGAAAAGTCTTGTCATAGGAAATTATATACAGTAGACGATAATAGAACATAACGTGACTAGACTAACGGTAATCCTTTTACACCTCTCAAACGTTCAAACATTGCACAGTGTCCCGATAATTTAATGTTTGTACGACACCAAAACAATATCACAAGATGACACTGAGTCTTGTGACTGTAAAATACATACAATAATTATGATGATACACGGAGTTTGTTTAATAAATATATGTATGATTTCACGTGATGACTTCTAAACGTTTCGAAAGTTTAATGGCTAGCCGTGACTTTGAGTTTGATGAACGTTTTTAAATTGATTTGGCAAGTGATAAAGTTATCGCTTGAGTAAACGTCTCTCCCTGGAGTGATGTACGGTCAAACCTTATTAAGGGTACTTACTATAAATACTTACAACTGTACTGCCTTTTAGGGGTATGAAACTCGTTCTCCTTCTTGATGAGGGACTTTCTATTGGACTTTGTTGCCTTACTACAGAAGGTTGAAACTGTTAAAGTACAATAACAAATTGTCTAAAGCGATGGTAATTTGGACTATGGAACGTTCCCACTTACCCTGGCTGGTAAATAAGACTGATTAGAAATTCTCCTTAAATTGGTGGTAAAAAGTTGACGCATAACTTTGGTTTAGAAGAAGGAAGTCTAGCTTAGTTTAGATGAAAATATTTCCTGTTTTTAACCTTTTCACCGCCCAACTATCCTGCACGCGATGTCCCGCTGTACGCCAACGTATAAATGTATTTTAATAAAGTAGGTACAAAGAAGAACTTCTATAGAAGTGCTGGCGTGTACGGCACGAAAATCTCGAACTTCTATAGAAGTTGTTGGCGGTAAAAAGGTTAACTAATTTTTCCATTGTTGATAAGTCCAACATTGGCACAAGAATCAACATGCACAAAAATATTATTTATACAAAATTCAAAAGAAATGTTTGAATTGGTATATAATGCATGTTATTAGGTGATAAAACGGTTTACAGCTATACGCAGCATGTCTTCCTCCAACGACGTCAGAACGCGTGAGACTTATGTCCTTGCATTAAAGAGCAAACTCGTTTGGATTTCTCAATATTCGATCGCATCTATTTATGACGCGTTTTATGGATTGTTAGATAACTGTCTCGAGTCACATGACTCGAGACACTTATCCCTTAAAATCACATGATTTTAAGGGAAAGCTCCATTTGTTTGCTTTATTTAGATGATAATGGCAATGTCGATAAATTTAATAAAATGACAGCGTGTTTCTTGTTTTATCTACGTTATTATTTATTTGCTGTAGTATCATAATTTAGCTGATATGATTTTAAAATATGGAAACCGTGTTGTTATTATTATCTTTACACAATATTATTACTTGTCATTGCTAAAGTTGGAATAGTTTATTGTCTCTTATTTTAATTTACTGCTGTTATATTATATTCTCTTAAAATATAAAAGGACGGTACACCAACCTTATTTTTAGTTTATACGAAAACCGAAACACGGGTCAAATATTTTCATTTAAAGAATCAGTACAAAAAAAATTATTATAATATCTTGAAAACATACGAAGTTACAAGCTTTTTGTGCTGCCCCGTTGTGTGTTTTTAGTAGGGTATAATTTATTTGAGATTTTGTAAATATTATTTGGTAAAAATGTAACATTATATAAAAAATATTGAAATCGATTCTATTACTGATTCTGAACAAACAGTTTTCAGGTTTCGTATAAACTAAAAATAACATTGTATTTGATTCGGAATTATTTGTTTACAATAAAGTTTATCCAATGTGTGCTGAATTTGGTAATACTAACGGGATCTATGAGTAATTCATTTTTTACGGAGTTTTTTTTGAGTGCACTTTTCTCCTACTTTCAGATTTATTCATCCACATTCACTTTGAATAGGTAGTGCTTTCATTTCGGCCACACCAATAGCCACATTCGATTTCATTAATCAGCCGCCATGTGGAATAATACCGGTTCCAATATGCGTACTGCACACCTGATAAATCAAAACTAGCTTAGTGAGCGAGTATTTTATTTCAAAATAATAAAATTAAGTAAAAATAAATAGTTGGTGGTGTAAGTTTGAAGGATTCATTCTGTGTAAACTATTTTACTAGCTATAAAAGTTGTTATATTTAGATATAAGAAATGCCCGTTTCTTAAGAGGGGGTATAAAGGTAAATCGCCAATCGTAGATTTGATTTTAACACTAGAAGATAAACCACGATTTACCCGAAAAAAATATCATAGATACTACAGCATACTTGAAAGGGACTGGACTAAGTGAAAGGATAACATAATAAAATTTTATCGATAAAAAAATCACGAACTTACGTCTACTTTTCAACTATTATCAATATATTTTCAATTTGATGCATATTACTGAGCCAATACTTTATTTAACACATAATATCAAATTATATTACCAAGCGACCCATTAGCAATTTGAAAAAACTAAAACTTATTCGGCGCTTAAGACATTCTTATTCCGCGCATAACGGTCCAGTCTGAATAGTGGATTCAGTGGATGGATCGTCTGTGTTCCCGAGTGCATATAACCCTAAAGTTTTTAAAGCCCGAGTGAATAGGCTATTTCTGGGCAAGCTTGTTCCATCGTCGGCCTCTTCTTAGTCCTAGGGATTAGAATGAGGCCAAGAGCAAGCCCATCTCACAATAAAAAAATAAGTCTGTCACACCTGACCCGAGGTAACAGACATGCTTTGTTTCATCGAACGTCGTGGTTTATCTTCTAGTGTTAAAATCCTGGTTTACCTTTATACCCCCTCTTAACGGCATTGAGGTAGTCCAGTTCTTATTGACCTTTGTTTTATGGGTTAAAATAACATTAGCTATTTCAAATAAACATGCGAAAAGCTTCCTACGTACCTCCATTGTTTTATAATTGACGTAATCAATCTCATTTTAAGTATGAACATCAACATTGTAGTTCCACCTGGCACGCGTCCAAAACATCTCGCGATTTATGACTCCAACAATGACAAAAGACATTCTCACTTTTCACCACGTCCACAGTTTCTCCTTAATTCTTAAATACGTCTCAACAGACTCATCCGTCCCCCCACTTAAGATCAATATATTTATAGACTCGACCCTGTACCATGAACTTCTGTTCACGTCCACGTCATGGCTTACTTACTATTTCCAGACCTTGACTTTCGTGGTATCATGTGCATGTTTGATGTTTTATCTATTTTTGTGTAAGTACTATGTTTACGTATTGTTTCACGTGATTTTTCTATATTCAGATGAACGAACTGACGTTTACAAATTGCTACTAGACGTTGTGTAACTAAAAACGTAGGCGTAGCAAATGTGACTTTAATTTGTTGTTTGAAAAAACAAGTTTTTAAAGTGCTTTTAATCTGATGGCAGTTTGTTGACATTGATGGATCGGATTTGCCTTTTGTTAATTACGTTTGTCGTTGATTGTTAAAAGTGTCGAGTAATTATGTGAGATATTTATTTTTGTAATTTCCTAATATATACCTTTAACCCTATTCTTGGCATAGTGGATTATTTGAGACACTTAACTTACAAAAAATTTCGAGTAGTGAAAAAAGAACACATTTTATACAAAAAATACATATAATTCCACAAAAAAAAAACTCTGCCAAGTACAGAATTAAAGCCTACCAAGTTTTAAAATAGTATCAATTTATTTATTTTTTAATTTTACTACAATAAAATCAACCAGTCTCAAGAAACTCGAGTGGAAATCGAACCTACGACCTTTAGATAACCGGTCCAATGTTCTGACCGCAGAGCTACCGAGGCGTAGACTACGAGAAATTTATTTTGTAACTAACTATATATAGCATTGTGAATAAAAAAATCTGAATAATAAAAATTGTATTAATTATTTTATAAAAGTGGTATAGGTAATATACAACGTGTAACAGAAAGGTGTGGTAAAAATGAAGAGATCCAAGGTGTATCCGATTTAGATCTTGTATGTTTTGTTACTAAGACATAATTAAGTGTTTTAAAAGCATGAAAAAATAAAGTTAATAATTATTAACTTTATTTTTTCATGCTTTTGTAAATTAAATATTTATATTAGTGAAGTCATGTGCATCAGGCGCGCATAAGCAATCATTAGTGATCATAAATGTAAGTACACAGACTTTACTGAACCACTAGGGCTGTGACTTGCTTATTTTGATGTGACGTCACCATAGAAATATTTTATAAAAAATATCATAACAAATTGAAGTTATCAGATACACTTTGGATCTGTTCATTTAACCACACCTTTCTGTTACACGTTGTATTTAGCCTTAACAAATTACTATTGCAGATCGATATAAAAACTTACCAATCTTTTTGCTAATTTTCGATATGTTTTTTTTTTCAGTTTCATCAGCACGCTACTGACGCACGTGCTTACATACCACTTGGGATGGGTGACCACCGTCAGCCCTTATGACACTGTAGACCCTCAAAAGCGCTCAGACCCCACCGCTGACTCTCAAAGACCTTACAACGCGCTATGGGCCCAACTCTCTGACCTGTGCGGCTGCATCGGATTCCCCCCGCGAGTCGCTAGAACTGTCATAAGTGGCAACACCAACGCACAATTCATTAACAGGCTACTCCTAGTATTAACCTATTTCGTCCGATGCGGTGATGTCAAGAGAAGCGATTATCAATTCAAAGATTGTGATATCACCAAAAGCAGAGTTGTAAAAGTACATCCAGAAGACATTAGCTTGAAATCCGCCACAAATATGAACAAACTTGATGATGTAGACTTCAAGGATAGTCTGTTGAAAGTACCTGCTGTGAATACTCAACATAGTAATAGTAGTGTCAGTACGTTAGCGGCCAGTGTCGTCAGCTTTAAAAGATCGTCCACCCTCGCGAACCTAAATCAACAGCTCTCTAACAGTTCTGAGTTCATGGCGAAAAATTCGGTAACAGAAAATGAAGCCGTGTCCAAGTGCGAAAAGCCCATGACCAGCCAGCTAAAGAGAAATCCCACAGTGATGATGTCATTAAAGTCATCTTCCGACTCTAGTCTATATTCATCAGTATCGGAAGAGTCTGAGCCAGAACAAAAAGTGGTGTTTGTTCTCGGCGATGACGAAAAGCTAGTCGGCCTCAAAAACAAGTCGAACGGCGGGAAGAGCGTCAAAAAGTCCACCAAACCCCAAAGTGAGACTGTGCCAGAGGAAACGGAAACGTGTGCCAAAGACAATTGTGATCGCGAGAAGAACTCCGAGAGCCCTTCCAAGTGCTGCGGGCAAACACTCCAACATTCCAAACCCATTAAACATTCCGGTTTTAAGTTCGAATTCGATAAGTATCCTCAGATAGTCACTAATTATATGAAGAGCAAGAATTTAGAGATACTAGATAGGCATTACATCGGTAAACCGGGGAACTTGAAGTTGGACAATTTTCAGTTCGACCCGACCGTGGTGCCTCCGATACAGGAGGAGAAGTGTGAGACCTGTTACAAGTGCCAGCAGATGGAGTCCATGCTGCAGACCCCTACCAATGCTTCTGAAATGGAGTATATGAACGATATGCCTGCACAGGAGCCTCAGTACGCTAGAGAGACGGTGGTGCAAAAAGTGGAGAGTAGTAGGGAGACGACGCCGAAAACGTTTGTGAGGAAACGGAAAGAGAATACCGTTGTTGTGAACGTTGGAAGAGGGGATTTGAACCAGTGTGCTCCGTTGACGAAGCGGGAAGTCAAAAGTGTGGGTCTTGAGAAAGACAGAGTGACGAAAGTGAAGCAAGTGGTCGAGTTGCCGGCGCCGCGGCTTTGCCTACAGGAGGAGACGAAGCAGACGTCTCACTTCGATGCTTACCTGCTTGGTGGAGTCACGGACCATTATGTACCTGATTTAATATTACAAGGTAAGAATAAGTCATTTTAAAAATAACTTCTTCATTCTTTTTTCTTTCTTATACTACGCTATAAAATTAAAAATAACGGCGATTCGAGGTAAAAAGTAGATTGTAACACAAATCTATATACATACTAGCGGCCGCTCGCGGTTTCACCCGCGTGGTTCCTGTTCCCGTGGGAATATCTGGATAAAAAGTATCCTATGTGTTATTCCAGGTTATAAACTATCTGTATGCCGAATTTCATCCAAACCCATCCATCCGTTGCAGCGTGAAGAAGCAACAAATACGAACATACATATACACATATTTTCGCATTTATAATATTAGTAGGATAATTACTTGTCCTGACTGACTGATTCATCATTGCCGAGCCGAAACCGCTGGAGCTAATTAGATGAAATTTGGACTGTAGGTGTATTGAAAAACGTAACCAGCCGCTAAGAAAGGATTTAACGGAAGTCGAACCCTAAAGGGGTCAAATAGGGGGTGAAAGTTTGTATGAAAGTCTGTCAGTTTTGAAGTAAAATACATGAAAATTGATATTTGGCTTTTTGGAAAGAAATAAAGAATGACGTGTCTCAGGAATTTTTTCCTTTAAAGGAGTATAAATGGAAAAAAGGTTTTTTTGGAGAAATCGTTATTTTTAAAGTAAGAACTACAAAAATGAATAATTTAATCGATCTATAGATTTTTCAATAAAAATAAAAAATGACGTGTTTTAGCATTTATCGAAAAACCTCCTCTAGAGAGGTGAAATAGGGGAGGAAAGATTGAAGTATCGAGAAATCTGTCATTTTCAAAGTTAAATCCTTGAATTTTGATATTTAGCCAAGTTAAAATTATGAATTGTTTCACGATTATTCCCACAGATACTTACATTAATAAGTTTGGCTTTTATTAAAAACAATCACAATTCGTGTAGCCCACGTGAGCTAAGCCGCGAGCAACAGCTAGTTACATCTATACTAATATTATAAAGAGGAAAGCTTTGTATTTTTGTATGTATGTTTGCAATGAATAAACTCAAAAAATACTGGACCAATTTAAAAATGTTTTTCACCATTAGGATGCTACATTAGTGCTGAGTAACATAGGCTATATTAAAAAAAAAACAAAAGAAAAATGTCACCCATTCGAAGCCGGGACGGGCCGCTAGTATAAAGTAATTTTGATCTCGTGACTTTTAATACCTTATGAATAAGCACTTCATTTCATCTGATGTTAAATGGCGAAAAGGTGGAAGCGAACTCCTTTTGGAATCCTCGACCACAGTTCTAAGCGTAGGAACATACTATGCCGAAATTACGCGACCGAAGTTCGGCGTTTTCGGCCTCAGAGGTTAAATGCTATACGTTATAACGCAACGTAATTTCGGTATTATGTGTCGTCAGTAATTCAAATAGCATTGTAGGCGTAATCATGCCGAACTTCAGTCGCGTAACTTCGGCATAGTGTGTTTTTACACTTAGTGTAGGGACATACTATGCCGAAATTACGCGACTGATTATGCCTGCAATGCTATTTGAATTACTGACGACACATAATACCGAAATTACGTTGCGTTATAACGTACAGCCTAACTTCGGTCGGGCGTAAGTTCAGCGGCAACTTATTCTATAGAGCACACATTATACGCGACCGAAGTTCGTTTCGATTGCCTACGAAGATCCGGGGGCGGAGCGTAAGTTTGGCACTTATGGTGTGTCATATCAGCCGAATACGTCGGAACGTAAAATCAGCCGCGGAACTTCGGTCGCGTACCTTCGGCATAGTGTGTTTTTACACTTAGGCTTTACTTTCGCGTTTTGCGGCTTAACGCAAAATCCTCTCTTACTTCGAACTTCAGGTATAACGCTTCACTTACATCGGCGGGTCAGTGGCTGATTTGGCTTTTACACAAAATACTGAACTATAGGCAAAGCGGTCATCTCTCACGCTTCGGTTAATCCTTCGTTTGTCACAATTGAATTCTTTTTCTATTGTGTCTGGATGTCTGGTAACAAGCATGTGTCTGATATTTGTTAAACAATTACGTTGCAGGAACAGTATCTAAGTGTGACGCGTGGGAGTCGGATTTGCGCCGGGACTTGGACCTGACGTATCTCAACAAGGCCCTCGACTCGCCAGTACAAGCGGTCGCCATAGTAGGGGACACTAACAGCTGGTGAGGGCATTGTTAATTACTATTTTTTTATAATTATAGATAGATAGATAATACTTTTATCGCAACACTATAAAACATAATGTTACAAAAAAATTTTTTTTTGAGGAAAATAAATGTCAGAGGTAATCGTTAAATAATCGATAGATTGGACGATTACGGTTAATCGTGAAATATCGATAATCGTCGATTACGATTAATCGAAATAATAATCGCTTCATCACTAATTTGAACCCATATGCCTAATACATAAAGTTCAAAGTCTGTTGAGGCAATTTGACAGTTTATTGTAGTCTGACGTGCAGGCGTGCGTACCTGAGAATGAATTAGATATTGGCTAATTAGCCTACTAGCTGATCTTTGGGTTAAGTCGATTGCTTCTGATGGAATTCGGTGGTATCGGCAATGATTGTGACGCTTTGTTTACAGGCGACAGAAAATAAGTTTTCATATAAGTACAATTTATTTTTTGTTAATTTTTTTGTATTTCTTAAATTGAGATAACTATTGATTACCATAGACTGATTGTAAAATAAAAAAAATGTTATATAAAATACAATAAAGGTTACGATCTCAACCATATCTTTAGGCATGCTATAGGTATGAAGAAAGTAACGAGAGCCAAGTAGTCGGCGCTTTTTGACTACTAGTTGCGGACTAATACAACGCCGACTACAAATATGGCTGAATAGTCGGCTTAGCCCACTAGTCGATACATCAATTAACACGTTAGCTGCCGCGTAGGTCACCGGTGACCTACGAACAATAAATTTTCAAAACTAGACGTTTTGCGGCAGTCAACCTGTTAATAAATAATTGTATGCTGATAAACCCATCAATTGTAAAGATGACTTGATTTTAATGATAGAGGCCTTTGTCCAGCAGTAGGGACTTGTATAGACACTATTCGGTACCCACGACTATTATATTCCTTTAGAAATAATAGTTTATTTTGTTGTATGAGTTTTTTGAGATTTTTTAGACTCATACAACAGACTATCGTTTCTTAAAGGCGTTTACGCCGCACACTAGCGCCACTAATGAAAAAAAAAAAATCTAGTAATTAGATATAGAAAATCAAATTATGCTCAACAAACTATTTGAATGAAGTAATTTAGCATTTTTACGTCACCTAATGAACAACTCACATGTTATGGTTTAGTTAAATAAGACGTTACGTTACGTTATAATTATGTGACTTCCCAATGCTCATTACACGCGAATGCTCTCGGTGAGGACGCGTCTTAAAGAGCAGACCACGTTGTTTTTTTTTAACATGTTGTGATTGTCCTTTATTTTTTGTGTGTTTATTTCTGATGGAAAGTGTCCTTTTATGATAATGTGTCATTTGACTATCAAAGGTTATTTCGCTATGTCAAATGTCTTCTAATGAGTATTTACTGCATTTATTTTATAGTTATAAATAGATGTAGGTAATACCTGACCCTTAGTAGTGAAAGAGTAACCACTTTCACGTTTATAATATACTAGCGGCCCGCTCGCGACTTCGTCCGCTAGAGTGAACACCCGTATTCTTTCCAATTATATGCATGTATTATACATATAAACCTTCCTTTTGAATCACTGTATTTATTGCTGAATACTGCATTAAATTCCGTTGCGTAGTTTAAAAGATCAAAGCGTACATACAGCGGGAGCGACTTTGTTTTATACTATGTAAAGAAGTTTTTTTTTTAAATATTTTTACGTGTAAGCACAGTGCCTTCTCACCTGATGTTAAGTGATGATCAGGCCACTTCACCTGGGAGATCCTCAACTAGTGAGGCCATAAATTAAAGCATACAGTAAAGATTTTGGAAGTGATGTCAGGAGTTTGAGCTGCAAAATATTTTTTAAATTAAATTAAAAAAGTAAAGTTGAATTATAAATTATAAATTAAATTATACTAACATAGCATGTAAGTTTTTATTGTATTATGTATTACTAACACACTATGTATGTATGTCTGAAAATAAATAGTTTTATTATGATACTCTTTATTTATTTTCTTTCTTAAAACTAGATTTTTACAATATTTTAATATAAAAACTATAAAACATTATTAAAACCTAATGCTAGAGTACCAGTAGAGTAGTAGTAGAGTTGTTATGATTATTATTATTATTAGCTAAAAGGACTCAAACGACTAATAGCTAGGTTGAAGATATTTGAATTTTAAGTTTAGATAAAAACTTATGCCAATTATTTAAAAAAATCGAATAATGTTTTATTCGATTGTAAATTTTTTATCTCAACTTAAAATTCAAATATCTTAAAACTAGCTATTTGTGGTTTGTGTCCTTTTAGCTAAACTAGCTCCTGTTGTTGTTATAGGGAGGTGCGCGTGTTGGGCCGCGAGTGCAGCGCGGGCGGCATGTCGTCGCTGGTGGGCGCCATGCTGGACGCGCTGCCCGCCATGCGGCGCGCCAGGGTGCCCGCGAGCCAGGTAACGACCGCGTACTATGACAATGCCTGCTTCACCTGTGACCGACCGCGACAACAATTGATACGTTATTTACTCACCTACATAATATCAATCACATCATCTACATCTACATCTACATCTACATAATATCAATTACATAATATCATCATCACGTATTAATCTATATATTAATACGTGAAGCAAAAACTTTGTACCCCTTTTTACGAAAATTGCGCGGACTTAGGAGTATGATATTTCGCACACTTATAGTTTATATAGAGACGGAGTGCAGAATGCTATTATATTTTTTTTTAAATTATGCGTATTAAATACATTAAATTAAATAAACATTGTGACATACATTTTTCAAAAATTCAAAAATGGAATAGGAGCGGCTGAAATCTGTCAATGTCAATCCAAACTCACATTCTATCTTTTTAAATTTTTCTTTGCTTAGGTTAGGATACAATCTGTGCAGCCTTAATAAAATATTGTTTAGTAAACAGCTTTTTATAAAAATTACGGTTAAACTTCGACCACTGGGCGACCACTAGTATAAAATAATTGATGTCGTGGCCAGAACAGGTGTGCGGGAAATAACGCATCAATTGATGTCAGTGTGTCGGTCAGAGGTTCAGGCGCTGAAAACTCTGAAATGTCCTGCTCTTTGCATGTTTTCTATTAAAAGTTTATAACATACGACGTCATGAAAAATATGTTATACAAGACTATATTTGCAACAATGTTATTGTTTACAAAATGCAGAATTTTGAAATTTTCTGAATAGAAAAAAAAATTAAAGTCACCTCTAAACAGTATCTTTTTACATGATAATATCTTTTTCATTTATTTAAGTACGTCGTTGTCGTCGTTTTGTAAAATTTCAATTGCAGTAAATTTTGAGATGCAAATGTAATTAATGCATATCGCATTACTTTTGATATTATCTTTAGAATTTTGCTATTATTTTTATAAGTTAATCGCTTAAACTAGCCTGTGGTCGTCTAACGTTATATATTATCATACGTATATAAATTCGTATAGTGTTTTACTATTATTTGTTTTTGTTGCAGTGTCTATCCTATTTGGAGGGGAAGCTTCGCGAATTCTGCGTCATGTCCAAGACTTTGGCGGACATGCTAATGTCGACGGATTTCTGCGACATCGCCACTCTAACCAAATCCCTCAACATCGATGTGAACGACGTCCCTCTACTACTAGCCATCGCTACCACACACACTCCACAGGTCGCAGCCAGATACGGTATCAGCTACAGGTAGACAGAATATTAACCTTATGATGGTGAACATAAAGCGCAGTTTGGATGCACTTCGGTAGTGAATGGAAAAATTGCTACCACATATTCTACAAGTCGCAGGCAGATATGGTATCAGCTACAGATGACCCTTATGCTGGTTAACATAAAGCACAGTTTGATGTATGTCGAAAGAAACACATACTCAACAAATTATAGCCAGATACGGCATTCAGGTAGACAGACTATCGACCTAGTGATGATTAACATAAAGTAGTAAGAATTGCTACCACATATTCCACAAGGCGCAGTTAGAAACGGCAGCAGCTACAGATGACCCTTATGGTGGTTAAGATAAAGCACAATTTGCTGTGCCCTGTAGACAAAAGAAACAATTCCTACCACATATACCCCATAAGTCGTAGCGAATTACGGCATTAGCTACAGGTAGACCAAATATCGACCTTATGCTGGTTAACATAAAGCTCAGTGTTGATGTGCCCACGGTAGTTATTGGAAGAATTGCTACCACACATACTCCACAAGTCTTTGCCAGATACAGACTAAGCTACAGAAATACCGAATATCAACTGTATTGGAGTAAATAAAAAGTATAATACGATGGGACCTATCAGTGGAAAGAAAGAATTGCTACCATACATACTCCAAAAGTCGAAGCCAGATATGGTATTAGCTACAGATAAACCGAATATCAACCTTATAAGTATAATCATTAAGTACAGTTCTGAACTGCCCTGTTAGTGAAAAGGAATCATTGCTCCTCCATATTCCTATTAAGTGTCAGTCAGATACGCTAAGCTATCTATAATAGGACTTGATACCGTTACGTAAGTGACGTTATTTCTATAAAGTTAAATCTAGAAGAGTATCGTTACTTTTTTCATTACTAACGCGCCAAATAGCCAATCCGCGTAGAGCTGTTGGGTAATTAAGGTAAAAACTCCACCCAGGTAACGATACCGAACATAACGTTACTTTTTGTTTTACCGGTATCTTCGTTTTACAGAAGTATCTTTACCTAAATTTTAACGGTATTCAAAACCTTGATCTATAAGCTTTAAGCTATGTCTATAAGCTGTGCTAAGATATATAATGAAAATCAACTTTATAATTGGTTAACGTGAGGTTCAGTTTACATCAATATTACCAATTAAAGTACCAAAAGATTGAGTTAATAATTGACTCTAGACGACAAATTAAAACAAATCTGTTTTAAATACAGCGACATGACATCGCTACTGCGTTACCTGAGAGTTAGTACATATTTCATTATGAAAGTGTTCTTTGAAGTATCTGAATGAATTTTCCAAACTTAAAACTTATTTCTTATTAATAGTTCTTTATAATATAATGTCATAATGTTTATGGTATAAATTTACTATAAAAGCGTTTAAATCGTAAAGCAAAGAAATATATATACGCTGCCTACGAATTTTGATAATAAAATTTATAATAACTGTGCAATTGTAGACAAATTTCAAGTATATAATACTAGTGTTTGTATCGAATGCTTGTGCTGTGGCTTCAGCGAAATAAATGGTAAACGCTATGTCACAAAATATTTAATCTTTAAAAACAATTAATGAAATGGTAAAATAATAATCCTATTATACAAATAAACAGAATAAGTTTTGAATAGTTATTCTGTGTTTTGTTCCCGTCATGCTGAAACTTCATTTCAAATTAGAGACAAAACACGGAATAACTATGAGAAGCTTATTCTCTGTTTTATTTGTAAGGAACCAGTAAAACGATTTCGTAGTAATTTATTTAAATTGCAGAGCTTTATCTTGTAAGATGAGTAATCATTTGTTAAATAAATTTTCGTAAGTTCTCTTGTATTCAATTTTAACAATGGAGAAGAACTCCTTTCATGTAGTCTGTTGTCCTTTCAAAGTTCTAAAATTTATTTAATAATGAGAGTTATTTTGAACATAGCTCTTTTATTGTTATTCATAATATCTTTTGAATTGTATATAGCATAACCTCAAAAGCAGTTTTAAAGTTTCATTCATGATCTATTTAGTGCTATTCCAATATTTGAACTATGTTACTTGGAAATTTTAATCGCATCTGAACTTTAGACTCAAAATGATAGATTATTATTATTGCTTGGAACACATTTGGCCTGAATTTGTAAACAGACAGCCTAGTTGTATTCCCCATTCAAATAAAAGCTTTAACACCAAGAAATAGCGTATATTTCTGAGGTTATTTCTTTGTAATTCTCATAACGTTTTAGCACTACTTGCGGAGTATAGCCGACTGTGATTTGATATTTTCTATTTATTTATAGGTATGTTAAAATGGTTTTGATTGTGATAAATGCAAGTATTCTAATGTGATGTTGTTACGGTCGCCTAGGCTTTGAGAAGGCCCTTACAATGTGATAGTCAGGATATTGTTGGGAGATACAGCTTTTATGGAGTGTTATGTTACGTTTAAATAATTTATATACAAATATAATTCATGTAAAACATATCCGTAGCTTATAAAGTATGTAAAAGTACCGTGTCGTTTCAAACTATGCACATAATAATTATATAAATACGTCAAAAATATGGTATGTTAAAAGTTTTTATAAGTTGCCACTTTGATTTTAAAGTACCTACCTAATATTTTTTTATACCTTAATCAGTAATAAATATTTTTTTCATATTGATTTATGTTTTTTATTTATATTTTTAATGATTCCGCTTTTTTTATTACTTTACTATTTTGCCCTATCATGTTAAATGGGGACCTGCATCCGTATCAGATAGCTACATCAAAGTATGTATCAATTAAACCATTCAATATTTCTTTGTCTTTTTACTATACACGTTAGCAAAATATTAAAAATAAAGTGATGCACTGTAGTTACCGAAAAATCGCTAATCTACATAATGGACGAATACTCGAAACCTACCGTTTGGGGCTATTTGGCCGCAAGAGTCAATGGTGTAATGGATGCCATACGTAACGGTCTCCCTAGACCGTATCATACCCATGACCGAGCTAGGTACGGATTGAGCACGGAAAGTACATAGTAGTATTACTATGCCCACTACACTATAACGCGTAAATGCTCTAAGACAACGTATCAACAGCGTATCATATCCGTGCATAGCGGGTACCCGCTAAATATTGTTGATGGTCCGTGCACGGTACGCGACGGTGTTGGTCGGTGATGAAACGGTCTATTGGGTATATTCTCATATTTTTAATTACAAAGATTTTTTTGCCTGACACTTTCCTAGCATGGTCGTTTCGGTCATGGACTGGTATGATACGGTCTAGAGGTAGAGACCATAAGACCGTAACCCTTAGCTACGTTTACGTTTCACACGTGAATACCACGCGTAGTTTGGGGTTGTATTACATTCAGACCATTTCCCGGGTTCGATTCCTAGCGGGGGTGTACTCGGTTCGGTTGGTTGGTTGGTTAGTTGGTTGGTTGGTTGGTTGTTTGGTTGGTTGTTTGGTTGGTTGGTTGGTTGGTTGATTGTTTGGTTGGTTGGTTGGTTGGTTGTTTGGTTGGTTGGTTGGTTGGTTGGTTGTTTGGTTGGTTGGTTGGTTGGTTGGTTGGTTGGTTGGTTGGTTGGTTGGTTGTTTGGTTGGTTGGTTGGTTGTTTGGTTGGTTGTTTGGTTGGTTGTTTGGTTGGTTGGTTGGTTGGTTGTTTGGTTGGTTGGTTGGTTGGTTGGTTGGTTGGTTGGTTGTTTGGTTGGTTAGTTGGTTGTTTGGTTGGTTGGTTGGTTGTTTGGTTGGTTGGTTGGTTGGTTGTTTGGTTGGTTGGTTGGTTAGTTGGTTGGTTGGTTGTTTGGTTGGTTGGTTGGTTGGTTGGTTGTTTGGTTGGTTGGTTGGTTGGTTGGTTGGTTGGTTGGTTGGTTGGTTGGTTGGTGGTGGTGTTGTCCGGCTTTGTGTTCTGATAGAGACAGATAGTCAGGGGTAATGTACACACGCCTGCACATTAGACTCCTACAAACTGTCAATTTGCTTCAATAAATGATCAACCATATGCCTTAGGCATAAAGTTCAAAGTCTATTGAGGAAATTTTACAGTTGATATTTTCTAGGGTGGCAATAAATGATTTGGTATTTAATAGCAAAACAGCATACTTACCTGTTTACCAATATTGTGGAAATTCAAAATAGATTGATTTTTGAAATAAATTGAAATGAATGAATAGAAAACTTATCCGAATAAGAAGACTATAAATTCAGAGTCTGAAAAGTAAGTAAACCAATTTGTACTTTACTATAAACGTTATTAAATTTTAATTGTTAACAAAGCTCCGCGTAAGCACGTTAAGAGTGTAATTCCGGCAGCATGATTATTAACGCAAATTAAATTACGTTCCGGGTTCAGCTGATTAATAACCCGAATCTATGCCGCTCCCCATAGTGTATGAGAAAGCAGTAGATATTCATATTTAAAAAGTCTATACTATTAATAAGGAGGTTACGTTTGTGACTTTGTTTGTTTGTATGTCGGGGATAATCTCTGAAACTACTGGTTCAATTTCAAAAAATCTTTCACCGATAGAATGCTGTATACCTTGCGGGTAAAAAAAAGAGTAACTAAAAAACTAAAAACTATTACCTACTTAAACTATATTTTAATTTAATAAAAATCAAAAGTTTCGTTTAAGTTTAAAATTCACGCGGAAGAATACGCGCGGGAAGTGCTAGTCGTGATTAAGTTTTTTAAGCAAATAATTCGTTTATTCAGAATTAAACTATTGGATTTAGTTTCGAAATTAAATGAAAATAATACATTTTCCAAACAGACACTTATATTGAGAATGAACGTAAACAAAGTACATTTCGAGAACAAAAACAAATACACAATATTAAATAATAACTACATCTCTGATTCTCATCATTTTCGATTAATAATGCACTATCATCGATCTAGCCTTGGGAAAGTTATTTTCCTTATATTATTACAAATTGGTGATATTAAATAATTTGGCATACGGGTTGCGTTTTATATTATTTTGCGTGTCAAACGAAATATTAGTAAAATTAATTAGTATTAAATCTGTGATTAAAATCATGTTCTTATACAATTTATTAAATCCGCTCATAGGTGTAATTGTGTAATTACCCGGCGATGTGCCATTAGCGGGATTAGCCGGCGCGGCTAATATTTTATGAGCCCACTCTCATCTCGTAACTGATGCATTACGTACCTACGTAGGGGAGGAATGCTTTTATTTTTTACACATCTAATGAAAGAAACTCTCCGTTCTAATTAAATTGTTTAATCGTGCAGTGCATTGTTAATTTTGCTTGCGTCAGCAGATTAAGATAGGATAAATTTATTGCAGGATATAAGTTAGGGTGCGGGCAGCTTCAAGCAGTCGCACCCCGATTGCTTCAAGCTGCCCGTGTAGGGCCGCTCTTAGGCGACCTAGGATAAAATACTTATGTTGACACAATAACAATAACTAAGTGTTAAGATATAAAGTGTCCCTGTGTGGTGCCGGGGATAAAGAATTGCACCACCCCCTCTCTTCCCGTGGGTGTCGTAAAAGCCGACTAAGGGACTATTCCAGAGGATGGACAGCAGCATCTCTCTGAGGTTACCCTCAACCTACTGCGATCGCCAACCCGCCTGCCAAGCGTGGCGATTACGGCAAATACGAGGGGTATATCCTTGGGGGAGGCCTTTGTCCAGCAGTGGACGTCTTTTGGCTGAGATGATGAAGATATAAAGAGATATAGATTACCTGCTGAGCTTGCTTATTAATCAGTTGAGTAATTAGTACAGGATTATCGACTATAGCGTATGTATGAAGTCTAGTTTGAGTTTGAGTTTGAGTTTAGTTTGCCGAGTTACCTTACTTAAGGTTCTTTGAAACTTTTATGATTCGTCACTCATATTTTTAGGTAGGGTAACCCATGTGAATGGCTGACTAGACATTTACTGGATTTTCCTTATAAAACCGAAACTCTGTAGTTCTGTTTTATTAAAGTGTATAACATATATAAAAATACCTTTTAAGCTAACATTATCAGAAAATAAATATTTTATAGCTGCATGACATAGGTATAATAAGTTACAACAATTTATAAGAATCAAAAGAAATAGGTAGTAGTTACGTATATATATATATATATTAGAAATAGGTAGGTACATAATAGGAGCTCGATGGCGCAGTGGTTAACGCGCTCGGTCAGCGATTGCTGAAGTTAACTTAACTTTCGCAAAGGCCGGTCATCGGATGGGTGACCAAAAATTTATCATCTCAAGCTCCTCCGTGCTTCGGAAGGCACGTTAAGCCGTTGGTCCCGGCTGCATAAGCAGTCGTTAACAACCACCAATCCGCACTGGGCCTGCGTGGTGGTTTATGGCCCGTTCTCCCTATCCATCCAAAGAGAAGGCTCGTGCCCCAGTGGGGACATAAAATGAGCTGATGATGATGATGACGAGGTACATAATGAAGTCTCAAACACGTTTCCATAGACAAAAACTAGACAACGGTGCTTCGATCACAAAAAAATACGGGTCAACTTTTACTCAGTCGAATAGTAGAACAAACTAGCATTCAGCACAAAACTGCTTGTCACAAAAAAAGAGACACTACCAATGTCATTCCGAATTAGAAAAAAAAACTCCCAGGATAAGGGTAAATCAGTTAAGTACAAAAAAACCTTTCGGAAAAATATATATTCCATAACACTTTATGACAGGTAACATTATTTCTCAAAACGAACGAGACTGGAATATCAAACTAAATTAACTAAGTATATGACGATTTGGCTAAAATTCTGTAATTGTATTTGAGTTTGACAAATCTAAATATCAATCAAAAATCATATAATATATAATAATAAGGTAATAATAGCATAAAAGTTTGTATCTGTCACTAAATAATAAAAACAAATGAATGGGAATGGAATTAAAAGGGCGATTCAACAATAAATCAGAGTGAACGAGAGTGCGGCAACAGTGCCGTGATCTTGAATTGACGTACGAGCTGTAGCTACCGGCTAGGGTTGAGTGAGCCACACATAGTTAATTTATTATTGTGTGAATTTGGGTGTCTTAAAATATTATAAATGAAACACACAATTTAGGTGTACAATATAAAATACTTATATCATTATAAAGTACAATCGTAATCAAATATTAATATACAAATTGGACACAACAAAA